>JACBWW010000046.1:701392-762366 GCA_020086605.1 Lanius collurio | reverse complement strand
GGCATCCCCTTAGCATCCCTGAGCATCCCCTTGGCATCCCCTTGGCATCCCTGAGCATCCCTGAGCACCCCTGGCATCCCCGAGCCTGGTGCTCCTGGCTCTGCTCGGGGTTTCTCAGAGAAGGGAAAGGTGGCTCTGCTGTGCCCTGCCCGAGCTGTGATCCCCGGGCACCTCCAGCAGCCCAAACCAGCACTCCTGCCCTGCTCCCCACGGGGTGGGGCCGAAGGCAGAGACCTGAATATTCCCATTAGTGGGGGCTGAGTTGCTCAAGGTTGTTCGAGTCAAGCTGGCAAAGTCTTTTAAAGCTGGAAAATTTAGGCTTGGCTTTATTTGATTTCTCATGTTTTCCTTTTGCAGGTTTAATACCGACCCTTAATCAATGATAAGCAATTAAATGATCACAGCTTGCGAGCCTCATTTAGCTGGGTAAATAAACGGGAAGGAATTGGTTTGTGCAGACACAAAGTAAAGTTGAAGGCAAAGATTTTATTTGGTATACATAGGAAAATTGTGTATAACTTATGTTATCCCTAGTGAAGAAAGAGATTGACAATTTCTTGTAAATATTTGAGTTTGTATTTCTGGGAAATGTCCCTGCTCTATGGCATACTCCAGGATCTGAGAGTGAGCAGTGTATGTCTGTGTATTGAAACAGCCCTAACCACACTACAAATAATGCAGCTGGACCTCATATGCTACAGTCCAGCAGCATTTAAGGTCCAGTAAATTTGCAGTAGTTCTATTTCAGGTTTCTGTACAGCATGTTGTCTTGTTAATTACAATGCTTATTAATAAACTAGATCCACGAATGCAGTTTTCTCCTTTGCACTGTTTTCTTTGGGTTTCTGAAGCATAAGTTGTTTAAAAGTATTCCCCCAGCTATGCTTTTCTCCCATTTTCAGCTTTCCAAATTTCCTTTCACTGTCAGAAATTCAAGGAAATGCAACTTTATTTGCAGTTGCTTCATGCACCTGAGTAGCAGGCTTCTGGTAAGCAGTAAAAATATTCACACACAATGCATACAGCAATTGAGCTTTATATGATCAGAAAGATCTTCCATTCTTGTGTCATTTCTTTTTGTACCAAGCTCCCTCCTTGTACTGTGCCTCTGATGCATTTACTTATAGAAAATCATTATGAGCTGGAGGCAGGAGTGTTTATGGTGTTTGCTTTCTTAGAAAATAAGCTATTTCTAATTGAGAGAACATGGTTAATGAGTTGTTGTTGAGCTAAAGGGATTATCCTCTCACCATGAATGTGATATAAAGAAATAACCATCAAACGAGGAACTAATGAAACAACATTTTATGCATTTTTCTATCTTATTTTACTCCATATTTAAAGAGCAACTCTTGTTGGCTGACACTAAGGCAATAATATCTTATTTGATGTAGTTATGGCTTTGCAAGAGTAGCTTTCTTGTCTACAGGACCCTTTCAAGCAGGAAAATATTATTTATTTTGGCATCAAAACTGTGCACAAGTATATTCCCCTGCTGCCAGTAACTGCTGACACATTGGTTGCTAGGCTAGATAATATATCCAGCCTCCAAATTAAGAAAATGGATGAAAAATTTATGGAGCTGAAGGGTTTCCTTGGGATGGATGGAACTTGCAATATTTTGCAGGGCCACCTTGAGAGGCAAGGAAATTGTGGAATTTCAGAGATCTGGCAAAACAAGAGCAGAGCAAGGCAGAAATGTGTAGGACCCCAAGAAGTGCAGAGTTTTGTCACTGGTGTCGCTGTGCAGAGCTGCAGGGGAATTGCAGAATTGTGTTCCCTGGGAGCCACAGTTTTCTCTCCTCCCTGAAGACACAGGGAGCACCTGGAGCCCTGCTCTGGCAAGGTGGAAATCCCTGAATCCCAGGGATTTTTTGGGTAGCCCTACAAAGTGCAGTGTTTGCACCAAAGCCCTTCAGCACTGGTGCAGTTTCCCAAAAACACCTCTTGCCTGCAGGGTGGGCTCCACCAACCCCTGTTGGGTAATTTGGGCTGAGGTAGAGGCTTGCATGCAGATGGATTTATTTCCCAAACAACACTTGTTCACCAGCAGCAGGCACTTCTGGAGATGTGTGCCCAGATGAACTGCTGCCATTCTTGCCTTTCCCTCGGGTTTCTCCAGGTGTGGCCTCAGGCAGAGCTGCAGTTGGAGCAGCTGAGTCTGCTCCTCCCTATAAGTGCCTCCCATCAAGCAGAAGAGAAAATGAGCCAGAAGGTGCTTCCTGCAGCAGAGAGAAGACAGCTCTCCTGCCTTGAATGGGCGTCGAAGTCATATTTAAGAAGGTACTTGTGGACTATACTTGCAAATAAATATTTCTCCAAGATGTGTTCTTTGTGTCCTCATCCTTGCATTCACATTCCAGTATGAAAATATGGCATGCCTGATAACTACAGCGAGACTAGTAAAATATTTCCACTTTTATTTTTATTATTTTCACAATTTAGATGTCTTTTGTTGGTGCTAGTTTGATGCTTAAAGCTAAAGCTCTAACATTAGATGTGTTTAGGATGTGACAGCTCTGTGTTCACATTTCCTTCAAAGCAGAACCCAAAATCTGTAAGGCCATGCAGTCTGCTTTTCACTGGAATTGGTGCTACCTCTTCTCACTCTTTTTCTCCACTAGGATTAAGAAGTCTGTGTTTATAAAAGGGGAAGTTCCTGTGTACATCCATCCAAGAGACAGATAAATGAGCTGCCTGGGAGCTCTGTACTAGATTTTAACCCATAGCTGTAAGCCACCAGCTGTGATGTGTTCTAGAGCAGATGAGTAGGATGTGCAAAGAAAAAAGGACATTTTATAAGGCACTGAAATGAAGTTATTCATTGCCACTGCAGCTGTTATGCATGTAGTAAAAGAGTTGATTAACATAATGAGATTAAACTAAGAGAAATTGCTTTTAACCTGTGCTTAGCTTGAGTTGTTGTTTAGTTACCAGAGATGATAAAAGACTGTACCCAAAGCTTGTCTAAACTTTCCAAATGTCAGCTGTTCTATAAAGGGTGTGGGGGTTTTCTTCTCTCCTGTGTAGATCAGGCTTCTGTGTACAGAGGGAAGGTAAAATCAGTCTGAAAAATGAAGTGATTATAAGAGGGGGGAGGAGGTGGGGGGAAAGGTGAATACTTTGAATACTTTTGGAAAAAAAACTCTAAAGACACAGGCAAGCAGGAAAAATGAGTGACTTTTCCAGCTAACAGATGCACTGGGCTGTCTGCAGACCTGCAGTGCAATGCTAATTTTATTCACTAGCCTTTTATAAATATGTAAAACTTTAGGTTTGATCTGTTAAAATCAATATAATCAAGATCTGTAATGACAAAGGAGACCTACTTGGAATACTTTGAGGCCTATTTAAAGAGGTTCTTTCCCTAGAAAATCTTACAGGCTCATTTGTAGAAAATATAAAGGGGCTCTTGCTGTTACTGTGCAAAGGCAAATGCTTTCAAGTGATTCTAACTGGGGAGACCAGAATGGTTTAAAAACTGAAATGTGATGAAAAAAGAAAGATACATAGTCAATCTACCTATAAAAATAGACACTCCAAATTTAATTATAATTGTTCTCAAAGTTCATCTCTGCATGAGAGACAAATGCCAGCATTGGGCTTCACACTAATTACTGTATATAATCTAGAAATATTCATCACTTCATGGAGGCGTCCACAAAGTCAGAGCTTCCTGTCTTGGCAGATCCAAGCTGATGTTTGTTTGTTTTAATTGCAGCAGAGACATTTAGCACCGTGCCTGCCTGGTAATGCAGGAAATGGAATGCAAGGCCTTGACATCTGAGAAGTAAAGACTGTCTGAGCTGACTGGCTCATAAAAATGATTCTGGGGAAGCTGGCAAAGAAAAGGAGTCTCTGAAATTCTAAACAAGTTTTTAAATGCAGGAAAAAATAATCTAAAGGGTCCCATTTGCAGCTGATGTGCTGCAGATAATGTGCTGCACAGCTCCTTCCCTCTAAAGCAAAATTGGCACCGTGAGGCAGGGTAAGATTGAGCCTTTTTGTTAGTTGGAGTCCCTCTCCTGCAGTGATTGCATGCAATCAATCTACTTGGGTTTTTTAAATGCTTTTTATCAGATTTCAGCCTATTGACTCAACAATGTGTTTCTTGTCAGTGTAAAACTACTGAATATTAAAGAAAAGATAAAATTTTCCTACCTCAAAGCTGTCACTTCAGTCTACAAAAGGCAGTTATTGAAGCCTATTACTGTTTTGGCAGAGCTTGTCTGAAATTCTCTCAAAATATGCCACTACAATTCAAAGAAAGCACTAGAAAAACACTAATATTGAAGATTTATGTGGTAAAATTTGAGTAAATTTGCATATAAATGATTCATGGAATAGAAGAGATGTAATGAAAATTCAGGAATCTTAGTGTTTACCCTTTTTAGAACATCTGATGTGAGTACCTGAATCTAATTACAATGAAAGTAAATCTACCCAGCAGGCTGAACACACAAACAAACAAATAAATAAATACAAATTTACCTATTGGGAGAAAAAAAAATCTCTGTGATTCTAATTGGACCCAAGAGCCAAGGACAGCTACACCACCCATAATTTTAGGGAGCTTTTTTGTCAAAGTTCCTTGTCTGAAGCATCCCTAAGCTGGGGATGGGGGAAAGGAACCTGCAGGGGTAATTCCTTCACTTGTAAAATTTCAGAATCTGCACGTGTCCACCTGAGAATGGAGAGAAGCTGGAAAACTGAGATTACAGGTCTGCCTTTTAGATGGCTAAAATCAAATGAATCCAAACCCAGTATAATTGCATAAAGGTTTCTATTCTCAGTATGAAAAGGAGTGTGATGAGTGAATACCAAACATGAGAAGCCCAACCCCTCTTCTCCAGCAAGCCCGACCTCCCCTCTCAGGATGGTTTTCCTGCCAGGATGCACCTGGGTGTGTTTTGTGCCCGTGCCAGGTTCCTGTCAGAGGGGTGCAAGAGGCTGACATTTGATGTGTGCAGAAAAACAAAGAACAGCATTTGCAGTAAAGCCAAATTGGCAAATATTTTTGTTTTCTGTGACAAGTTTTGCTTAACTAGCACGAGAGGCAGCCGAGCAGAGAACTGTGCTCCCATGGTGAGGAGCTGAATCTGTTCAAGGAGCTGAGTGCAGTTGCTGGGTTGCCACTTCCCTTTCCTCACCCCCTTGCTCAGTGCTGTGCTGGCACATCCCTCTGTCCTGTGGCATTTGGGAAGCCAGCTGTGCTCAGGCATGTGCACCTGTACCATAGAGGAACCAACCCAAAACATTAAATAATCTTTCTGCAGGGGAAATATCAAGAGGGGGAAAAAGAAATCTGTAAGAAAATAATGCCTTCATGCTGGGAAATCAGTGCATGGTCTTGACTCTTTGGGAAGTAAAGAAGCTCTTCTAAAGTGGGAAAATGTATTTTTATGAGTTTACCTGCTTGCTAACTGCTTCAATTTGAACCAGCTGTGGCTGCAGAAGGCAAGGAAAGTGTTATGTCAGTGAAATTGCTTTCTCACAGCCTCGTTTGTCACCTGGACAGAGGTCCCATGCAGAGGAAGAGCCCTCCAGTGAGGAAGTGGTGTTGGACTGATCCAAGTGATGTCACCGAGTCCCCTTGGCCTGGGAATCTCTTGGGACACCCTCATCCACACTGCACAGCAGCACAGCTCTGGCAGTGCCATTTTTAACAGGGAAAGTACTAAAATCCAGTTCTCCATTAAATCATTTCAATATTTAGCAGCTCCTTCTGGGTGCATCTCAAACTCCTTTTCACTGGAGTTTCCCAAGTTTACTTGGACAAACTCTGCACCATAAGTTTTAACATTTTTTTTACTAATTATTAATTCATTACTTGCTGGACTGTGTCAACACTACATGTTCTCCACATGGTCAGGAATGAGCTGCCAAAAGCCTGTAGCTCAGTAGCAGCTGCCTTGTTCAACGGCTCTGTCTCACATGCTGCAGCACGTGGCACTAAAATTAGGATTTGTTGCCAAATTTGGCAAGATTCTGCTTCCCAGAAAGGCTCCCAACTCATGAGATTGCCAGAAACACCCATTAGATAAGGTCGTATTTGGCTGTAGCTGGCAAAAAATTAAAGTAACACCAGCTGTAGTAATACCAGTGGTAGGGAGTTTGTGGCAGATACAAGGAGGATTTTAGTCTTAAAATCATCTTAGTAGTGTTCCCCAAGCCAGTTCTTCAAGGATAAATGACCTGAGATATAAGTTTGAGATGGGAAATGTTCACAGACAGTAAAAGTGTGGGTGTTGGTGTGAAGGAAATAATGTCAGAGTTACATTTACCTGGTCCCCAGCACAGCTGGGCATAAACATGCACAGTAAAGTGAATGTGCACTCTCTCTTTTTTTATATCTCTAAATCATTTCCCCTCAACTTTATTCTTTGTATCATAAACCTTTTTAACTACCCCAAAATTTTCTTACTGTGAGTTATCCACCTTCTGAAGGAATTTTCCCCAAATCTTCAGTTGCTCAGCCATAGTTACCTTCACACACCAGGTGTGACATGAAAATATCATAATAATAGATATAAATTCAAAGAACTTCTACTTGTGCTTTCAGCACCACTTTCTGTGGTGCAGAAAGTTCATAGCCAGAGTAGGAAAATTATTCTTTTATACAGCTACATTACACTTCTTACCTTGAAGTGCAGGTACTTGATAAAGTTACATATTCATATTGTATTTCATGCAGATTTTATAACTTGATTTGGCATTTTCTTAAGTGGAGTCTGTGGCAGCTGTAACAACTAAGGGCTCACAGATTATTCTGCACAGGAATGTGCCCATTTCTGCTCAGTTTATGACCATTAATTTAAACAGGCTCAGTTTGTGACTATTGATTCCATAACTTTTAGGGTTTAAAATAAGTGATCAATTGAATGCTGACCCTCTAGAGAGGCCTTGGCTGTTCAGCAGAAGTCTAAGAAGTTTTACATAAGTAGATTTTAACTATATTGCTTGATAAAAGAGCTGAATTATTCAAGGTTATTGTAACCTTGTTTATTTAAATTTAAAAAAAAAGAAAACTGGACGTTTATCACAGTAGATGGTGTAGTAAAATTGCATTTTACTCCTGAAATGTGTTAATTTATAGTAGTATTATTACTATGGGAAATTATATGTATTGAAATAACACTGACAAAGGTGATTTGTACAAACCAGCATTACATCCCACACTGCTGTCCTTAAACAGCAGAGGTAAAAAAAAGATGGAGAATATCATAAATTCTGAGTAATATCTTTGAATACTGTGGCAGTTTGTTCCCTCCTGGCTTTTCCATGCAACCATCACAATTTCAGCAACAAAGAAAATTATTATAGTAAAAATGGAAACAGGTGTACCTCTCAAATCCTATTTAAGGGTGCTTGCACTCTGGAGTTATTTAAATGTGATGCTAGAAATTAGGATAGCAAAAGTAATCGAGCCTTTCTAATTTTAATATAATTATCAACAAGTGAAATTAAGAGAAACCAGTTAAGCTGAGTGCTCAAGGAAATGTAGTCAGTAGGGAAACTGTCAACAAAGCCCATCCTGCTTTGTGAAGCCATCATCAAGTTTTAGGGGTTGAATTCTGTAATGGAATGAAATTAGCATTAAAATTTCTATGAACATGATAACTTTGGCACTTAAGTTACACTGTCCAGCTGTCCCTGCCAGAGCTTTCAGCTCCTTTGAATGCAAGCTTTAAAGTCCTCAGACTTTGCAGATGGGATTTATTTTTCATTCACCATTACTAACATTACTACTTGTCCCAGTAATTTTATTTGGCCTTTCCCCACTGCAATTTTCCAACAGTATTTGATAATCCTTGTGCTACTGCATAGGAATAGCTGGGGATTTTCTCCAGAGAGATGCTCATCCCTGAGAAGGCAGAGAAAACGAGGGCCTGGCTGTCATTTATTGCTCAGAAAGCAGTGCTGTAATTCTCTGTCATTGCATCATCTGTTCAACCCAGGGTATTCACTCTTCTGCATTATCAAGATTGCATTTTCCCTCCCTGAGAAATAGCAGTTGTAGCAGACTATTTCCAAAATGACAGCTTAAGTGACTCCATGGCTCTTTAATATCTATTCAGAACCCTTGTCTCCTTGCAAATTTTCATTGCTTTCTTTAAAAGCAGCCTGTGAGAAAGGTAATACATTATTAATGCTACATGTCATAAAATAAAATAAATACTTACCTTTCGAAGAACCTGATCCACTAATCAAGAGTAAATGAATGCACCTGAATTATTCAAAGAACCTCAAACAGTGCAACTTGTACTCAAATTGAATATTGTGAATAGAATATTCACAACATAACAAAAAGAATTTCCAGTCATATTAACTCCTCCACTTTCATAACAGGAAATGGGATTTTTATTCTTCTTTTTAATCACTGGAAGTATTTTGACCACCTTGCAAAGGCAAAAAGGTCCAGGGCAGGTTTCTGCACTTTGTTACCTTAAGCAGCCTCCAAAAGTGATGTTTTTGTTGATGAGAGCAGTTGTTGGGGCAGGTGTTCCACCCTTCAAAGGCAGCAGGTAGGACCTGCCCTGAGCAGCAGAGCTGTGTCTCAGCCCCTGGGAGCTGCAGGCTGGCACTCTCTGTGCCCAGAGCAGGGGAAGTGGCATCCCTTGTTGGGAGAAAGGGAGCACTGCTGAGCTGGCAGCATTTCCAGCCCCTGAGTGACAGCATCAAGGGCAGCACAGCAATGAGATCTCAGGCAATTAATTAAGAACAGCTCCTGCAGCCAGAATTTGTTTCCTCCCCATTACAATCCATTCATGTCAATGAAGTTTCTGGCACTGCTTCAGGAATTTTTCACTACAGCACCCTGTTTTTCCCAGTGTGGTGTTTCTGCCACATCCCTCACAGATATTTGCATTCCCCAGCAGTTTTCTCTGGGAAAAATAACACCCCAAAAGTAGCTGTGCCACATTTCTCAATGCATCTGCAAAATCTTGTCCTTACAAATGGAAGGGACCCAAGTTCTGGGTCAAGGTCAGGTTGTCATTTCCTTTAGGTGCTTTTATTGAATGGATTCTCCTGGATTCAAACAGACCTGCCCAGGAACAATTAGGAATGTCAGATTGGTAAAAACAGTGTTATTCTTCACGAAGAAATAAAGCAAAGTCAAGCCTAGGAGAATGGAGTTTGTGATTCTGTTCCTTGCTGGTTCTGTGGTCCAGTCTTGAATCCTTGGGATAATCAAGTCTCCCTTGTCAATTCAGTCTGCCCATTCAGTAAATTCCTGATTTCCCAGTATTTCACATCAAATAAAATTTTCTCAGGGAGAAGACAGGCAGGAGGGGAGAAAGATGTCTTCAAGAAGACACGTATTGCATCTCAAAATCTAAAAAATATCAGTATGGTGCTTCAGACACACAGGTCTGGCTTCATTTATTTGGGCTGGAGAGCTGCTGGAATAATTTGGGACAACCTTTATGTGAGACAAACCAATGCTCACTGCAACTGCAGTGGGGATGTCCTGCAACAAATGCTGATATTTTCTATATTCTAATTCCAATGTAACCTCTGTGCTGCTCAATAAATCACACAGATATGTTTAATTTAAACAACCTGGAAGTGGTACACTTCTGAACAGGATTTGAAATTGCAGCTGCCATTTGGAATTTGAGATTTGGCAGGCATTCCTCAACCCATGATCCTATTACCAGAGATTCCAAATTAATGCTTAAATCAAGTAGCAAGTTTGAGACCTCAAACCTGGTCCAAGTCCTGTTAAAATCAAGGGTTTTCTTCCATGGAATTCACTGGCCATCTGTTGAAACCAAATGTGCTCTGTATTTTGTAACAAAAAGAGTAAAAAGCAAGAGAATTTTTTCATCTCAGACCCTATTTTCCCTAGAGGAAAGCCACAATCTGGAGCTATGGGATTTACAAACCCCTTTTGTTCCATCCTGAAGGAACAAAATGTCTCCAAATACCAATATTCCCATTAGCTTTATGTGCCATGTCTTTGGAACAAAGATATTTTTTCTGGTCGTGATTCAAAAACATTGCAAAAATCTGCAATAATCTTGGAGAAAAGCAACTTCTGCTTGGAGAATATGCCAGTTTCCTTCAGAACTTAGCATTAATCTAGGAACATTAAGTACACACTGAGATCCTTCTATCAGATTTAATTGAAACATAATACAGAGTCACTTAAGTGTTATTATATTTTTCTACTCAACTTTGCTCGTGTTTACACGCCTCCAGAGGTGCCTTTACAAACTGTTTTAAGCTCTGTACTCCCTAAGTGATGCACTATCTGTATATTTATACACACAGAGACAAGCTCTTTTGCAATATGGAGTGATCAGGTCCAAGCAGAGGCAGAGGGAATGTATTTGTCACATTTCCACTCAATCTCATTTGTTTTTCCATCTACATGTATTCATCATAAATCTACTAAAACACCCTGCAATGCACTGGAAGGGCAGCCTCAATAATGTCAGGAGATTTATGTTAGCAAGACTAGATTTTAACAGCAGTATCACTTTCCATTTCAAGCCTGTGATAAAACCTCTGCTGCTGTTTGAGAGCTGTCTGACAAAACATTTCCTTGTTTCAAAAGTGGCAGGGAGATGAATGATTGGCTTGGCAGAATGCTGCAGATAAAAGGTTAGGAACATTCTTTATCCAGATTATTTTCTGAGTATAACTTGGAGTGAAATATAGATTGTCCCATTTAAATCTTGACTCCTTATATATATGTTTTGCTGGAAGTTTTAGGACCTGAGAAATCAGAACCAATATCCAGTGAAGCTGACCAAAATATTTTCATCAGCCTTACGTGGACCTTGAGTCATGTACTAAATAAATAAGGTTTCTCTTACAGCATTGAAATGATATATTTTCTTAATTTATTTTATATATTTTATTTAGTATATCTCTCTCTACCATCAAAAAGAAAATGTATTTACTATTAGTTAGTAAAATTAATGATTGCTTTGAAGATGAACCACCTTTCTTCCTGTCCTCAGTAGTCTGGGTATGCCTTGCCCTTCTGTTAATGTCCTTCACACCACCTTTTTCCTGTCAGAATATTCAGGCTGAATATTAAACCAAGCAATTTCTTTATTTGCAGCGTATTTTTCATAGAAGAACACCTCTGGACAAATAATTACAATTTTTTTACATTTCTAGGTTCTCTTGGTGTGCTTTGATTTTGAGATCAGTGTCTGGCAAGCGTTGATCTAATCTCTGGTGTGGGCTGAATCTGGCAGCTGCACAGAAAGAGCTCTGCCTGGATGAAGGCAGGGCTGCCTGGCACAGAACCCCCTTTTCAGGAGGAGTTTGCTCTATCCTGATTGTGTTAGCTGGGAAGGATTCAAAACCTAATAAAAATCATTAGTAAAAATGGTTTAAGTATGATAGAGAGAACAAAAAACATTGACAATGCTGGGGGAAAATACCACACTTTCCTGTCTTATCAGTCAGTCATAAAATCTAACTGGCTCAGCTGTACAACATGGCATGAATCATTAGGGTGACATTATCCTGTCCTCACTCATTTCATTGCTGTCCCCTGAGAGCTCTCATATGCCAGGTCCCACATCAATGATGCTGTCCTCAGTTCCACTCAACATCTGTCACAGCAGCAGCAGGAGCTGTTCCACGCTCAAAGCCAGTGACACCTGACAGTGCAGCTCATTTTTCAGGAACAAACAGCATCACCCAGCTCCTTGGGTGAGCAGAGGAGCAGCAGCTGTCTTGGGGCTTTCAGAAGAGCTAAAAAACTGGGATCTTTCCTCATGAGCAGACTCAGCTGAAGCACAAGTTTCTCCAGCCAAGCTTAAACCAATTCAGGACCTACATCCAGCCTGCAGCCACGGGTTCTTTGGGTCCTGTCACTCTGTGATGGCACAGGCAGAGTGGCAATAAACTCAAAAGTGGAGTGATTAGAAGTACATTAGAAAATGATCAGTGGTGTCTGACAGGTGAAGAGGAATTAATTGCCCATCAAAGAATAGAAGAAAACTGGCAAAGAGTTCAAAGCATGGCAGAAAAGGTGGCTCTTCAGAAGGCTGGAGTTCATGTCTGCCATTCCTGGTGGTAGCTGCTGTCACTGCTTAGAGCTTAATGTGTTCAAGAGGACACACAACAAATCCTCAGAGCAATCCTCTGTTTTTTATTAAATGTAGGAGTGATGTCAGCTCAGCAGATGCTGAAGCTACGAGTGGATGGATCTTGAGAGATGCAGGAGGAAGCACTGCACCCACTTTGGCATTTTCTCAGTGCCTTGTCGGGTTGCACCTCCCCTGGGGGAGTCAGACTGTGGTTTGTAGCCACTCCAGCCTCCCTTGTGGGCCTTGTTCATAGCCATCCCATGGCTCTGCTCGAGTTATTGATCTCAGGTGTGATGCCAGTGAACACGGCATTGCTGAATCTGTGCCCTGGTACAGTACCCAGGGTGGTTTAGTTGGTTAGAAGGAACATCTGGAGTCCCCCTGGCCCATCCCACCCTCTTTGGCAGAGCTAAGTTTGGTTGGGTTGTGTGGGGCTTGCCTTTCTCAGCTCCTGTTCCAGCATCTCATGCCACTCCCTCTGAATTATCTTTCATTTATAGCTAATCAGAACTTGCTCATTTAGTCACTCGTTTGCTTCTCCTTCTGTGTGTTCACAACGTTGGCTTCCCTGAGAACAAGGCTGCTGCTTTCAGTTCCTTCTGGGAGCTTCCAGAAGGTTCTGCAGCCCCTGGGGGGGCTGTGCCTGTCTGGCTGTGCCTCTGGGTGACTCCTGAGTGGGGATTGAATAAAAGGGGCTGCAGGGCCAGCTGTGCTCCTGGTGCTGTGGAGCTGTGCCCTGGCAGGAGAGTGGTGCCCACCTGGCAGGGGGGTGAGGGGGATGCCCAGGCAGGGGTGGGAGAGCTCAGCTGGAGCATCCCCCAAAACACCTGAGCTGAGTTTCCTTCAGGTCAGGGGTGTCTCCAGGCACAGAATAGCAGCAGATAGATACAGAAATTGGGGCAGTTCTTCTTTCTCTGATTTTAACTTTGTTCTGTTCCTTACAAGCTGGCCTGAACTGTGTTTCTGTCCCAAAGCCTTATCAAGGATCCAAGCCTGCATAACAGAAGGATCACCCTGAAGGAGTGACACTTAATTCTGGTTATGGGTGTTCTTTGGCCATTGTAGCCTTGCTTCTGTCTCTGGGAGAGCCAGAGAAATGAGTTTGTTCAGCATTTGGAAGGGAAAACAAATGGGTGATTTTATTGCTGCTTGATGGGAAAGTCCAGAGCAGGCAGAGCCAGAGACTTCTTGGAAATGCAGAGGGAAAAAGCTGAGACACAGCAGACAATAAACCCAAGGATATCCCTGTTAGGTACAAGAATTTTTTACCCTGTGAGTGGTCAGCCCCTGGAACGAGGGGTCACAGGGGTTTTGGAATCTCTGTCCTAAGAGAAACTGGGGACTCACGGGGGCAGCCTGACCTGCTCACCCTGTTCTGCTGCATGGCTGAGCTGCAGGAGCTCCAGAGGTCCCTTCCAACATGAATTATTCTGTGATTTTATGAATCCTATTGGTAAGCCTATAATACATCTCTTCATTACTACACATGCACTAGATTTGAATAAAAGTATTAACAGAAATAGGCTGTGTGAAATTTGAATATCCTACTTAGCATTTCCCTATGTCTTTCTGCATGTTTTTCCTGATCATGATTCCCCTTACTGAAGAGGAAATACTTTCTTGTAAGAATTTCTGAATACTCCTGGCAGGAAAAAAGTCCCCAGCCAAGACCTCCAAACTGCTCTTAATTTGAAATTATAAGTTTAGTAATGTTAATTGTTCTAATTTACTTTTTTTTTTTTTTTCTTTATGGTCAGCTCTCCGGGTTCAACACTCACATTGTGAATAAAAGAGATTAGAGAGAGGGATTGTTTAGGTTATGTCCAGGGAAAGTAAGAGAATGGAGATCAGCTTGGGGGGGTATCATGGTAATTCTGCTTTGCTTCTGATGCAGCAGCTGACATGGTGAACAGACAGCATGGAATCCAGGAGTAGATTTATTATAAAATGTAGATTTCCTGCTATAAGCTCCTCAACACTTGCACTGACGTACAGTCTCAAAATCACATTAGAAAGATCTTTGCCAAAAAAAAAATGAATGGAAGAGCTTTGGAAAGACAAAAAGAGCCTTGGATCAGTGTGAGTCTTCTGGGATGTTATATTTTCTCTAAGATTAATTTAATACAACATATGTCTGAGGAAAGAGCCTGGAGTAGGGTAAATAGTAGTCTCACAGACGGAGCTACCCACTCACTGTGTAGGTGTTTCTAAAAATTTATAGGGCATTTTTACTTTTTTAATCACTTTCTTTTCCAGCTTTTCTTCAGAGGGATTGTTACTAAAAGAAAATAGAAGTGGCTGTATAAAGTGTCTTTTTCATTAGTCTTTGCTATCAGGCCCTGCAATATACAGAAATTCTCCCTTTGCTTTGTGCCAGTCCCCAGAATACCTCTGCACATTAGAAAAAAAGCAATACAATAGAGATATCTGCTGCAGAAAGGCAGTGAATTTTATGACATGGTTAGTAGACAAAGAGCAGAAGATGGCAAACTGATCCAAAGGCACCTCCTCTGTGCCACTCACAGATCTCTGCTGTATCCAAAGGACACACTGGAGTCTTCCCTCACTTGATCATTTCTCAGAGGAAGCCTTTTCCCAGCTTTGATCATGTTTGTGGCCCTCCTTGGAACCTTTTTCAGGTCTAGACTATTCTTTGAGGTGAAAGGATCAGAACTGGGTGCAATAAGCAAGATATCCACGAATCAAGGTTTTCTTGGGGTGTTTTATCCTGTTATAAAATGATTCACTTCTGCTTGTTCTTTCACGCTGATCCTGAGCTGGTGTTTTCATGGAACAATTTATTACACCCCCAGTGCCTTGGTGCTCAATTAAAAGAGTCACCTCACAGCCTGGTTTATTTAAACATGAAATTAGGATTGCCCTGCTTAGCTAACCTACATACATTGTGGGTTTTGTCATGGAGTGCAGCTGCTTTCACTTGGACTCCTTCTGCTGCTCCTCAGGCTGCTTTTTGTCCTTCCCCCTTCAGGTGAGTTTCTATTGTTGAGCTGCCACCCACCTGCCTGACAGCTCAGTCCCTTTTCCAGCCTGTAAACGTTCCCACCTCCCTGCAGAACCCCATTAGTGACCTCCCTCCTTCAGGAGGGCAGATCAGTTATTCCTACATTTTGCTGCCCATCTTTTAAGCCTTCACTTATCCCTGACATTCCCTCTTATGGCACAGTTTCTCAGTTCCTTGCAAAGCCTGATGGAGAAATTTGTTGAAAGCCTTTTAGAAATACAGATAAACTTTTATTAACTGGATCACTTTAACTGCACAGTTGTGACCTTTGGGGAGAATTTTTGTGTTTGTAAGGGGCAATTTCCTGTAGGAGAAGGCAGGTAGACTGGCTCAAAGTACATTATTGCTGTTGAGATGTCTGTTAATTTGTTTTTCCTTGCAGTTTCTATAGAAGTCTGACTTCCAGTCGAGTTATTTCTCTACAACTATCCTGGTATCCTGGAATTTAGTACCACATTTGTCCCTTCCCAGTGCTCAGTGATTTTAAGTCAATGGTTGTTCACTGCTGTGAGTGATTTTTCTATTTGACTTCCATTAGAAGTCATAGATGAATGTGGTTTAGTTCTTGTCATTTCATATTGTTCATAATGTAAAAATGTCCTGGGATTTCCTCTATAGTCATTTCAGCTTCAGACAGGGTTTGGGGTTTTTTTTTTAATCCTTTTTTTGAGGATTCTGGAGAAAGAATTGCCTCTCTTTCTGACACAGGGACCATGTATAAAGAATTTGACTTCTCTGAATGCTTCTCTTGGAGTATATGTATTGACATTATAGATTTTTATAGGGTTTGCTGCTTTGTGCTTGCTGTTTCTTAAATTCTTCTTTGTTTGACTCACTGTGCTCAAGCCACCAAAGCTTTATGAGTACCTTGTTTTAAGTGGGATGCCTTACTCTGTCCAACAAGCTTTAGGGAAGGCTAAAACATTTTAAAGTTCTTAAAGGAAATGGAAACATATTTGAATATAGTAAGATGTGCTTATTTCCTCTTTGCTATTTAATTTGATTTCCCTAAAAGGTCACTTTTTCAATTTTTTTTCCTTTACAATAGGCCATACAAAAGTCAGGCACTTTGCTGAATAGGGAAAGATTTAATTAGAGACTTAAATATTCTGCTGAATCAGGGCTTTGTAACTCCAACTTCCCCTCAGTCTAAGTGATATTTCATGTATTGACTAAGAAGAATAAAATTTACCCCCAAACATCTTGACAATTAGTGAAAGCTAGTCAAAGAGATCAAAGCTCAATTTAACAACTTTCACTGCCTTTTATCCCCTCATTTTCCTTTAACTAATTCTTAAGTAGTTAGGCACACTTTCCTTTTCTTTCCAATGTAGCACACAACATAAAATGACCCTGAAAGCAGTTTTCTTCATTTCTGGTGAGTTATGAGTCGAGGGATTTGAAGTGGTTATCATAGACTTCCCTTCCTTATTGTTCATTAATTATAACTCTGCTGATCAGATAGAGATTTATCAACTAAACTGAAACTCTCACTTTCATTTTGGATGACTGGTTTTAGATTTCCCGAAGCTTATCTTGATCTCAGGTCTTCCTTTTAAATTAGTTTCCCTGGGGTTCTGAAGTTTTATCAGATAAGGGAATAGTAAACAGTTGTTCAGACTTCAAGCCCTAATGTTTCAGATTAAAGCCACAAAAGATTTGCTTTCCTGCTATAAATTCCAATTGAAGCAAAAATGCCAATTCAGGATTTTCTTCACAAAGAGATTCTTCTTTGTAGAAAGAAAGAAAGAAAAAAGCCTATATTTATTCAGCTTTGCTTTATTTAAAGATTAAATGAACTTAGAATAAAAACTGCTTACTTTACAGCTATTTGTTTGCTGTAATGCACCAAATCTTTCTAACATATTGTCCATACTCCAGTCAGACCATTCCCAAAATAACTCTTCAGGCATTCAGCATTATGTTATTTTGGTTAACAACCTCTACATCCCAAACCCACATACCTAGACAGAAATAACAGTTGAACATTGGTTTTGACATAAAACAAACTAGCCAGTTGGGGAAAATTTAATTAGGAATGCCTTCTTGCTAACAGGAGGGATTGGCTCCCTGATGAAGTGTTGAGACAGACTGGATTAGTGATCACTGAAGCTTTTGCTGGGGATGACTTTGGGATGGCTGCAAAGGGTGCAGGAGTGGCTTGTTACTGATCTCCTCCATGGAGGGAGGGAAGTGGTGATGATGTGTGTGAGGTTCCAGTATTTGTGTATTAAAAGGGGAACACTCAAGGATTAGGATGGAGGATTAAGCCAGGGTTAGGAAGAGACACTCTGAAGTAAGATTACAGGTGGATTAAGTAATGCTAAAACTCTACAGAGCTGAGGTGATTATTTTTTGGGTCATTTCTTGATCTCTTTTGTAGCTTATTTGTGCAAAACTCTGATATATGGTTTTGTCTTTTAGTTACAGCCCTAAAACCTCATCCATGGAAAGGCAGAGAGCTTAATGTGATAGATAGAGCTTCCAGGCCCCAGTGGACCAGCAATGGCTTCAAACTGGTAGGAATCATTCAGCATTCTTGAAACTTCTCTAAATGTCCCTTTATCTGTGTACTTTGTGTGTACAAACCCGTGTGTGCCAGTCTGCATTCCAAGTGAATGGCTCCAGTCAGTCCCTCATCAAATCTAAATCCTCCAGCCCATCAACACCTTCAGCACCATCCTGCTGCCAGCTCATTTACCCCATCCCAGACTAGGTGCTCCTTTCCCACAAAACACTGACCCAAACAGTTGGAGAGTTTGGCCTGCAGGCGAGGCTTTGGCAACCTCACCTTGGTGCTAAACCTGATTTTTGTTTCCAAATTAGAGCTTATGTGTTCTCATCATCTCCTGACTCCTGTGAGTTTCCTCCTCAGGACCAAGAAACCACTGATTTCTTCTCGAATGCAGGGGTAGCACAGCCAGCAGCATCCCCCAGAGGGTTTGGGACAGGGGGGAGCCAAAAGCTGGGAGGGCTCGTCTCTCCCAGCTCTGTTCAGTGTGCCATGGCTGCCTGGGCTGGGGCAGGCTCTTATGGGCTGCTGCACTTTGCCACACCATAAATTTCTCTCCTGTCCTCTGGGCAGTGGCCACTTTGAAAAGACTATTTTTGTTTTAAAAGCATTTCACCAAAATGTTAAATTCTTTTTCATCTTAGTTCAGACTATCCACTAACAATATCTGAATATCTGCTGCTTCTTTTTTTTTTTTTAATTTGCTTTCTCACTGCAGAGTCAGAGTCATTTCAGGTGCAGGCAAAGATAAAAAAAAATATCAATCTTGATATGCCTCTTAAAGAAAAAAAATAAGTCAGATTAGCAAATTTGAGGTTTTCTTTTGCACCCACCAGTTTTGGGATTTCATTAAGTTTTTTTGCCAAATAAAAGGCTTTGCTTGGTGTCTCCGAGCTTTAAAGGTTCTAATAGGAGGACTCTCATTTGTAGACATGTTCTTTATACAATAAATAATAAAATATAAGGAAATATAATTAATGAGGGGAAAAAATGGTGAGAAATCAGTGACAAGCCCATGACAGCTGAATGCAATTCATATAAATGTGTCTGGTACTGAGAGCCTCAACCAGCAAATTAATCTGAACTTCCTGAACTGCTCTCTTTTATTTCTGCTCTTCCTTCATATGTATCTTATTCCTGTCAGGAAAACCTTTGCTCTTCCAACAGTTCTACAGAAGATGTTAAAAACTGCAGTAAATGAGCAGACGTGTTCAGTAACTTCCTTACAATCTTTAACCAAAAAAAAAAAAATTTAAAAATTGGTGGTGCCATCTAGAGCCTTGGAAAGATATCTAATTTGCTTTTCAAAAATGTGTTCTCATGCTTAAAGGTATTTCATTGTATTATCATCATAATATTAAATCCCCCAACAGCAAACTGAATAGGTGATGGAAATTTTAATTTTTTGATTACTTGAAGAATATGAGGGTAGAGTTCTATAAAATTCTCTGGAATAAAGGAGCAAGTCATGCATTTCAGGGTTTTACTGACTGGAGTCTGGTATTTCAGGGACAGCAGTTGCAGACATCTCCTTTAGTGCCATTCTGCAGCTCTGCACATCCCTATGAACAAAACAATGGGCTGGAAGGAATTAAACAAGCTTAAGCACGGCCTGAGGAATGCTAAAATGGAGGAATGTTGGGGTATCTCTGCAGCAATGCAACTCCCAGGGTCAACTCGTTGTTTTAGGCTTTACAGCAACATTCAGAGAGTTTTTGTGGCTCCTTGGAAGAGGTTCAGTTTTGGCAAAGCCACCAAAAATGTTAAAACAAGAAGAGAGAAAAGGAAAAAACAACAACTAAATTCCAAATATGAGTCTTATACTGACAGAGAGAGTGGTACAATTATAAGGGTTTGAGTACAACAATACATATTCCTGGATAGTCATTCTTTAATCATATCTTGGAATTTCTATGGATTTTTTTTTTCTCCTTACCAGTGGCCAAAACAGGATTGAATGTGTAACATCTTATTTATGCCACAGTGCCCTGGCATGGCCCTTAGGTGTGTCAGCTCAGCCCTCAATGACACACAAAATCTGACCCCAAATTTCCAGCAGCAGCAAAATGAATAATGAACTTTTCCTCCCCTAGGGAAGTAACAAAGCATCAACCAATCCTTCAGGATCCTGCCTCATCTTACACCTTTCCTTCCCAGAGGTGTCTTGGAATAGAATGAATTTAAAATACTTTAACAGTAGAAGTAACAGCATCTGCTTTTCTTTTTCCTACATAAATCTGTGCAACTACAGCTCCAGTTAAAAAAAAAATAAAATATATATATATGTGTGTGTGTGTGTGAAGCTGAGTAAGCACTTGCAGAAATCCTAATGGCCACAAAACCCATCTGCAAGCCTGCATTTGTATCTATGTCTGTAAATTACTGGGGGGATTGGGGTGTGTGGAACATTTTATTCTAAACAAACATTCTGTGTTTCCATAATATTTTTGTACTAAACCCCTTGGTTTCTGCCACACCACCTCCCTCAACTCTCCTACTCAAGGAAGCCACTGATGTCTTTTATCAGAGTCCACAGGACTAGTATGTCATCAAGTGGCTGAGACAGGGAAGTACTCTGTGTTCTAGCAGAAGTAAAACACAAAATGGTCTGAATTTGAAACTAAAAAATACTGATAAGTTGTTAAAAATTTTAGGAAAGGTCTGAAACATGTCTTGTATTCCAATTTTCTGCCTTTTAAAGGTCTTGCATTAAGTCAGGGATTATTTTATAATCCATTATGCGTGGTGCCTATTAAAATAAAGGAGGCCATTTTTCTCCCATTTAAAATTTGGAAATCAATATTTCAGGTTTCTCCCTCGATGAGGTGGGGTGAAATCCAGCACCACTCCTGTGAGTTCAGCTTTGCCTTGGATGTCAGGAAATGCTGCATCCCTCTTTGCATCCGTTCTGGGCTCTGCCCAGTCAGCAGCCCCTCTCCTGCCAGCAGCGAGGCCAATCCTTACTCTGCCAAAGGAAGAGCTGATGAAGAACCTTTGCCTCTTTGTTCCTGATTCTTTCTCTTTCTGCTCCTTACACCTTCTCCTGGGGATCCTCCTTGTGCTGCTCAGCAGAGCTTTGTTTTTGCTGTCCAGGGATGGTGCCAGAGCAGCAATGAAGACAAGCAGCAGTTTGACCCCCTTGCTGGTGCTCCGTGTTGTCTAAGAAGGCCATGAAAGCCCAGAACATGTAGGAAGCTACAGTTTGTGTTTATCATTCATATTTTATGGGTAGCAACTTTGATTTTCAGTTGTGAAAGCAACAGCAAGTGATAGCTGGGAAGCTGTCAGAATCACTGAAGTGTTTAGCAGTGTTATTCCAGTGACTATGCTGAAGACTATCTGTGGGATTCAATGCCATAAAACATAACTGAAGTCAGGTCCCTTGCTTATCTATTTAAAACGGTTGAATTCTTTCTCTGGAGACAAGTGTGAAGGAAGAAGTAAAAAAAGAAAAGGATATCTGAAGGCTGAAAGTAAATATATTTTCCAATACTTTGTTTATTCAGAATTTAATGCCAGAATAGCACAAACCCTGTGACACAAATGATAGAGAAATCTGTCTGCAAAAGCTCAATAAGTCATAAGGCCCATCCCTCTCCTGTAAGTGCTCTCTGTGCAGGCAGAGTGTTCCAAAATTCCCCTGTCTCAGCTGTTGCAGAGTGGTCTGACTGGAGCCTGGCTGGCTGCAGTGCTGAGGGGCTGCTGCTGTTTGTTGGGGTATGGGGAGTGTGGGCAGCACCACCTCCTCCTCTGCACTGCCTGTTTGCACCTCCTGCTTGTCCCAGATAAGGAAGGAGTCCTCAGACTCACAGGGGCAGGGACCTGTTATCTCCTTGCTGCTGAGCAGGACTCGTGTCCCTGCCACTGAAGGCTCTGTGGCTGATCTGCACAGGCGCCCACAGACTGGCTGTTAGAACAGAACTCTTGACAAGCTGAGAATCTCAGTGTTGATGTTCCCTAATCAAGTAAAATGGCTTCATTCTGTGTGAAATTTTCCTCCTGGAGTAATGCTGAATACTGAGTAGCCCTGTGAATTTATCAGAGATAATCTATTCCCAAATCAGACTGCAGCTTACCCAGGCATAGTGGAATATTTCTTTGCAGAGAACATAGGAGGAGTCATATCTTGAAAATATCTCAGAGCTGCAGTAAATCTTCAAAGCTCAGTGTTATGAGGTTCTGGATAAAACATTTCTTGGGGAGAAACACAAAAAGGATTGGTGGGAGATGATGGTGCCAGGATGTCTTTGGAATGAGTAGGGGCAGAAATGGAGGTATGGCTTGGACAGATAAATTACTGTTAGAGGGCAGTAGTTGGGTAAATGGTATGGAACAGGGCAAGGAGCATTTAAGCATTACAGAAAACAGAGGTTTGTGTTATAGCACAATGTGTGTCAATAATCTCATCTGGTTTAAGAGTTCACTGTAGTCTAAAGTCTGTGAAACATCAGAAGAATTTGGGAGGCAGCTCCAGAGTCTGTATGGCACAAGTTGTGTGCCTGCAAAGAGTTAACTACCCTAATATCAAAAGTGATGTAGCCAGGCTTTGAGAAGCACAGAGAATGAGAATGTTGCATTATCTTCCTCTCAAGGGATTTGTTGTCTGCCCTGCTACAGCAATGTACTTTGCTGGTCCTTTATTTGACTCTGTTGTCAGATATTAACAAATTTGAACCTGTGAATTTTGCAGCTGGTGTCAAATGCACTGTGCTGCGAAAAGAATTTTATTTCTCCAGGAGAATGGATATTCTGCTTTATTTTATGCAAGAAAAAGGTATAGAAAGATGAGCAAGACTCAAGAATAAGAAAATATAATAGTTGTATTGAATGGATGTATTTCATCCTGCTCTGCCAGTTCCCCAATTCTGATTTAACTGTCAGCCTACACATGGAAATTCTAATAGTAGCTTGGGAAGATGAACAGAGACAAAAATCCAGAAGCTGGAAAGAAATAGGGTGAGGAAATGTATTCTAGACCATGCCTTCAACAAATTTCTTCATTTAGGAGAAAGAAAAGTCTTGTTCAGCAGCTAAAACAGGCCACTGCCACTTTGGCTAGTGCCCTCTCCAATGCCACCCTGTGTCATCTGTGACCTAAGGAATGTGTGCTGGCATTACCTACAGAAGCTGGCCACTGAATTTTGGTTGTGCTTACACTGACGAGACCATATTCTTATTACATGTAATAAAATTGGCTGGATCATTGAGATGTACACTTAGGGAGGAAAGCCCTGTTTTAAAAAGCTTTAGAGATGTCAAACTTCAGGGCTTTTTGTGCACACCCTGAGAGTGTCTTTGCTCCCTCTGGGCAAGCAGAATGTTTGTGAGGGCTCTTCCCTCTGCCTCCCATCCAGGACCTGTGCACAGACAATGCCCTGCAAACATTGACCTGGTCAGAGCCCCTGCAGTGCTGCTGCCATGGGATGGACCCAAAGGGATGGACCCAAAGGGATGGACCCAAAGGATGGACCCAAAGGGACGGACCCAAAGGATGGACCCAAAGGGATGGACCCAAAGGATGGACCCAAAGGGATGGACCCAAAGGGACGGACCCAAAGGGACGGACCCAAAGGGACAGACCCAAAGGCCTGTCCTGTTCCAGGCACACTGCTCTGCCCCTCAGCCACAGCCAAGCTGCTCCAAACGAGAAAATTCTCCGTTATTTAGACCAGGTGGAGTAAATAATCCCACAGAAGCAACTGGTAAGGTCAAGGCCAGGATCTGCTTCACTTCACTATCAATAAATTCAGGTTTATTACCCATTGTCATTGAGGCTGGACTTTCATAAGTGCTACAGATCTGGCAGGAAAGCTGTTTTCTATCAGATTTAACTCTGCTAAAGGCAGACTAAATCCTTGAGTTAATGTGTCCACGTATTTTAACAGTTGTATAGTGGCTATAACCTTTTCAGTGTTCTTTTATTTTAGTAAGCCAAAATTATTTTAGTGTGAGGACTAAACTAAATGGGATTATGGCTTTCTAATCATTCACTTCTAGAATTTCCAGAGAATAAAAGTGCATAAACACTTTCTCTCCACAGCAGAGGATCTTCCCTCATCCTCTCCTCCCAAACACCAAAACCAGAAGAGAGGCTGCATGAATTCAAGCTGCTATGCTTCCTTCCATGGTCAGAATAATGAGCAGAAAAGTTCTAATGCATTAAAGTCAGGTGGAAAATAGAAGGACTGTGAAGATCAGACATGATTTTATGTTCAGAAAGCCTAAACAAAGACCTACATCTCATTGTTTAACCAAGAGATATAAAAAGAAAGCAAAAATAGATTAAAGAGCATAAATTATTCAACTTAATGGGAGATAAGAAACCAAATGACCTTGAGGAAGCACACAATATTCTTGGTTCTGAGTGCTTGCTATTCCCATCCCTCCTCAGGCTTTGCTCCACACAGTACTGGAGTGCTCACACATTCCCTGGCAATTACAATCATGCCAAGGGCTTGCATGTCCAATGTGCATCAGCCTGTTATTTATATCATTTATACCAACAGATTAAACTGCATCAGGGACCAACAACTGAGATTTATAGGGTCGTGACTTCTTGGTAATTTTCCACTTAGATATGCTAGTAAAAAAAAATGAAGCAAAACAATTTTGAGATCATATCTTAGTGTAAAATTGTTCTCTGGTTTTGTTTTTTTTTTTTTTTTTTTTAGACACAGCTTTTTACAAGCTCAACATGATTAGGAAATCTTAGAAGAACATCTTGCTTTTAGCCCACTGCTGCCCTTTTAGGAATGGCATCTTGTACATTAATGCAAAACTCCCCTCCTGGACATCTGATTTTGGACACCTGAAGAATCTTATCAGACTCCTGTAGCAACAGGATCTTGCTTTTATAAAAGGAGAGTTCTTCCAGATATTCAGAGAAGAGTGGAGGAGATCAGAAATAAAACTGAAAGAAGGAAAAAGGGAGGAGCCTCACCCTCTATCTCATTCACCTCCAGCTCACCATTCCCAACACAAGGAATGTTTCCAGACAGCACAGCAGGTCAGAGAAATAAGATCAGAATTTTTCCATCTTGATACATTTTTTGTAGCTTTTTAAGTGACTACTATTTGTTTTTCCAAGCCCACTTGCCTGGGTCTGTGCAAAGTGTTCATCACCTCATGGTGTCTGTTCAGAGCCAGGGCTGCCCAAGAGCCTGGGACTCTGGGAAGGAGAGGACTAATGCCAGTGAGGAACTTGGAAAATGTCAGCTGCATTCACACAGCTCAGGGAGATGCATGGGTGCTATCCCATTTCTCCGTGAGGAAAATACAGGTTTTTACTCAAGAAATATATAAAAAATTTAAAAATGAAGTTATAGTTGCAGCACATCAGGTCCATGTGCGGAGTCCTGGGCTGTTTCAGTGAGTTTGCATCTCAAGCTGTGTGGGAAAAAGAACACAAATCGATGTTTTGGTGGGAAAGCATCAACGGGGGTTATAGACAGAAGAGGTTTTTAAGTTTTTCTGGAGGTAAAAGCCGACTCTTTCATTCCCTTTCCTGATACATGACAAATCTCTTACTGCGAGGACTCCTTACCAGGCTCCCCTCAGTGAGAAAAAGAAGTCGTTATCCTGCTAAAACCCTTCAGATTTCACTGAGGAATGTTTCAAATCTTTCTCATCCTCTTAAGTTTTTCTTTGTAGCAGTATGAACTGTTGCTATCAAAGCAATCACCTAGTCTGTGTGTGAACAAAGAAAAGCATTTCACAGGTTTCACATCATGATACAAACAGCTCAGACTGCTGGATGCCTCCTCTGTCTAAATCATGTCCTGATGCCTGGAAAGGACCTGGAAAATGGGATAAGGTGCAAGGTCAGTCTGGATGCTCTATGAGAGAAAATATCAGCTTGACTTCACCTGAAACTGAGCTAGAAGTGATTAGCCAGGGCAGTGATCACTGGTGTGGCATGCTTGCTTTTTTTCAGTAAATTAACAATTATAATGGAAAAGTTTTTAGTTTTTAATAGCATCGTATCACAATGTGAGACAGCTTTATCAGGGTGACAAGGGGTTCTCAGCTTCCAGGCTTGTAACTGCTGTGGTGTTAAACTCAGAGATCCACTTTCCTTTGCAAGGCACACAAATCTCCCTTTAAGATGACATGGGTTTAGTTTTGTCATCTGCTTTGCAATTCTTACTGTGCTAATGGGATCCTTCAGCCTCTGGGATGTGTTTGGAGTCCCCAAGTAGGCACTGGTAGATATTTACCATCCACAGTACAAAGGGAGAGCAGGTGCAGGGTGGAGCTGGGCTCCTCCCTGCTGTCTCACACCAAACCAGCCCATGGTTTGTGATGACAGAGATATTTCCACAATTAGAATGCTTTGGCAGACGTTCAGAAAGTGCTGTTGCCCACCCTGAAAGTATTCTATCAGAAACCAGGTGAGGATTAAGATTCCCCAGCTTTAGGGATCAGCTGATAGCAGGCCATGGCAGTGGCTGCTAAACAGGATGGAGAAATGCATCCAACTCTTTTGAGTTACCCTGTCAGGAATCACTGCATAATTTCACCTTTGGGAGGGCCAGTTCTGTTTGATTTCTTGAGTATTCTGGGTCTGCTCCATGAACAGAAATTTCCTTTTCTCATTTGAAGAATTTCACACTATTTCTATGCTGTTAATTTGTGATGTCTGTTTTTGAGAGCAGGAAAAATAATATTTCAGATCTTTTCTAAAGGTTGACATCAGCTGAGCGTGTGCAAAATAAAGTAGAGTTGGATTTCAACAGTGAACTCTTTAAAGTAATTGCCTGTCAGGGTGATTTTTTACCTGGCCCTGCATCAACACATAACCTTCAGTTCAGCACTTGACAAACCACTCTTACAGACAGCTGTCACATACACAGTTTGCCACTTTGATCTGGTGTTGTCACATCATGGATTTTAGAGTTGAATTTGACATGCCAGGCTTTGCAAGTTTTCAGTGACTTCAGGAGTTGCACAGAACGTGAGGGTTCCTTTTCTTCAGCAGTGGATAATTCATGAATATGGGAAGGTAAAAGGGGTGGCACAAACCAGAGGGTGGCACGAAGTTGTGCCCATGTGGAACAACCCCTTAACCACAAGTGATGGCACTAAACTCTAGCAGATTTCTTAATGAAAGTTAGAGGGGAAGGCATAAAGAGCCCTCCACTTATGGGCTGCTGGGCCCTATCACATACCAGAGCAGATTTGCCTCCTCGTTAAGGCCTTGCAGGTAAATGGGGGTGTTTATGCCTCATGTTGGGTGTCATTCAGGCATTGGATTTGTGGGGCAAGGTTTCTGGGAGAAGCTTACCCTTCTTCACTGAGAAATCAAAATTTCCTACTTGTCTGATTATGGGATAGGAAAGAGAAACCATCTGTGCTCTATTGTGCTGCAGTAGACCATTTCCCAAGCTGCTGTCTAAATCAGATTTTCTGATCTTTAAAACTCTGAGCACAAGCCTGGACCAGTAAGTCACTAGTAGAGTTTCCTGCTGGCTGAGACAAGTGATGATTCAAAAGAAGTCCAGGCTTTTCCTTGGCTCCAGACCTGAAAGGAAAAATCTCAGCTCACCAAGAATTGATTCACTATAGAAAACCATCCTCCAGTACTGAAAATATTTCTACATTTTAACATAATTCTGTTTGAAAATGGTCTGCTGAATGTAGCAGTTTCCTGTGTAGCTAATCTGGAAGCTGCATAGCGTGTACAACAAAAGGAAACCCTTTAAAATTAGGCTGCTCTGGGACTTTAGGGGGTCTATTTAATTGGCAGGGCTTCTCTCCACCCCATCCTGCTCGGAGTTAGAGGCGGCTGCATCGGCCCCAGCCATGTGTGTGGGCTTGTGCATTCAGCTCTTGGCTTCTGATATGTTCACCCAAGGAAGGGAAAGCTTGGTTCAGGTGACAAACTTAATTAGGTCCTTTTTTGCCATCAGTTTTTTTTCAGCTTTGTAATATTTTAGTCTGGTACTCCTCAATAATCCAGGAAGATGGTGAGGAAGAGGAAGCATGGCCTGGAAGACTGAGCATGTGAGGGAAACACAGGAACACTGCAGCAAAGGCAGGATGATTTTAGGCAGGTTTTCCTCTCTCCTTTCATTTCCAGCTCATCTATGCGTGGTAAGAATGAATGAGTTAATGTCAGCTCTGGAAAGGTGTAAGTCAAGATGTGTGTAACTAAGAATTATGAACAACGTAGATGAATTCCACTGCATCCATTAAAGTGAAATGTGCTGTTAAAAATCCTGCACATAAAGGATAAAATGTGTCAAGACTAAAAACAAACAAGCAAGCGATTTTTAACCTTATTAAGGTCTGATGCCTTTCTGTCTAGAGGGCTTAATCTTTTAATCCAGAGCTATAAAGAACAATTACTTTTTATAGGTTACGATTACAATCTAAGATGATTTACTGTTTGCCTTATATTGCTGATGAGAGCTGGGCTGTTAATTTTACTGGATTTTTCTGATTTGGTGGTCTATCTTGTTCAGGCTCTCATTGCATTTTCTGTTACCTAAAGCTCCTTCATGCTTCCATGTCAGCAAGTAACTGAGCTATGTAGTACAATTTGTTGAGGATGTAGCAGTAGAAAAAGCATTACCCCCTTCAGATGTGACATTTGGTGTATTACCTGCATGTGCAGTATTGTCAGGGGTGTAGTTTCTGACCTGCAATGCATTATCTGCTCCACTGACTTTGGGGCTGTTTATCACCAGTGACATATTTCTCTGCAGGAACCTGCCATTCTTCTTGTGTCTGCTTTAAAATCCTAAATGCAGACATAAAGTCTGCATTTTTGAGAGTAGAGTGAAACCAGATTTTTCTTCTTTTTTTTTTTTTTTTAACAATTCCCTTCAATGTTGTCAGTCAAACAGGGTGCTTCATGAGCTTCTTTTGCTATGGAACAAATGTTAAAGAGCAGAGGCACTGTAAGAGTGATATTAATTATGCATGCTTTATGCTTGTCCAACTAACCACACAGTATTCCCAATGAAATACTTAACACATCTGTGCATTCCTAAAGTCAAATAACATCACTATAATTTGAGACTGATTTGGAACAGCGAAGGAAATATTTTGTTACACCTCCAGGAAAGGCATTCTTTTGGAGGGGGCTTTTTTCATTTGTATGCTTTGATTGTGAGCTACTTAATTTAGTCAAAGATTCTAATTGAGCTTCTTGGCAGACTGCCTGATGTTTGGCACAGTAGGAATCTCTAAGTTTGAACCTTTGGGGATGTTTTCAGAGGAACGTATGTCTTCTATTTCATGCTTTATTGTGGCAGACTGATGAGAACTTCTAAAGCAAATGACAGTTGACAGAAAATAACTCACACTGGAGTTTGTTCTCCCACTGTTGCTATTTCAATGATGAATTTCAGATAGTCTATTTTGCTTATAGTACGTGAGGTTTTGAAATGATGATAATAGATGGCAATGGCAGCAGAATAATTCAGTCATGGAACCAGAGGTTAAGTGTGAAAAGAACTCTTTAACAGGAATGATTTCTGACTAAGCAATCTGTGGCAGTCACTGGAGCAGCCTTCAGCAGCTGAAGGAGTTAAACAAGATAAATGTTATTTGACAGAGCAGTGTGTGCCATGGTCTCAGCAGACATAATAGGATGAAATTAAGAAATATGAATATTTAGGCTACAGACAAGGCTATTTCCTGATACTAAGACCTGTTCTAGTTTAAATGGTCTCTCAAGGAAAAAAAAAAAGCAGCTCCTAGCAGGGAATATTTAACACCATGCTGAACAATATGCTAATCCTCAGAGGAACATTACAGAATTGTCAGCAGGATGAACTAGCTGATCCCTTCCATCTCTGTTCTGTTTAATTTCAATATCTCAAAGTTTCTGCTCGGGAGAATATGAACTCCACAGCTTCATTTTCGTGTTTCCTTGAGAACTGTCGAGTCTGCAGCCCTGAGAACGACCCAGTGCTGCAGGACTTCCTCTTTTGCTTCCCACTGCCCTTGATTTTCACAAGTTGACGTGTCAGTGATGGCTCCAGCTGAAGCCTTTGAGCTCAATTTGCCCTGTCCCATGCTGAGCATCTCTGTGGCATCACCCAGATGGTTCCGTCCTGGAATCACCAACTCTCCAAAGATCCAGGACTTTACAAGCAGATACACACAAATCAAAAATGCCTTTGACTTTTCCCCTCTACTCACCAGGGAGAAAGTGAAGACTTTACATGAATATCTGCCCCCTTTTTTGCCTCTGCAAATGTGTAGATACTTCCATTTAAATAGACTTGTGTGAAAAATGAGACAAAATTATGCTGAGAATAGTTTGGGGGTTTTTTTAAATGCTCTTAACTCTTCAAAGCATTTTGGGTGAGATGAAGATGCTTTCCTACCAGTTCCAGTGTTACAAGCACATGTAGCCATTCCTTGGATGTTAAGATCCAAATTATTTCTGAGGATTTTGCAAGTTCCTGAGGACAGGGATGACAAACCCCAAGAGGAGAAGAGGTTTGCCCATCCAAAGGGAAGGCACGAAGGTGTTTACAGGGTTTTTTGGTGATGAACTGCAAATCTTCAGAATAAAACCAAAGGGGAAACAGAGAAGTCCATAAAGACCAGAGGCAGCCATAAAACCCAGATTCCCAGGCACCACTGATGAGCAGGCAGTTCCTCATTAAGAACTTGTTACAGTACATATATATAGTCTCAATCAATTTGTTTTATTTTAACAGTGCATCAGGTGCTTCCCATAAAATTTGAGGGCACTGAGTACTTAGTTGAAATCAGCCACATGTAACCCCAGTGCTCAAATAAATCTTTTTTCCAGAAGTAATCAACTAAACTTTACCTACATAATTAGATACAGAGTAGCATCAAATAGAACCTGATTGTTTCAATAATTATAATCCTGTACATACTGTGTACTGATCAATATACCTTTAATAATTGACCTGTCCATACAGAGGACCACTTTATTCAGAGGGATTTTTAACAGGTTTGAGAATGGAAATAGTCCAAAGCTCTCTGTGCTGGTTCTAAACATACAGGAAAAAAAAAATCAAAAACACCTTTATTTTGTTCTTAGAGAATCTCAGATTTATTTTTTCTCTCATTTTACTATAAAACTGTTTATGTTGTTACAGTCTTGATAAAAAACATGATGGGAAAAAATATGACCAAAAAAGAAGACTTCCATTTTGAAAGCAGAGACCTCAATTCTCCACTGTGTCACACCCTGAGAAGTTGCCTGCACCTTCCCAACTCCTCCAGCAGATTGCCTTGGATGTGCCAACAGGGGTAAGTACAGATGTCAGAGGCAAAACGTGATCATGTTAAATTCATAATGAGAATATTCATTTCATTAACAGCCAGCAGCATGCAGTTCATTTGGACACACCACGAGAGCAGGTTAAATAGAACCATAAATAAACATTTCTCATAGCTTGACTACTTCTCGCAGCAGACAGGTTCTGTTGCAGGAGGATGTAAAAAGGAGGTTTATTTAATAGAGTTCTGTAACTTCATGCATACATTGGAGCATGTGAAGGGCTACAGTGCCCTGTGATGGACACAGACCCCACCAGGCTCCCCACAGAGCCCCCTGCCCCCAGGGTGCTGATCCCTCATCACAGCAGATGCCTCACGTGGGGCAAACTTTGCTGCTCACAAACCAGCACAGACTAATTACCTGTCAGGAAATTCCAGATCCAGTTCATTGTCACAGAGACCCTCGTGTTTAGCAAACATAACTTACCTGTTTCAACTTGAGAATTTAAGTGGACCAATATTTAATTTATTTAATTGCAGAGTGATATATTCAGTGTGTTGGACAACAGAAATGCTTCCAAGTACAAACTATTTAGGTTTGTTTGAAAAATCAAATGACTTCTTGTGGGAGAGGATACCCTGAATACCTTTGAAGTCCTCTTCCTACCACTCCTCTTGTGGTACTTCTTCTTGCAGGAAATTACCTTTAAATCTTTAAACTGTGCATAAAACACAGTTAATATAGATAAAACTTTAGTCTACAGACTTGACTCTCGAGTGGGCTTTCACACTTGGACAAACCAGCACCAGAATGGCTGTAGAAAATCTTTTTCAGAGATGTGAAAAGGAAAAGAATTGGGATCATCCACTACAGCACCAGTGGTTTAAAAAACCAGAATCTCTGTATCTCTGCCAAAGGTGAAGCATTTCCAGAAACACTAAATAACTTCCAGAAAAAAAACAATTAGAAGAAAACAAGGCTCTTCACACTGGGAAAGACACCATAGGTGACTGCACGAGTCTGTCAGTACTGCTGCTCTGGGGAGAGATTAGAATCCAAAATCACCGTGTAATGAATGGAGTCTGAATGTAAAATCACCCAGGGCTGCCTGGGGAGCAGACAGTCTGCAGCAGTGCATGCTGCCTGATTGAAAACCAGCTGAGATTACTCAGAAGGTGTGGGCACCACGTCACTGAGCTGATTTGGGGCACACAAACCCCCAGCAGTAAGGCAGGTCCTGTCCCGTGTTCTGTGGAATTCCCTTGAAATGTCCCAGACATTTTTATTGAAGGTCATGAATTTCACCCTTTGCACCTGAGCTGATGCTCACCATCCCCAGGTGGAGTTCTTTAGGCTCCATAATGTGAAGGGCAGCTCTGGGGCATATTTAGCCATGGATAATTTACCCTGTGTCCATTTGGGGCTCAGAATTGTAGGATGAGATTTGCTGTTGGGTCAGAAGGGAAGAAACTTCCAGTTCTGTTCCAGACTGTTGTAGCTGCTCTAAATATTCCAAAGGGTTGCACCCTGCTCATAAACAGCAGTTTATCCAGGGGAGCTGAACTGAAATCTGTAGCCTTGTCTCTGGCAATAGTTGGGAGATAAGCTTTCTTTCCTTTTAGAGGTGTTAGGCTCAGCATTAGTAAATTCACAGATAACTTTTTCCTCCCACTGAATATGCAGAATGTGACTCAGAACTGCCTTAAACGATCCCCAAAGAAGGAAGATGACAGTACAGGGAAATTTATTCCAAAGCAAAATTCTGTTGCTTGCAAGAGAAAATGAATAAAGTCGGAAATTCATAGCAGAGAAGCCTTAAGACTCCTCAGCTTAAAATTATTCCTCTTTACCATTCTAGTCTGATCTCTGAAGAACAGCAAAATTACCTGAAAAAAACCCTCTGCATAAATAATTGATTTCCTTTACTCTAGATATGGATTCTTTCTGCATAAAAATATTCTCGTGGAGTACAGTTTGTAAGGCTGTAAGAGTGAAGGGTTTGGTTTTTGCTTAATATACAATGGTTCTTTCTGGTTTTCCTGGCTGTGCTTCCCAGTTCTGGCAAAGAGAAGCTCTTACACAGCAATAAATGATGGGTTTGATCCTGGGTTAATGATTTGAATTTTTATCACAATTTGCTTCTTCTAGGTTTTATTTTTTGCTCGTGCCAGGGTTAGGTCTAGGCCGTTCTGCAAAATTAGACTCTGGGCATGAATATAAACCCCCAAATGAATGAGAGAATCATGTTGAAGGCACCTCTGCAGGCTTCTGGAGAGGGAGAGTTGGCTTTGTCCTGTGCAGACAGGGCAAACAGAGGCCCCGTGGCTGCTCTGACGTGTGGGTGCTGCATCACAGAGTCCCTCAGCACGTCCATCCATGCCCTTGGTGGCCAAAACACGAGTGGTTCTTTCCACAGGTCTCTGACCAGCAAGGAAATATCCTAAAGAGCACCAGAAAAAACTCTTAACACATCTCCTGGTTTCATTTAATGGAATCAGGTCACAACTGGAGCTCACAGGGCACAGTAGGGAGCAGCTGAATTTTGCAGGGGTAGGAGCAGAATAATGAGAATTAGCATTTTGTGTGGTTCTGTATTCTTCTGCTGCCTCCCTGCCAGCACAGATGGGTGGCTGGTATTACCTCTGGTCCACCTGGAACTCGGGCCTGTCAAAAAAATACAAATTACAATGTAAAATAATCAGCTCATGAAAAAGTTCAGGCTGAGATTTGTTTCTCATTTGTCACATCAAAAACAAGAAACGTTTTATTCAGGAAGCTGGAGAGTATTTGGCATTAATCCTGCTGATATGCAGGGAGAATAAATGAGGAATTTTTGTTGTTCGTGTGTTCATGTAGCATATTAATGATTTTGATAACAGCATAAGGATATTTAGCTACTGTCTAAAATTAAATTGTTAGGGTCTTGAGACTGCTTTTTTCTGCCATGGTTCTAGTAAATTTATACAATTGATTGTTGTGTGACTGTTAAAGGTGTGAAGAACAAGATCAAGTGTAGTTCAGACAACAGTAAAAAAAGATTATTGTCTTTAAGTTTTATTACCTCTATTTAGTTTATTGATTGACAGATGAACACATTTGTTTCTTTTTTTCTTTTTGTTTTTATCAGCAACTCACTTCACCTTCTGTGGTATTTGTGTGTCCTATGCACACAATAGTTGTTTAATGGCATTAATTTTAAAAGGAAGTAATTCAGCATACAAATAAGGAGTGATAGAGGGAAAAATTGCAGGAAGCCAATTTCCTTTCTAAAAAAGAGGTATTTTTTGCTTAGACTCACAGTCCTCATCAGAGGTGGAAAAATGTAGCGTGGACTAAATTTAACTTCATTACTGTCACCAAAGATAATAATGTGTCCACCTTCTGACAGAACAAACTGAAGGACACTCACCCCACTAATATTTACCAGCATTCAGGTCTCAGGGGAAGGGCTATCCATGAGTGATGGTATCTGGGAAAACAAATCTGTGCCCCTCATCTTGCAAAGACACCTTATTGGAAGAGACTTCTGGGCTGCAGCAGGGGTGCAAAGCTCAGAGCCATCTCCTGAGCTGTTTGAGGTGGCTTGGAGATGCTGAGTGTGTTTTGTCAGATATTCAGAACAATTTCCTATGGCTGAGTGATTGCCTACAATTGTTACAATGCAACACCCTGGTGTGGAGATCCCCCAGTGGAGTCTGAGAGCAGAAAGTCTGCTTTCCCACCTATTAAAAGTCAGTATTTTCCTCTGAAGGACTTGCATGCACAGGAGAATCAGGTTTATATTTTGTATTGGAACCTTTCTTCTTGGCTTGCCAAAAAAAAAGAGTTCAGAATAACCCTCTCTTTCTCCAGCTGGTTGGTTTAAGAATCCCATCTCTGTTTCTGGACTTAGAAATCTAAATGTATATTCAGATGTTCAGCTCGAGAAAGGCAGGCCTGCAGCTGGGCAGAACCAAAGAGAACAAAGAAACCCCTGATGTGTGTCAGACACCACAGTTAGGAAATTTGGGTGCTGCTGCAGCAGAGCAAAGTTAAAGCCAAACCTCTGGGCAGTTCCTGTAGAGCTGGGGCAGAGCCTGACCTGTCTCACCCTGCAAACACAGGACAGGACCTGTCTCCCATTGTTACCTGCAGGGATTTTGTCCTCCTACAAAATGTGATTTTTTTGCAGCCATGGCACGGCCATTACAGCATTTAAACCTTTAATTAGGAGGAAGTAAATGAAGTTCTCGTTTTGGTGCTGCTGATTCTGGAACAACACTTTTAGCAACCGTGAGCAGAAAATTAGGAGTTTATTTAAGATAATGAGCCTTACATCACTTTCATCATGGAAATGCAACAATCACAGACATACTCAAATCAAGATGATTGAATTTTATTGCATTAACTTGTTAAATTTTTTCAATGGTAGGCAGTGGGTGAATTTTTTTCAAAACTCAGTGACTTGCACAGGTCTCCAGTTTCTGTTCTGCTCTTGAGCATTTTCATGCAATTAGAAAAGCAGATCTGGTGTAAAAAGCAAACCAGTGCTACAGATGGGGCAGTATTTCCTCTCCTGGACACCCCATCTGCACAGCCTCTCTCAGCTGTCCCCATCTCTCAGGAGGAAGGCTCAGCCATGGGGATAATGCTGCCTTTCCCCCCCTGTCTGTGTGGTCTGTGTGTCAGACAGCAAAACTTCCCCTGCAGCTTTCAGTGCCTGACTAGGTAAGAAACAGAAAATCTCATAATCAGAGGGAAAGAGGGGATGTAGTGAAGAAGCTCTATGCTAATGTTCTGAAGGAAGTTAAATTTACTTAGTTATGCATAAGGATGGTTGACTAATAGAGACACTCCATACCTGTAATGGGAATTTTGTGGTTTCTGACCCCATTTTCAGTTTAGCTTTATGCTTCTGTCTCTTGGATGGGCAGCTAAAGAGACCCAGCAGAGGCACATCAGTCTCTGTGGTTTGTGCCTTACACCAAACCTTTCACAGAAAATCCACAGAGCAGGGGGGGCTTGAACACAGCACCCTCTCTTTTTAGTCATAAGAGTTCAGAGCCATGATTAAACCAGCCTATATTTAGCTCTATTAATTTTTGTGCTTTAAAAGGAAATAAAGTTGCTTCAACAGGAAGATGAAGTTCTTTATTAAATTGTTACAATGCCTTAGAAAGTGCAATGAGGCACCTGGAAGTTCAGTTCCAGAGACCTCTCTTCCACCATGGGAAGTGGAAGATGTCTCAGATGTAAAGCATGGGAAGAGTTGCCTGAGAAAGGGATCCACATTAAATTATTAGAAATGTTCAGCTGGGCACAGAACATGGAGGACAAGAGGATGCTACCAAAATATCTGAAATATCAAAAAAAAAAGTGAGTTATTAACTCAGAAAAAAATTAATCTGACTCTTAGAAATCCAAGTCCTATTCAAGGTTAACTTCACGTGGCACAGATAAAGTTCTCTCTGTGTATTAAAGGCACTTGAGTGCCACCAAGTAGAGAAAAAGATTAATAAGGTCTGCTCAGTTCCCACCTGTTCTTCCATGGATCAATCTGTCATGGCTTCCTCTGATTTTACTGCAGCAAAACACAACTTTAGACTTGAATATAAATCTGACTTGCAGAGTTTACCCATTGAAACATAAGATATGAGACTAGAAAAGAAAAAGCCATATAACAGAGTGCCTTCTTTACTGAAGCAAATCTTTTCTCTCCCCTTGGAGAGCAGGATGGTGTAATGTGGACAGATTGCACTTCTCACATTCTGGAAGAACGGTTTATTCCATGTTCTGACAGCATTTATTTGGATTGTGAAGACATGGCTTACAGGAATTATGGGGAAAATGTTATATTTGCCATGAATTACCCTCCTTGGAAATCTGCAATATAGAATAATATCAGTCAGTTGGTGTCTTTTGAAAAATGTTTGTCATTACATTCTTATTTCGAAAGCCAGATGCTAAGGGTGGTTTCAGCAGAAAAGTCATCACCACAGCCCCTGAATAAAAACCCAAACCACCCACTGGGAAAATCTGTACTGGTGAGAACAGTCTGGCTGGGGATACAAGCAACCCAATATCTGTAGATGCCCAACTCCAGGACCACAGCAACATCCACTGTTTCAGGTTGGAAAGGACCTTTGGACATCATCTGTTCTACTGCCTTAAAAATAAGGCTTAGTTTGGGGAGGTTGCTCAGCATTTTCTGCTTTTGAGTGTTGAATATCTCCAGTAATGGAGATCTCACAGCTTCTCTGGGCCCTTGCTCCAATATTTGACCACCTTCAGCATGAAGAAACTTTTGCTTGGATTTAACAACACCTTTCTTTTGCTGCAACGTCTGCCCATCACCACAAGTCTGGTTGGGAATCTCTGAGAAGGTTTCATCTTCCCAGTGCAACACTCCTTAGTGATCTGTGATGGAAAAGTCTGGCAAGGTACTGAGTGTCCACAACCAGGCAAAGCAGGGTGCAGCAAATGCCAGGAAAAAGTGAATAATCCCTTCTCCTGAGCTGCTGGCTGTGCTTTTGCAAATGCAGCAGAGCACAAAGCCAGTGCACTCCAGGTCTGAGTTTTGCTCTTACTTTATTTTTAGAGTAATTTCTTTATCTATTTAAGGAATCACAGAAATTAAGTATCATTTCATTGCTTTTTATATGCAGTAATAAAATTAGTTCTTCATAGAGCTCACTGAGAGCACAGCTAAAATAAGTGTTGCTTACAGAAATGTCCTGATTATCTACCTGGGAGTATTCCACTGAGGCTCTATGGAGCTCTAGGGGTAAAATTTGTCATGTTCATTTATATCACAGATGACATAATGACATCATAGAGACCAGGGCAGAATAAGGGATAAGTTGTACTTTTTAATCTGAAATTTCTGAATCCAGCAGTCCTTATGGTATTGCAGTGCCCTCAAACTTGCTTTGGGAGTCTGAGTCAGAAGCAATTCATACTTCTCACTGTCTGTATGTGCTGGTAGACTGACAGCTCCCAGAAGCCCAGATGACCCAGACTATTATGAATTTTTATCTTAGTTCCAGGCTTTCACCATTAACATCTTTACCTGAGAATCTTCAAATCAGAAACTTCTGAATTTTTGATACAGAGATATCAATTTCTCGTGTTAAAAGCAGTGAAAAGGGATTGTTTTAACAATATTGCAGATGGAATCATTTCACTCTGCTTTCTACTCCTCCAGTGTCAGTGTTCCCTCCATGAATAAAGCAGGGTGTGAATAAGAGACCTGTCCATGCAGAAGTTGAAACACGTTGTAATGAGATGGCAGCACATTCCAGATAGCAAACATTGGTAATAAACAACCCCTGGCTCTCTTTATCACCACTCTGGGATATCTAGACACTGACAGAAGTCTTGAAACGGCACCATAGAAGTGAAGCCAAGCACATTCAGAAAGCCTTTTCCTGATAAGCCCAATCTCACTGAGGTTTTTGCATGAGCAAAATGAATGTGCTTGATTGAACGGTCCCAAACAGCAGATAGGGAAGCTCAGCAAGTGATTATCAGAATTTGGGGGGNTGCAGTGCAACTGCAACAGGTGCAATATGGCAGGAAAGTGCTGGGTTTCCCAAACCAGCAATTGGAAAAGTGTGTTTTTCCTGTTAGTAAAGGGATATTTTCAGAAAATATCTGTCTGAAAAATATCTCTGTTTTATTTGACACACTGATCATTGGCAGAAAAGGTGGAGGCAATAAGGCTTGAAGAAGCTGTGCTGCTTCTGCCATTCAGCCAAGGTCTGTGTGCTCCCTGTTATCCTCGAGTCCTACTGACACCGACTCTCTTCCCCAGACTAATAAGAGCAATGAGAAATATATTCCTGTCCTGATTCTGTCCTTTGCCATAAGTGGAGCCACAATACAGCTGAGCAGTTTTTTCCCAAGAGATCATGAAAGTCAACAACCTGAAAAAGAAAATGCAACCCCAAGGATTTTCCTTCTGTATTCAGGGTAACTCTTCATGCAGTAAAACAAAATATAACTGGAATAACAGCAAAAGGATGAATCTCCATCTGCTGTATGGACAGAAAGTGTAATTTCTGTGTTATTGCACATGTCCTGCCTCGTACTCAGAAGCTTTCTCATTTCTCCAAGTTTAGATGTAAGAAGATGAAAGTTTTAACCTCTGCTGCAACTAATAAGTTAAGCACAGAAAGCTCCACCATAAATTACCTTTTCTTTACCTTTTTCTGCCATTGTACAGATAATAAATTGTCTTCCTAATGTAACCAGTTTTATTACATTCTTGAACTTAGCAGAAGACAGATAATCACCTTTGCACCATTAGACTTGATTAAGTTAAACTCAGAAATTGGACCTGGAAAGCACTGAACTGTACATTTCCCAGGCTGAGTTTAAATGCACAGGAATATTTTTCAGTATTAATGACTCGAAGGGGCTTTGTTTTTACAGTTATGCAAATAGTTTTCCTGGTTGTTTTCTACAGAAAATTAATGTCAAGGACATATTTTACAGCATGTAAGAAGACATAATACAGAGCATCAAAAGCAACCAACCATGCAGGTGAAGTTCTGTTCTTAAAGCCAAACCTAAAATGGTCTTTTAGACCTGTGTGTGTTAAGTGCTCTTCATACAAAGTAGGGTACAATAATATTAATTCCATTAATTCAATTTAATCATTCTAGTATGAAATAATTTTTTATGAGTGAAGATTAATTTTTTTTTTTTTTAATTCATGAACCTCTGATTTTCAGTTGACACTGTGCATTAAATCCTTGCTCTGAGCTTGTATGTAAGTAATAATGAAGTGGAATATTTTGATATTTTGGATCCCAATTTAGTACACTACACTGCATATTGAAGGGTAACATTAGAGAACTTTTTCTCACTGCCTCTATGTCTGAAAATGAAAATTTCCTTTATTTTCAACTCCCTATATTTTCTCTCTTTTACTCTCTTTCATGCTTTAGTTTTCCTTTCAGAAAAATATGGGCTTATATTAAGCATATATATAGACTTTATATATAAGCTTATAGGCTTTATAATTATGCAAATTATGATGAAAATCTACATTTTCTTCTTGCCTTTTATCCTAAGGAGTCTCAGATTGTTACCTATGTATACAGGTACATATATTAACAATAGGGAAGCAAATGAGCTGTTAGTGAGGTGAGGAATACCTGGCAAGTGCTTTTTGGTCTCTGCATGAATTCTCTTTACAATCCAGTTCCATGCTTTGTCAAGGCTGTTAACCAAGCTAAAAGAACTTCACAGCCAATTAAAAAGAAATTTTTTTGAATTTCTTTTCTTTACAGGAAGGAATAAGCACGTGAGAAGGTTCTTGGCTATGAATGTTCCAGGAGAATTTGTCAAGCTGTGTGAATGCAAACTGAAAACTCCATATTTTGCTGCAGTAATTGTAGGGTGGAAGGTGAAGAAAATTTGGCAGTGGAGTCAGATAAGTCTGAGACAACATCTTTTTTTTTTCTTTAATGATTCATCTTTCACACATTTAGCTTGAAAGAGTAGCTCTGATTAATTCTGCTTTGGAATGAAGTGGCCTTCCAATGCCAAAAAATGTGAGAGACTTGGACTGAAAACATGCCCACCACCAAGGCTGGACTGTGAGTGCTGTGTTCAGGACTAGCAAAACTGCTTGAAAATGTGTGGGTTTTTTCCAAGTGTGTCCCTGAAATGGAGCAACTTAATTTGGTTACTCTGCAGGATTATTTGATTGTGGGGATGCTCAGCCATTGATTCATCAAACCCAAATTGCTTACAAGGAAAGGTCACAGGTGCCTACTATTGTGTTCATAAGATAACTATTAGCCCTGATTTGGGGTTGAAATTGCTATGGATTTCTCACATTTTCAACAACTTGATCCTTTCCAGGAATTTACCAAAAAATAATGAAGGGACAACTCAGGAAAATCACATTCATTATCATCTGTACCTGTCCAGAATGTGTTTGATTGCAAACACTTGTACTTACAAAAGATTTCCTACGTCCTCTAGCACTGTTAGGTGAGTTATGTATTGTTTCTCCACCCCATTTCTGAGGGCAAAAAGGCCATTTTCCTTGCCTGCTGCTATAAACCTCTGATGACAGGTAAGTGGGACATGATGAACTTCCACACATCTGAATTTTTGAAGGTGTTCCCCTTCCTGGGTGTGTGGATCCCAGTGTTTAGCACAAAATAAACCTCGTGTGTGCAAACAAGTTCATTAAAATTGCAAGAGCCCGTAGCACATTTGTAACAGCTTGCCCAAAGGTTAACATTTATGGTTTTGCACTGCCAACATCCTTGCTTTTATGGGGCACATTTGTATGCTAAATTGCCTATTATGTTAAGCTGTAAGTTCCCATTTAGCAGCATCAGGAATAAGGTTTGACTATAAGTGTTTAGATTTTATTAGTGCTGTGCTAGTCTTCTCAACAGCTCAAACTTCCCACAGCCTGAGGATTTGCTGCAACCTCTGCATTGTTCTTGTGCATGAGATGAGTTTAGGGACAGCTGAGGATAAGGAGCATGGGAAGAGAGGTGAGGCACTGCTCACTGATGGGAAAAAGGTGCCTTGCTGTGGCTCACCTCTACACCTCCTAAATGTCATGTTTAGGCAATGATTGCATCTAAAACAATCTCTGCAATGTCCTCTTTTTCATATAACGAGACCAGAAAGGTCAGATGAAAATCTTCCAGGAGGAAGGGTGTTTTATTGGCAGGTAAATCCGTGCAGTCACTTTGGTTTTGCTGCAGGTTACTTCCCAATGCATGACTTAACAGAATGGCTGTGATATTCCAGCCCTGGAAGCCGAAATGGCAAATTTCAGCTGTACCTGCAGCTCTCAAAGGTAAGAGAAATGGTATTTGCTAATGAAACTCTGCTTCACTCAGTCTTCCCTTGCTACCAGGGATTTCTCAGGAGATCCTGGGACTGAGGGATTTAAAAATGTCACAAAAGCCTTTAAATTCCAGGTCACCAGTTTGACAGAGCTAGGACCTGACTTCAGACAGAGTTTTAAAAGCCTCCATGAATATCTGCTCACCTCAGCAGTGACTGTAGTCTGCCAGTGGTGACTGACTATGGAAAGTAACTTAAGTAACTTGACAAAAATAACAGAAGCTCAAGTCTTTAACCCAGGCTTTCTCTGCAATCCAAAAAAAAAAAAAAAGGAAAGGTGTGACAGGTTCCTTTTTGCATTGCTTTGTCAAAAATGAGAATGTGAGAACATAAAGAACATAAAGATGCTACTCTGCTCCTAAGCCTTTCCTACCATGCTGGAAAACAGCATTCCAAGCAGATGCATTGATGTCCTTCACAGGCTGACCAGGCCAGGTTTATTTTACATGGTGGGGGTAAGGATGAGGGTCTGTGTTTGCAAATTGTCACAGATCTTGGAAAATATAAGCTCTCTAAAAATGTTATCACTGTAATTATTAGAACTAGCTGTTCACCCCAAGCACAAGGGGAATACACAAAATGGAGTTTCAGGTTGGTCATACAAAAAATAATTTCCAAGATTCACAAATAATGTTTTATGTAACAGGATGTTCTTAGAGTCAAGCAAGAGTGATAAAAGTAATGTACAATCCTCCAGCCCCATCCATGGCTGGGCAGGGCTGCCTCAGCCCTGATTAAACAGGATTGCAGAGTTGTGTGTTCTGCAGAACTCAACATTTTTCAGAGATTGGAACAGCTGGAGTGAAGAAGGTGCTTTTTTTGTGTAAAATGCAGTATCATTTCCAGGAGACAGAGGTCCCACATGAAAGCCCCGAGGTCTCTGCAGGAATCTGGCTGGCTGAACACAAGGACTTTGTTGCCAGCAAACCTCCAGCAAATGCAGACTGTGCTTTACCTATTAAGACAATCCATAGGGTAGGCACTCGAGGAAAGTAGTTCAGAAAGTTGGTGGGGTTTTTTTAAATGACCTATTTAAAGTTACATATTTCAAATAATTTAAGAAGAAGACTTAGTTAATACTACTTAATCAGAGTTCCCTGCAAATAACTTAAAGGTGACAGGTCAGCAAAGACATGCTTACTTAAAGACAGTATTTTAAGATTTAAAATGCTAAGAGTCTTACCAAGTCTAATCTGCTAAAAATTATAATAAAGCATAAGAGAAGTTCAAACCTTATTTATTTCAAGATCAGATTTATTATTCTTTCAAGACCTTGCAGGCAGAGAAACAGACAAGTATTAACACAGCAACAATTTCTGTAAAAGCACACAGCCTGTATACAATGGTGTATGGATGATGATTGATCCCTTCTGTTATCCAAAATATTCAGGATTTCTGGACAATTATTCTCTATGGCCTAAATGGGGTTTTGTGTTTTAGGCAGTTAAAATTATTTACTTTGGTAGTTGGTTTTCTTTATACTGACATAATGTGACATCTGTAAGTACACTGCAGCACTGTGCTATTTCCAAGTTCTTCTTGGTTGCAAAGTTATTTTTTAAATGGCTGTTGCTGTAGTTTGAAATGAAAATGGTGACCTTAACAAGCACTATCATTATTATGCCTTCAAGGCACTTACCCACTCTCTTTCACTCTGATATTCAATGTCTGACTAGCTTGGAGTTCTGGGTCTATTATTTTGCTGAAGTCACTAAAAAAAGGAGACTCTTTGTCCTCTGTTGCTTTCTTTGGGTACATTTCAGATTAGAATACTGCACAGCAGGACTCTGATTTCAAGTTAGTAATTGGAATAATATTCTAATTAGAATCACACACCTAGAACTTCACTTTTCCTGAGTCAGAGTTGCATGGTGAATACGTAATTGAAGAACAAACCCAAGTGATTTTCTACTTTTTATTAGGCTAAGAGAGTAGCTTGGAGTATCCAGTGAAGGCACCACAGACTGCTGCAAGGAGAGAGTTCACTGCTATAACGTGGTGGGAAAGGACAACAAAAATCCCACCAGCTAATGAATGGGGCAAACCACAAGCTCCAAATTCTACAGAGGACTTTGACATAACCACTGATATATTACTAGCCTAAAACCAGAATATAACTCAGCCTTGCAGCCAGGGCTGTGAGAATGACAGGGTCTGAACTCCCTTTTTATATCAGAGCACTCCTGGAATTTCAACTAGCTCAGTAAGGGAAGAGCAGGGGTCTGAGAGAGGGGGGAGATTGCACTGTTGTGCATTCTCTAAATCAGTGCTATCCCAGCAAAAAAATAATCCAGGACACATTTTAGATCCATTTGAAGATTTGTGAGGCAAATGTGTCAAGCATATTAAGAACAAAGCAGCAAATTCAGACAGTTTTTAAATACCAAATGATGTGATTTAGTTTAGAATGAAGCAATCAGTGTTTGGAGAATGCTTTTAATAACTCTGTGTGTCCCTCTGGAAATCACCTATTCAGTGCAGGAGATTTCTGTTTGGTTATTTCTGCAGGTAAACATTGTATTTATTACATTCAGAAAGCAACAGAAATTGAGATAGCTGAGCCTAGACAAGCTCCTGTAGCATTTTCTTTCTCCTTTACATTTATAATAAACATGAATTATATATGGAGACAGCCATGCTTTGTTTGAACTGCTGCACTAAGTACCCGTGACAACAGTAAATCAATGGTTTGCTTTCTCATACATTTGAAAGAATGTAATAACTGGAATAAACAATTAATCTGGTGGATACACAGGAACTCTCCAGAGCTAAGTAGAAGAATAATACTATTCCATTGTTCATACATTTGTCATTTGTTGATGGTCACACTTTATTGACTTTAAATATTATTTGTCTAATTATTTGATTCTCAAAGTTATTTTGAATAATTTATTCAGTATTCACTTAAACTGATGTCTGAAATTTATTTTTTTGCTTGATCTCCAACTAATAAGCCAATTATGATCAGCTTTAAAAGTTATTAACCAGACTCCAGTTTCTATTTTTGCTACCTAATTAAATCTAATGCTCCTGGTACTCCAGTGACACTTGGGTACTTAATGTGTTAAAGTATTTTTATTAAGGTAGTATTTGTGTAATGTATATGTATATACATATAGATGAGATAATGAGTGCATATATATATATATATTTATAAATACCAATGGCTGTTTATTAACTTGAAGGATCAGGGTGAGCTCCAGTTGGGCTTTAAGGCTGTTTGGATGTGTCAGGAGACAAATGGGAGGGGAATTGTTCAGAGGAGCTTTCATTAGGCTTCTGTTACCTGGCACCCTGGAGGTGCTATGGACATTATTAAATTAATGGGGAACACAGATGGGTGCACAGTGACATCCCATGGACAAGCAGGAAGTGCTGGATGATAAATTCTCAGAGCTTGCTCCATTTTGTATCTCCTGATTTTAGAACTGGAGGGATTTAAACCATTTCCATGAGAGAAATAAATGCTCCATGAAATGTTCCTGCTCTGGTTCCTCTGTCTTTGCTGAGTGAAACCAAAGAACAAGGAAAATTATCTCTTTATAGGATTATTACCCATGGTATTTACTGAAGCTCTTGGAGTTCTTCATTAAATGCAGACATTTCACTTAAAGGAGAAGTCCCAAACATTTCTCATTGGGATGGGCCTTGCACATGAGCAGAGCTGGTTGTCACTTACCCAGCCATTAAATAGGGTCAGTTAATAATTTGTCCCAGACAAACTAATTGTTGACCATGGGTGAAGAGCTGGAACAAGTAAGAAATGCTAGGACCCCACATGTAGGGAGAAAAAATGAGGTATTTTCCCCCAGAAAGCTTCATGACACTTCTGCACTGAGAATATCAAGTACAACATCTACAATCACATAACTGAGATCACAGGAAACATTCCTGGTTTCTTTTTGAGGCTGACAGGGATCAAATCCATTTGGGACAGGACAAACCCAAAAACATGAGCTTGCCTTTGGGAGGCAAGAGTCTTAATGGATATCACTGATGTGAAAAATATTTATCTTTGCTTCCTGCCAACCCTATGAAAGGATTCTGAATAGTTTCTGTGTAGCCAGTGGTATTGATGTTTAAATGATCAAAAACAGGGCTTTGAACATCTTTGTCTTGAGGCCTGGATAATTTCTTCTTCAGAAATGAAACCAAGCCATTGTAAAGCTGCTGAAAAAAGGAAAAGAAGCTCCCATGGATGGACTCATATGTTTTAAAATATTAAAAAAATCCCAGAATTTCAAGTTTTATTCTTTTTATCCAGGAAGGGGTTTATGTTTGGGGAGGATGGGGCAAAGTGTGTTGTAAATTCCTTCTGCTAGGAAAAAATAGCATTGTTAGGTTCACTGTTTCCTCAGTAATATTTCTGAATAAACACACAGATTCCTGTATTGATGAAGGAAACATCAAGGGTTGTTTAATTGCAGTCTTTTTTTTTCCTTTTTAAATTCTCTCACATTCTTTTTCCTTGCACCAGCTATCGATTTTGTTCATATTGCTTAGCTCATCCTGTCTGCTTTTCTTTTCCCCAAACACCCTCCATAGCTTCCCTAAACCAACAAATTTGTGAACCCTTTTGCTTAATGTGGGCTTTTATTTCAGGTCTATCACCTCTTGTGATGTACCCAAAGAGGGAGTGGAGTGTTGATCACGCACCAAAGCAACAGGCACAACTCGCAGGCAGCCTGCATTTCCTTCCTGTAATCTGTACCCTGAAGGTAAAAAACCCCAAACAACAAACCCTCTTCATTTTGTCCTTGAATGCTCAGTGAGAGAGCTCCTTCACGAGAGGCACAGAGGGATTTTTCCTGTAATTCACAGCAGGCCTGTGTCATTTGCTGTAAGGATCTGATGCACTTGAATCCTTGAGGTTATTCACTGCATTTCCACTTACCAGGCACTTGTGCTCCCTCTCCCCCTGCCCCCTGTGCTGTCACAGGCATTTCTGTGCTTACAGAGGCACGTGGGCACACCTGGCTGAACTGCTCCTGTCAGAGGATAATCTGCCAGTCTGCTTTCAGGCCATGCTAAAAATGGCTCAGAAATTGGCATAAATACTGAGCACCAAGTTTACAACTGGATGTCTCTTCCTTCATACCAATTTTAGCATTAAGTCCTTCATTTGCCAACATAAAAAGTGCTGTAACTCTGTATTTTCATTTCCCCCATTTCTATATCTTTTTTTTTCCAAATTATTCAATGTCAAAAAGAAGGTGGAAAAGTCTGCTTGAAAAATTTGAGGTGCTCACTCGTTAAAAACTTCCCAAGGTAAACTTTTCTGTGTTTGCAAGATCAAGTGAAAGAGATAATCCAAGTGTGATGGTTGGATAAGGCTGATGATTACAAAAAGCCGAATGACAATGAAAATAAAATAGAGCTTTGAATTAAGACGACCTAATTTTATTTCCCTTCTCCCACTGACTGGCTCTAATAACTTTTAAGGACAAAGCTGTTCTGCATGACCACACTGGTATTGCATCCTCTGCTGAGATGTGAGTCCTCCTCTGCATTTTTCGTGAAATATAGTGAAATTAAAATGACAGATAATTGAGTTTGTAAAACAGCTTGGCAATCACAAAGGTGAGCCTGGCTTCCATGCAGCCAAGAGACTGGCTGGCAATAACTCTTGTTATATTAGGAGGAAAAAAGTCAATTCCAAGATAACATTTCCTGGCTAATCTAAGGCCTGGGTGTCCTTACATTTTGTTTAGCCTCGCTACAGATATTTGATGGAATGTGGACAGATAATTGAGTGGAGGATCAAGTCTTATTCCTGGAATTGCTTTTAGGGCTACCAAAGTAAATTTTCACAGTTCGATAACATCAAGAAAGCTTTAAGTAAATGAAACACCTTGTACTGTGGTCAGAGACATGAAACATCCCACTGCAATCACCAAAGCAGTCATATTATCAAGAAATATGCCAAAGGAAGCCAGTAGCATTCTCATTTGAAAAGAAATAAATAAAACAATTATTGTAATCAGAATTCAGGAAGGGAAAATTGATCCCACTTTTGAAATCCATAAACCCGCATGCAGGAATAAAATGTGTTAAGCACAGTGCCACCTGTAGTCACTATTCCCTTCCTCCTGTATGCACAAGGCAGGCCTTGTGTGCCTCAGTCCTCTAGAAGGTGATAATTGCTTACTGCCAAAACAAAAATAGCCAATCATTATTATTCTCATGATAGCAACAGGGTTGATTTTTTTGTTTGTATTTCCTTCTTGCAATGAAGGCATGTGTGCACTCCATTTATGTGAATTCCTGTCAGAAAATTAACTCTTGCTCTGGTTTCTTTTCTGCCTCCCAATCACTGCACTTCCAATCTGGTTTTTTTTTCCAATCTTCCTGGTGCAGGTGCTGACGTTGCAGCAGCACAGGGTGGTCTGTTCCCTTCTGTCACATCTGCTCAGCTCTGAAGTGACGTGGATGTGCTGAGACAGGACCTGATGAAGCACAGCACAGCGGCACCGGGAAGTCGTGCCCTCCCCTGGCCTTGGGGACAAGCATGGAAACAGAAATTCTAATGCAAAAGGCACCACAGGCAGCTGTGCATTTCTGTACTGGATTCATTGGCTGAATAAGAATATTCCATTTCAACAGGGAAAGTGGTTGGTAATGTTTAATGAAAGCATTTGCTGAACTGTGTGATTTCAACATATGTTTTTTTCTCATTGCCTATTTTGCAAATGTTAATGGGAAAGTCATAAATGAACAGAGGGTCAATCTAAGTCATTCCTACTGCTTGTTAGAAACCAATTGAATACGTGATTAAACAATGTGCAAGCCTTGTTGTAATCCCGTTCATGGAATGAATTTTATTCTGTAGAAATAATTTTTTTTTATAGGAAGATCATATATAGAAAGCATGTCATGACAGATTTATCAACAAACTCAATTAAACTAAAAGCTAGAATGCCTGGACTAGCAAAATTGCACAAGAGAAATTGCTTCATGAAGTTAATGATAATGCATTATATCCAGTGATGATCCAGCCTTCCCTCTGATTCAGGCTAAGATTTTAAAAAGAAAAAATACCCCCAAACCAAATCAGAATCCTTTGCACTGTATCAACACAATAGAATATGACTCTTTTAATCTTAATATGAACTGGAGGCTCATCAAGTTCTTACTAAACCCAAATCCTAAGTGTTTATTGCTGGTAGGGCAGAACGGACGGGCACGCTCAGGAAGTGAAGTTCTCTCAGTGAGAGGGGTCTTCTCTGCAGCCACTTCAGCAGAACCCACTGAGGAGTTCATCCTTTGTCTTTTCCAGGTAGAAAAACCTGCTAAAGTACTCTAAATTCCCATTTCCCTGATAGAGGATGAAGGTGGGGGAGACACAGGTCACAACTAATATTTATGAAACCTTATTAAGCTGGTATTACTAATAGACTCCAGTGTTTCTGATTAATTACAGATACCTGTACATCCATGCACTCCCCCAGACAGCTCACTCCAGCCATCTGGAGAGCCACAGCCACAGCAGAAGCTTCCAGGTCAGTGTGGAAGAGGCTCAGGGGTGAGTGTGATGCTGTCTCTGTGTTTGAATAAAGCAGCCACCTTGGCTGTGTTCCATTTTTAAGGCTACTGGAAGCTGCTTGCTCTGGGCAAACTCAGCAGCTGTGGAGCTTTACCCATTTTTGCAGGTTCAGCCAGGCAGCCCCCAGAGCTCCCCAGCCCTTGGAAGGCTTTCCCAGGATCACAGAATCAATTAGGTTGGAAAAGACCTCAGAGCTGATCAAGCCCAACCTTTGGCCCGACCCCACCGTGGCACCCCAGACCATGGCACGAAATGCCACGTCCAGGCTCTCCTGAAGCACCTCCAGGGGTGATGACTTCACCACCTGCCCAGGCAGCTTTTCCAGTGCTTGACAGTCCTTTCTGTGGAGAAATTCCCCCAAATGTCCACCCTGAACCTCCCCTGGCTCACGCTGAGGCCGTGTCCTCTCCTCCTGTCACTTGTTGCCTGGAATCAGAGCCTGACCCCCTGGCTGTCCCCTCCTGTCATGGAGCTGTGCAGAGTGATGAGGTCAGCCCTGAGCCTCTTCCTCTGCAGGCTAAAAAATGCTCTCTCTCCACCCCACCCCTCTCTCCTGGGACCTCCCTGTCCATCCCCATCCAGCAGCAGCTCTGGCCTCAGCTCCCACCGAGGGTCTGACACCCCCTGAACTGCCAGGCAGGCACACACAAAACTCCACCTGATGGATAAAATGCCATCTGTACTCCTGCCAGGATGCACACAAAGGGCTGGGATGCATATTCATAGCTCCACTCTCTGGACTGAAGGGACAATGTTCATTTCTAATCAAGATTAATTCTCTGTGCCCGGCTGGATTAACATATTTGTAGCCAATTTTGGGATAGGTACCTGAATTTAAGTAATTAATGTGTGCTGAAAAACCTAAAGAGCTTGCATTTGAATTTATTTCTTAATTTTTTAGAAATGCTCCCTGCCACCTATTGATGATATCATTGCTACTTGAGAAATAAAGGCCTCTGCTTTTCTACTGGGCTGCAGCTGGATTTTGGCTTGCTCACAGTATTCATTACCAGACGAATAAAAATGTTGATTTTGCTATTTGAGCACAGCCTGCTTGTTATTTTTCCCATGTTGAGTACAGGTTGCTGTCTGTTTGTTAAAAGACAAAAGAAAATCAATACAAGTGTTGAAAAGGAGCCTTGGGTATTCAACTTTGCAAACAAAGTTCTTAAATAAGCACCAGGAAAAGTAGTAATAGAAAAAATATGAATACCTGACTTAATTGCCAGTGCTCACCTGAGGAATATTGCTTTTTCAAATATAAAGGACCAAGTGGAAAAAGCAAAAAAAAGTATTTCCAAGGAAAATAAAAATTGAATAATCCCATATGTTTTCATTTCAGCTATGGTTATATTTTATACCGATATGTCCTCAATTATTTGTTGATACAGAGGAAAATAAAGAGAGAAAAATTAATCCCTCACACTTAAAATATAAAAAAATAAAGCATGATTTTTGTTTTAGTTGTTGCCAAGATTTATTGACTAGCCTGTATAATCTTTCAGCTTCTAGCCTTTGAATATCTCAGAGCATTCATCTGGGCATTTTGAAGATGAAGAATTTTAAATAATTTATGATACTCTCAGGAAAAAGAAAAAAAGGCAAGTCTGCAATCCTATGTTTTGGTGGTTTTCTTCTTTTCCTTTAAGCTAATTCTGCAAAAGAAGTAAAACATAAGAATATATTCCCTGCCTGCTCCAGAATTAAGACACTGATATGAAAATAAACAGAGGAAACAGGTTGGATAGTGAGTCACTGGATTGAGCATAAATTAATGGATTGGTTCTTCTGTATTAATGTCTATAAATTTCAAGTGGATTTTCTCACTGATTTCTAATTAGTTGTAAGAATATATTTTATATACCTTAATTGATATCACAGTGCAGAAGGCTTAAAAAAAATACAGAGTCTTTTTAGGTAAGGAGCAAAACACATGATTCACAGGAGAAAAACTTACCTACAAAAGTAGAATTAATGATGTCTAGTTCCATTTCATGTATAATTTCAAAGTTGCTTGCCAGGACAGAGCTGCCCAGCACAATTAGGCTTTCATGTACTAACGAGAGCAGGAAGAGCTGCCAGCAAAAAAAAAAAAAAAAAAAAAAATAAGGAGAAGCCAACCAAGCCTGAAATACAAAACATTTTTCTGTGAGGATGAGAAAAATACATCTGAGGAGGAGTTGGGGAAATGGGAACTCATTTGTTCATTGAGAGCATTTCATGGGAAATGTGCATTGGGGAGAACAAGGAGAAGGACCCCAGCTATCAGATATTGATATTTACCACTTCTCTGGCTCTCAATTACAGCCTTGCAAACATTTGGAGTCTTAAGAGAAGCCAGAGTGCAAACAAGCAGTCATAAGAGCTGCAGTGAGGTACCACAAGAAGCTTTAAGCTTCAGTTCTCTTTCCCATTTCTTTATCAAATTTTCATCCTCCTCCCACTTCCCCAACCTACTTTCTTATGGTATTAAGTCATTTAACTGTTGCTATTAAATTCTCAGATGAGAAATGAGTAGGAGAGAAGTGTGTTTGAACTTCCCATGAGTATTTAAATAGGGAGCACCAGAATTTAGAAACCAGGCAGAGAATTGTCCTCTGTAGATTGAAGTGGAATCATACAGAGAAGAGAATTTGGTGTGTTTGAAGAGTTTTGTTAACCTCTGTCTTCAAAAAGCTGACACAAAAGAGCCACACATCAGTTTATTTTTGGGTGCAAATTAACAAAATTTGAGTCTATTAGACTCACTGGGCACAAAATGGTATCTCAAGAAGAAGTTGTTCCTTCACTTCACTGTAAGAAGAAACAACATTTATCCACAGCTGACTTTGAACAGAATAGCCACTGCTTTGGTACTGTAAAACAATGGTTTGTTAGTGGTTTTGAACACTCTACAATGCACACAATAATCATTTTTCTACATCACTTTCAGTCCCAGCCAGATTTAGCAGTTTTTGAGGTGCTTTGGTAACATGCCACCAATGTGTACCAAAAAAATGAGAGAAACTGCTGATCCAGAAATCCTTTTAATTCAAGCAATTAAACAGGTACAGTTCTGAGCAAAGCAGTTTGTGTTTATACTCTACATGTTATGCAATTAAAAAAAAAAATCAAAAGCTCTTTGAGACTGAGCTTATTTTTTAATGAAATCAATGTCAGCATCTAGATACTAATAAGAAACTCTCAATAACAGATCCTTGCAAGAAAGAAAGTTGTTTCAGCTTCAGGCTGCTAAAAGGATTATTGGTAAACAGCTCTCTGTGTAAGTGTGCATGGCCAAATGTTTAAACAATCATGAAAAATAAAACTTTGAAATCATTCACCTGAGACCCATATAAAGAAGACAGCCTGGTCCCACTAAAATCTAAATGTGGTGGATTCAGGAGAGAATCTTGAACTGATGATAATGGCTGTGATAAGGACACCCAATCAAATCATCCTTTTGAATCCCTGGTATTGATAAGATTTTGGGAGAAGTTTCCAGAGTAGATTTTTTTTGGTACTTACCCACTGTCAGCTTGCTGGGATTTTCTGCAGTAGGACCCTGCACTCTGTGCACACTTCCTATGTAAAATACCAGCAAAAAGGGTTGACATAATGAGTCATTACAATTTAAATCTTATTACACAAAGCTTCATTTGAGTCAATACACACAGTGCAGAGCTGCAGGGGTGCATTTCAGCTGGGGAGAGAGGGATGAGGGACACAATCCTCATTATGGGAAGGAGAAGAGACACAGCCCCTAAATCCCCTGGAACAGACCTGTTCAACTCACTCCAGGCTGTGGCTGCCCCAGGAAACACCCACAGGAAAATAACTGCACTCCAAACTTTGAAATTCCTCTGATTCAGAACTTTTTTGGAAATGACATTGCATTCACTTAGTGCAAAAATATAATTGACAGTGATGATGATTCCTAATTGCCACAGGAATAAACGGAGACTTTCAGAAAGTGGGAAGGGGAGGGACACAAACCTCATTAACATGGATGATATATTTCCTCTCCTCTCATTATCTTTTCAGGGAGACTGCTAAGTTTTCTCTTCCTAAACTCTCATTATTATCCACACAGAAAGAGCTGTTACTGAACCTGCTCACACCTTTCTTGAATTTTAGGATATATTTTTTTAATTATTGCTTTTTAATAAACTATGCAAGCTTATATGCTTCTGGTTTTAGTTGCTTGTTTTACTAATGGCTTGTTCCAGCTAATTAAAAGAAATCTCCAGGAAATCTCTTCCTTCTGATAAGTAGGTTGCACAAACAGCTTCAAGGAGAATGCATCCTTCCAGACATGAATCTGTACTTAGAACTGCCAAGTCTGTTTGAACAAGCTGGAGTGCTGTGCTTGTAACTTCAGGTTTATTTCATTATTGTGGATTCATGTGCTGTTAAAAAGAGACATTTATTATTAATTACTGGGGATTTCTGAAAGAGCATCTTGTAAAATATTTTTAATTATGGACAATGCTGTTGTAGATTAGAATTAAGCATAGATTTACTGGGAATATGTACATCAAAAAGGATTGAATTCCCAAAAAAGTGCATCCTAACTTTCAAGTTAACAAAAGTGATTCTTCTTTTAGTACTTCAGTACAATTAAGGGATTTGATTTGTGAATGTGAGCCATCTAATCTTTCCAACTTTTTAATTTTTCCTACTTTTTGCAGACAAACTCAGTTTTAATTCAGATATTTTGCACTGCTTACAGAACTTTACACTTAAAAAACCAATCCAATTATCAGAATGATATTTTGAATAACAACTTTGCATGTGTTGTGAAAGCAGTCTAAAAAAAAAAAAATCCTTTTTCTTTTGACTTTATCAAAGATGAAAGGTACGTAGATTGTGAGTTTGAATTCATTTTCAAACGAACTCAAAAGCTCTTGCTAAGCCCTCCAAGAGCAGCAAGGTGCAGGTTAGCAGAGCAGTGCTGCCTCTGCAGAATGGAGCAGCATCAAGGATTCAGCTGCACCGCTGAGATTTAGCAGAGAAGCACAAAAACACCCCTTATCCAAGGGGCTTGCAAAGGCACTTTGGAAAAGAGCAGGATTTCCATTGTGTCTGTTCCAGGCTTGCCAGGGGTATTCATCAGCCATTATTGATTTGGAAGGAGGCATGGCTGGAGTGAGGAGGATTGATCTGAGCTCTCCCTTGGCTGAGTTAACTATTGAGGGAGCTGTTCACAGGAGGGTGAGGCACTGAAGAGTGACCTGCAGAGATAGGGAATGTGCATCTCTGTCCCTTTGCAGTGCCTGGGAAAAACCCTGCCTTGCTCCTGGGATGAGCTTTGTTCTCCCTCCATTAACCTCCAGAAACATTATCTTTGCTAAGTTTAGCATTCCTTGATTTTCCTGGGCAATTCTTTAGGGAATTGCAGAGCATCATTTTCCTCTGGGATGGTCTGGTAAAGGGACAAGGCAGAAAGAGCTGCTGACTTTCTCTTGAAGCTGCAGTCTTTCTTGTGAGAACCCAATGTGGCAGAAGGTATCCATCAGTCTGGCTTAGCTGGGAGTTCTTAGCCAGCCCCTCTTGTCCCTGACTGTCCCAGCATCTCCCCAAGGCACCCCTGCAGTCACCTTTGCCATCCCTCCCTTCCCCCTGCGTGGGTCACTTCAGAGCTGGTCCCTTCCAACACAGACATTTCTGTGTCTCTGGGACTCTGCTCCTCTTCCAGGGGAAGCTGCAATTTGTGATCCCCAGAGACAGGACCATGAGCTACGTGGGCCCAGGATTGGCCTTGCTGAGGGGTCTCTCCTGGGACTTCCCAGCTTTGTATCCACGAGGGCCACACCTCACCCACCCAGCTTTGTCCTGCATCTCACACCTGCAATATCTTCTTGTAGATTTTAAAAATCCAGATTTGGCTCAGTGAAAGCCACCTGAAATGTTTCTGCAAGGAGCCTTTCTCTATTCCTCTCTTTGTATCTTTTCCTTTTTTACCTTGTTTTTATTTCTTCCCCCATTTCTGTCACCTCCCAGATAACCTGCCCCGTGCCTCCATGGCCTTTCCTCCAACTCATCATTTCTCATGAGCTACTGATACATCAAGTGCCACCACGGATTAGCTTCTGATCTCAGCTTGTTCAGCTTTTTACTGCACTTAGGGACAAACAGATTCATTCTTTGTCTTGTGCTCTTCACAGTCTAAAGGTCCTTTGCACAGACAAGGCCATTGCAGGGTTTTCCCTGCAGTCTTTTTCAAGGAGAAACAAAAATCTTTTGCTTATCTGTTGCTCACTCCCTCTTTGTGGCAGAGAAATAAAAGGCATTTGAAGGCAACATCAAGAAGCTACAGTTTTGTAAGTATGTTTTGTGATAGTTTAAATATGAATATGAATTTGATATTATAATTTGGAATGTTACCTTGAAAAGCAGATTATTCAGACCTGTCAGCTGCACAAAGAAATAACCAGCAGGTAACCTGAAATAAAGAATAAACATGAAATTCAATTAATCTGAGTAGCTTAAGATCTCAAGATCTTAATTTCATTACTTGAGTTACCTTTATTATTTTAAGTACTTCGGTCTTAAGAAATTTACATATAGAACTTACTTTCCCTGCTTATTGTGCTTTATTTCACATGATGGAACTCCAACTGAAAATGGGAATTTGGTGCCAAGGACCAGACAAGTAAATCTGAAGTCCTTCAATGTGCATAATGTTGTTGTCAAGTTTGCATTTCAGGGTAAAAAATTAAATAATCAGATAGACCAGGCCTCTGAAATTGTTAATCATGAGAAGGAAGGTTGCATACCTACATTTGCATGGATTCCTGTGAAGGGAACAAAGGAAATCACAGTCATCCTTTTAATGGTTAATCATACAAAGAATACTTTGTTAATAATCTGGTTCTTACTGAAAGACACACAGGAAGAGAAATCCAGAAGAGTGAAGGATCTGATAAATGACTGACAGTTTTTCTCCCCCAAAAAATTTGTGTTGTGATCCAATAGAAAGCTCTGACTGCTGAGACTTTTATAACATTTTATAAACTTCCCATCTTTGCTACTGAAATAGACTATAGAATATAGACTACTTACTGTGTTAAAAATAAAGTGATCATTGTAGTGAGTTCACCTTCAAATTATCTCATATTTCTTCTCTACTGCCTTTACATTTATGAGTTACAGCATATTGATTTCACTCTTCCCTTGCACTGAGCTTGACTCTCCCTTAATAGACAAAATGACTATTTGCTTTCTATAAATCCTACTATTTGTATTTCTTTTCTTCTCTGAGCTGTAATCTGTGACTTACAATAGGCTGCTGCTCAGTGAAATGATGAGGTGCTAGTTCAGCCTAATATTGTTGAAATAACAAAAAAAGTCCGAGTGCCAGTCTGTTGTTACTGGAGCTTTTCTCCCGGGTGTTCTTTAAATCATCTGACTTCCCAAGGAGCAGAACAGTGCCTCCCATTCACCTGAGAACTGCTCAGGTAATTATCTCCTGGCACATGGAGAGGATTCCCTCACAATGCTCGGGGCTGGCTCCTGTTCCTTGCTCCTGCAGCTCCCATTTCTCCCCCCCTGCTGCAGAGCTGTCTCTCCCTGAGTTACTCAGGGTGCTGCACTCCTTCCCTCTCAGCCTGGACGTGGAGCACAGCTCTGAGTCCTCATTGCAGCACCCTCCATCAAATCCCTTTTCCCTTCCGAGACCTGGCTGGGCTCTCTGAGGTGGTGGCAGTCTCTCAGATGTGACCTGAGGACGCAGGGCAAGCTGTGTCTCTTGCAGGTAACCAGAGATGACGGTCCCTAACATTTCCTACAAGTGCTCCTGTGTCCCCAGAGCCCCCCAGCTCCTGCCTGGAGCCCCCCCAGCTCCTGCCTGCCCAGGGCCTGCCTGCTCCTTGCCTGTTCCCTGTCAAAAGCTCAGTCATGTTCCCCATGGCACAGGTGGAACTTTGACCATATCCATTTTTCATCAAGGGATTAGGTGAGATATTGGACCTCAAGTCACTTTTGCCTTTTCTACTCTTGTGTGGAAAGGAAAAAGAATTTCAGGCAGGGGAGAAAGGACTTCACACCATTGAGAAATATGTTTTAAGAGAAATATAATTTAAGATGGAAGTAGATGGAGTTAGGTCATTATTGTTTAAAAGTGGACTGTCTCCATGATCACCTTAATATTTAGCCCACAATCCCAGTGGAATGAAGTTAGGGCTTTTTAAAGTAAAATGAAGTAGATAAAGGTCAGTCTAAGTGGAGTTGGAGGGATATGGCTCCTTTAGGAAGGCTGAAAAGAGGAAGGAAAAGCCTGTTAATAGAGTGTATTTTTGTTTGATTCCTTCTGAGTGTGCCATCCATAAACAGCTCCATTCAGAAAACAACAAAAAAAAGAGAGTTAATTAATGTAATTAATGCTTATTATTCAGTGTCAAACTGCACTGAATGGGTCCAGCATCTTGGGCTGCCCCTGTTTCTCTTTTCTTCTATAGAAATATCATTTTTCACCACTTATTGTCCTCGACCTTTGGTCAGATTTGTTCTCCTTACAGCTTTTACAGGCTTCTTTTGGAAAAATTTCTTCACCAATAATGAAAACAAGATCAGCATCTGTTTTGGGGAAAACTTTTTAACCCACTGAATCATGAATGCAAAGGGAAAGAGCACTGAACTTGCAAAGAACTTGTAGATCTCATTGGTTTTAATTTTTTCCTCAGTACTATACAACTGGATTAGTATCTACGACATTCCTTTTTCTAAATTGTTTTCAAAAAGAGGTGTTTTGATGAAGTGATAAATGCATCTGGAATCTGCATAAATATAATAAAGAAAAGACAATTATCAGCTCTCACATTGCTAAGATGTATTGGCACTTTTATTAAATTGGAAAGACTTGACCTAACTCCTTAATAATTAGTAAGATTTCTGTAAGTTAGTAAAAATTGCATTTAACTATAGTAACATTTTCATTTCCTTGAATTAAAATAGATTTTAGAAATACAGCCTCATGCCTCATACATCAAACTCCAGAGGAGCAATCACCACAATGGCTGAGGGTATAAAAAGCTGGTTTATAACAGACAATTTATTATACAAAGCAGAACTGGAAAATCCTACTCTAACAATTCTAATCAGGGGCTAAAATTTTAACAGGCCAAAAGGTCTGTAAGTCAACTGAGGAACTGAAAGGAAGGTGCAATTCCTGCATGTAGAACTCATTGCCTCATTCTTAAACAACTTAAAGCTGTGGCTGCTGTTGACCCCCTCCAGGAAATGTTATTCCTTCTAATGCAGCTTCCAAGGTATTTTTCAGATGGTCTCCAAGCAGGAAAATGCTCATTGCAGCAGAAGGCTGCTGTTGTTTGCTACAGGAAAAGCTGTGCTGCAGAATTGCCCCTGGTTTTGCTGTGCTGAGGATCCCCCCCGTTCCTTGGGCTCCTTCCTCCCCTGGCAGTGGAGCAGAGCCTCGGCCACCAGCAGAGCAGCCCTGGCACGGGATGGAAATCCTGTACCTGTTGTTCTACACCTCTTTCATTCCACCTCCAGCCCAAACCCACCTGCTACCAGATAAATTCAATCAGCTTTAGGCGTGGAGTTATGGAAATGTGTGAATCTGGGGAAGCATCACACGGGAAAGGAGCTGGTTGGAGTGAAGGTGCCCTCCACCTCTGCCAGCAGGGCAGGAGGGAGGCCTGGCAGTGCTGTTACCCAGCACACAGATGCAGCGAGGCTGAACAGAGCTTTCAGAGCGTTTAATCTGGTCTTTGATCATCTCTGAAATAGATCAAGGCAAAACCATTCCTTTCCTCTCTGACAAAAAGAACTCACTGACTTCTCTGTATTAAACATCCCCTCCTGCTCTGGAAATTGGGCTCAGGAATGTCACCTACTTACTCCATTTCTGTGCTCAGAATAAAGGCCTGACCTGGGGAGAGCTGTGGGACCAGTCCTGTGGTACCCCATTGAAGAGCTGCAGTAACTGGGGCACGTCCTTCCTGAGCATGGATGGGATTGATCAAAAAATCCACAAAGAATCCTGAAGGGAACTACAGGAAAAGCACTGAATTGTTTGTGTATCAGCACAGATGGCCTTTAGAACTAACCAGAGGAATCCTAACAAATGATGCCAGTGGTGAAAGTTGATATTATGGGAATCAATAGATACCTGGTATGGCAAAGCAGTGGCAGCTGGAGTACATTCATCAAAGTCCTTGCACGCCCAAGAACAGATAGTGCCATGGTGTATATTAAAGATGGACTAGGGCATAAAAATAGAGTAGCACAAGAAAAGAATCGATTTGGATCAAAAACACTCTCGAAAAGAATGATAAATAGCCATTGAGAGACTACAGGGATTCTTTCTCTGTAGTCCAAAAGGTTACCTTAACCAATGATTGATATCTTGATAGTATTTATTACACACAGGCACAAAACCTGCTGCAATTGTTTAATTTTCTCTCATTGGAGAGAAATGCTACGGGCAGCAGACAGGCCCATATGAAAACTCACAGGGTTCTTCAACAAAAACCCACCAAACCCACTCAGGGGGGTGTTCCTGGAGTCAAAGCTTTGGTAACCAGTGAGGATATTAAATAAGGGATAGAAAAATAACCTTGCTGATGATGGCATCCTGTTTGCTCACTTTAAATGTAATGAACAGCAGAGAAAAGAGGGTCCATTATAACATCTCCAGTTCCAAAAGGCAACAAAAAAAGGTAAGGAAATATTCTTTCAGTTGGTTGTGGGCCTCTCTCTTCCTGCATTCACAGGTTTAGTCCCCAAACTGCTTGAAACGAAGCTTTTGGAGAATGAAAAGCACAACATGACCTAAAATGAGGGAGCAGACCTGCTGTCCTGATGCTTTCCCTGATTCTTCCCTCCCTTTTATGACACCTGGCAGTTTTGAGTACCCCTGTGCACACACAGGTATTCACTTTGGTACCTGAAAATAATTCCTATTGCACCTATTGACTTATGGATGCTAAACACAAATCCTGGACCAGCTCAAAATTCATCAAGTTAAGAGTAGTAGCGTGGCTACAGCGCATAAATCCATATTTTGACATACTGAAGACACTGTTAAGCTTTTTGTTATCTTATTAAATTGTATCAGGCTTGCCATGCAAGGAGTACAGCCAGGATTGATAAATGTTTGGCTTCAGCTACACTCTCCCATTTATTTTCACACTGTCAGACTTAATCCATAACTGCTGTTCAACAGCAATGGGCAGGAGATGAGGGTGCATCTGGACTCAGCTGGTAGCTGGCTACTGGCAGCCAAAAGCTTCAATAATTTATTATTATTATTATTCAGACTGCATCTTGACATCATTTATTTTTACTTTTTTATAATCTATTCCCTGAGGATAAACAATTTATAATCACATTATTTAATTAGTTTTTATTCTGTGTCAATTTGCCTAATCTCATTGACCAGAAAGCATGAATTTTTATGGAAAGAGAAAAAAACCAACCCTTAAACCTAAACTCAACCACAGCATCTGAAAAGCACATAGAAGGCATAAATGGAAAAATTGGGGTGCTGGAGTGAATATAAAAGTCATTTTTTACTCAAGCTGAACACTGTACAGATATCACTACCCCATGGCCACAGACAGGCTTGATTTATCCTGAATATTTTAAGTGATGGAGGGGGTCTCACACTGGGTTTCACCTCAGATCAGTCTTTGACTGGAACCTTCTTTACTTTCTATCTGATATTTAATGCTTGGAACAGGAACAAGTAAAGAAGGCTCATTTTGTCACAACAGGGGCTAAATATGTTCATCACCCCCCAAAAGGTGTGTTTTCTTTTG
>JACBWW010000046.1:657788-691447 GCA_020086605.1 Lanius collurio | reverse complement strand
GGGAGATGTGCAAAGCTCACCTTCGCTGTGACAGCCCTGAGTGACCAGAATTTTGATCTGACAAGGACATAAACTCTTGTAAGTGAAGTGTGTTATTGATTTGTATGCAGCTACAGTGCAGAGATCAGGGGAAGTTCAAGGCTATACACTGTCATTAAATTCCTCTCAGATTAGGGAAAAAAAAATCTAATTACTTTCATTGAGGTACACAAAATGAAAAATCTATTTCAGCATTTTGAATTTAAAATTGATCAATTCCTTTGTGCCATTTACCTCTTGAACTGATGGTGGCTTTGATACATTGTGTAAAGAACAATTATATTTTAGAATAAATTAAAAGCAAACATATTGTTTGTAAAACTGAACCACAGATGTTCTCTTCTTGTGAGTATTTTAAAATAAATAAAATCAAGATCGTGACCAAAAAAGACGCAGAAGAAAAATATTATTATTTAAAGTGCTCTCATTACTGCTAATACAGATGAGCCAGGAGTGATTCACCCTCAGAAGAACCATCCCTCATTTTATTTTTAGTCATTTTCAGGCTGAGTCCAAGGTTTTTTTGCAGCCCCAAGAAGGTCTGAATGGTCTGATGGTTCATTTTTGCTCCACTCATCGGTATTAGTATTTTATCCACCACTTGCCTTATAATCAATGCTTTAAAAAATATGCATTCTAAGTACTCAGAAATGAATTAATTCCTCTTGATTTTCAGAGTCTTAGGCCTATTTAAAATAATCTCATCTGCCTGATACAAATAAGTCTTGTTTAGCCCTTCCCCCAGTTTGATTCAGCTCTTCCCCATTGTTGTGGCAGAGCTTTCAAAGTGTGTTTGATCAGACATCCCTCCTGCCTGATGTCCTGTGCCAGTGACTGACAAGAGGCCTTTGTGAGCAAGCATTGCAGTCATGATGGACAGACTTGTTAGGGAGCTGCGGTGTCAAGAGGAGAAATGAACAATAAATTAGAATAAAATGGAATTGCATTTGAAACTTGGCTGGAGGATTTTGCATTTGTGAGGACAAAGGATGTTTGACAATCTGAGTCATCTTGCAGCTTTGCCTGTAGCTACTGTCAAATTAGTTCTTAATGCTACAGGGAAAGGGATTGAGTCACAGCATTGCTTAAAGTTAAGAGGCTCATCAGTAAATCACTGGCAATATTAACAATTATGAGCTGCACATTAATATGGCAAAAACACTCTGAATATTATGCTTACAACAGAAAGCCAAGAGGTGAACATAATTTTGCTTCCAGATCCCTGTGCCTTCTCCCAGTAACTCCAGCTTTAAATTGGGGTAGGCAGAGCAAAAAGAAGAGAATCGATTCAAGATCTTTCAAACTACGTGTCCTCACAATGATGTAATAAGAAGAAAATCAAGGGGTAAATCTGGATTTAGCCAAGTATAAAAGTGAGGTGAGGAAGAGAAGTGCTTACCTGCATGTAAATTCAAGATTCACATGCTTGTCTGTCATCCCTAAACTTGCACTTAGCAGGATCCTGCAGTGCCCCTCCCTCCTCCCAGGCACCTCTGGCTCCATCCCTCCCTGCAGCAGATGGAAGCTGTGCCCAGATGCCACGGTGGCTGCATTCCCACCATCCCCTGGCTGAGATAACTTGGGGACATCAGGTGCCCGTGGTGGGGATGGGGAAGGGCTGGGTCATGTACCCCAATTCCAGTCCACTCTAAGGGAAAAACATCACTTTTCTGTTATTTATATTAGAGAGCTATATTTCCTTTCCAATTTCCTCACACACACTGGAAACTCTTAGTGTTACACTGTTTTGGTGCCAGGGACATTTAAGTTGTCCCACAAAGCACAGTCCCTTTGGAGGATCTGGGTCAGAGGCTGCCCTGGTGCTAGAAAGGCTCACAGAGAATCACTGGATTTGAGCTGTTTTGAAAAATACAGTGTGAGTTCAGGCCAGCCCTTTCAGGATCATTTCATGCATGGTTTTCTAGAGTGGTTTTCAAGGAAAAATGAGAACGCCCATGTTTTATTTGTAAGACTGAAGACAAGACTTAAATGCCCTGTATGATGATCAGCATAATTTCATCCCTTTAAAATCCCCTGGGTGTGGCTCAGTGTGCTCTGGGACATTACAAGGAATCCACTCTGCCAGCCTCTCCACCACTTTCCAAAGGCACAACCACACAATTCCACCACTTTCTGGCATGAAAGGGGTCAGAGGGGGCCAGAATTAGATATGTTGTGGGAATGGCCCGAGGTAGAGCTGCATTGCCAGCCCATAATGACGCCCTAGGACACCTTCCCTCAGCTCAGCAGGCTGTGCCCTTTCAGGGCTGGCACACCATAATGAAGTCCCACTGACAAAAGCAGATGAGTACATTCAGCACCTGAAGAGTCTCTTAAAAGTGACACCAGAGAAAGAAATTTCCTGAGCTCTGCAAACACTGCTCTAATGAAATGTCGAGTGGGATTGGTTGGTCAAAATTCACTCAAAAAAAACCCCAAAACCCCGAAAGACAAATCTGCAAAAGCTCACAAGCAAGCAAAGAAATTAACTATTAGGTGGCACTCCACTGATGCATATTTTTAAAGGACTGTTTCATGTACCTCAGCTCCTACATTGATCAGAGGTGTCTTTCGACTCACCAAATTCTTTGCCTGGCACACATAAATATGATCACAAGGTTGTTTTTATAAGTGTTTTTTAGGTTGGTTGGTTGGAGTTTATTTGGGGTTTTTTTGGTTTTTTTTTTTTGGTCTTGTTTTGTTTTTCTTGGATTTTATTCTGTGAGAATATTTATCTACTTCTAGGCAAAATCTCTAACAAGGTCTGAGAAGATAACTCGTTGCATAGAACATAATTTCCTTCTCTTATTCAGAAAAAGTCAAATAAGTCTAAGATACTCATTTCTGAATACCAACATCCATGCTTGAAAACACTTGCCACCTACCTCCTGTGTTGGTAAAGACCTCAAATTCAATCCACAGCCAAGAATTTTATCTTTCTTGTTGTCTTTTCCAAAAGAATCCCAAAGAACTCGGGTGGTGCTGGTAACTCAACCTGCAAGAGCTAACAAGGATCTAAAAGCTAAACTCTAAATCTGTGTAAACTGAGGAAGATCAACAACAATGTGGAGACAAATTCCTAGAGAAAGGGAAGCACAGATCTAATTTTCTCAACATCTTTTTTTATTTGTTTGCAGGAGGAAAATTCCCTTTTTCTTGGACTTTTTATTGTGGATTAATAAGCCAGGGCTCTTTTACATTAAAGAAATAGGTTAAGCACTCAAGAGGAACTCAGAAGAAAAATCAACTGAACAAATAAATAATTAAAAAAAGAAAAAAATCAAAACAGAAAAAGAGTAATTAAAATAATTATTTTCTCTTGTACTAAAAACCCTGAGGAAAGGAATCAAGCTTTATACACAAGCTTGATGTAGGGCCTTTTCTCTTTCCAGGGAAAATATCAATGAAAAACATCCTGAGGGACAAAAAAATGGATGATCTGACTTTAATGAAGGTTGACAATGACTATTATTGATGTCCTTATCCCAAATGACAAGAGGTTTAGGAGACTTTTATAACATATTGACACTGTACTGGTACAAATGCTTTCTTTTTATTTTTTTTTTTAAGCTAATGTACTGTCTGCTCCAGGGGTAGTGTTGGAGAACTTGCTGTACAGAATGACATTTGCCACCCTTTGTTCCCCAGCTCAGAGCACTTTCTTCCCATTAAACATCTCTCAAACTGAATAACAGCTGCATTAACATGAATTATCCTCTGCCCATCAATTTGAATTTCAAGACGAAAAACAAAGGCAAATCTCAAGTGGAGGAAGAATGTTTCAAAATTAAGTTCTGCCCTACCATCCTCCTACCTGCTTACTTTTGCAAGGATGTGAATTAGGATGTTAGGACTCAAGAAAAATGGGAAGTAGGGCATTTCCACACCAACATCATGCAGAGTGTAATTGTTATAAAGTATTCTTCAATTTCTGCTCTACAAATTCAGTAAACTCTTACAAGGAAGATAAGAAATTTGGGAAAAACAAACAATTTCATCTGCAGGTATTGAGTGTGTCCTCAAGAGGTCCTCTCACAAAAAGTCATCTCACAAAAAGTTGGCTCAGATGAAATCCCCCCACGCTGCCCCTGCAATCCTCTCCAAAAAATATTCAAGTGTGTGTTCCTTTTGAACCACACCTGCCATATGTAAAAAGCAGATTACAACTATAGTCAGTCACTCCAAAATTTTGTCAGTCTTGAGACATCAGATTTATTAAAAGCCATTTTGAAATATTTCTAACTTCTCCAGATGTCAAGCATTTAAAAAGAAATGCTTAAAACACAATGTCAACCTTTTTATCTACCACTAGACACATTGCAAATGTTTTCTGAAAATGGGAATAATCACACAATTCCTGAAGCTTAAACTGTAAGCAAGGCAAACCTGAAGTGTAATTGCCCAGCCAGGTAACACTGTACTTGTGTGCAGTGGAACAGATTCATAAGTCATTAGGGCTATCTGAAAGTAGAAGCTCTCCAGCTCATTAGTATTAAAGCCTGGAAAATGAGATTTTATTAAACAAATTTATCTTTGCATAAACCAAATTCTGCCTCTGCACTGCCTATGACAGGCAGCTTCAATCATCTTTAAGACACAAAGTTCTCCCTCATCCTATTTTTCATTTTAATACAAAACTATTGCTACAAAAGAAACAAACTCAAATCAAGAAAAGAAATGAAAGAGTGCTGTAAAATGAGTACGACAAAAATGTTTGGCTTTATTAAATATTTTTGGTCAGTACCAAGACCTGCACCTCCATGCACAGAAGACCAGAATATTACAGTTTATTTTAAAGGGAAGGCTCATTGAGGGTAAAATATGCAGATCAGAAACAGTCTGCATCATAAAGCATTGACCAAGTTAAACATAGGTACACCTCAGGTTGGATACCTGGAAAAAATAAATCCTTTCCATGCAAAAAAATTCTTTAGATCTTTTCTTTATAATAGGACAGGACTGAAAATCTATCTGAGAATCTCATGGCAGAGATACAACTTTGGGAACAGCTGTAAAAAATTCTACTCAATTTATCCAAGCTGAAAACCTCTTTAAAAAAGAAACCCTCAATCATTTTTTCATATTGAAGTGTTCCTTGTGCTGAGGTTCCAGAGCTTGTTTGTCCTAAAATGAGTTTTCACAGCAATGCCCCCTCCTGTTCCTGCTGGCTGGGCTGACTACAGAGATTCCTTTAGAAAACTGAAGAGCAGGAAAAATGTGTGAAATGATTGCAGGGAGCAAAGATCTCTCTAGAACATTTAGATAATCAAAACAAATTCCACTAATTCGAAAACCATCACCTGTAAAATGAGTTTTCTTCACTCTCATCATGCATAAATTTTCAAGAAAGGAAGTGTCCCTCAAATGAGGGAGAGAAGACGTGTGGAGCAAGGAAACAAAATTGTCCAGGCAATAAATCTGTCCATTAATTTAGTACTTAATGCATCCCATCTTGTCTTTAGGTTGTGAAAGGTTTTCATCGATCTTTGGCTATTACACTTCACCTGTACTTTAAAGAGTGGTGCTCTACCTGTTTAGCAGCAAATTTGTGCCATGTTATAGAGGGACTGTCCAGTTCAGCACCTTGATACCAACTTTACAGCATGCTTAGGCAAGTAATCCAAAAAAACACAATTGCCTGATGCAGTTCTTTATTTCCACTAAAGCTGTACAGAAATTGCAGGCAGTGTGGAAGTAGCCAAGAGTTATGAACTGTCAGCATGCTGATAGGAAAGTAAACAATGTAAAAGTGAAGGCAGCATTTGAGTCTCACAGCATGGCACGGTGCTGTAATGGTTTCAATCATAAGCCAAATGATTGTTATTATAGAGATAGTGAATGTCATGCTTACAGAAAAATTGTGCATGTTAAAAATGACTGCCATTAAAAAGATAAGTCTCACAGGGGGAAGGGACCTCAAGCCAGTAAACAGACAAAATGCATTACAGAGGAAAAAAAAAAGCAGGACAGAAAAGGGAAGTCTTCTCTAATTACCAGATTCAGTATCATTTATAGTACTCTGTATTACCAGGAAAAGACTGGAAGAGACAGATACAGGGGCAGCAGACCCAATTATTTATTTATTTTAAGGCAACAGAATCCCAGTTAGATTTAAAGACATGGCATCTAAAATATACATATCTGAAAAGATAGCCTGGGTCTCTGTAGGCAAGTCTTTGGCCTCGGTGAGAATTTTGCATGTAAACAACATTATTATATAAATGTCAAAATAAATTTAAAAAAAAAGCTGAGGCTGACCCATAGAAACTTGGAGAATGATTTTCCTCCACCACTGGCACAGAGGTGTGTTCCTCATCACAAAAGAAGAGGAAAACTGCACAACCATCCTACCTGTTACACCCAGAGCAAGTCACCAGGAAAGGAAATCTCTCTCAATCCATCACTTATCAAGGAACCTTTTCAGCTTACTGTCCCGAAGGCCACAAATGGAAGACTCCCTCCATGAGACAAAATCCAAGCTCACTTTTCAGTGTTCTCCCAGCACATTTGGAAAAAACAAACAAACAAACAAACAAACAAACAAACCCCCAACATGTACTTTGGAGTTTTATTTAAGTTATTGCTGATAGAGGATCTACAAAATTCTTTAGAAAATTTATCCTGTAGTGGCTTAGTCAGCATGTAACCTGAGCTAAAGGTGTTGTGAAGAATCTGCTTTGTACAATGCTTGGAAGGTCTCACTGGTCTTGTGATCACCATCTCCTTACAGCCACAAATACAAATTTAGGCCACAAGTTCTGGTCTGGTTTTTGAGCACACCTTTATGTCTGTGCTGGGCTATCAAATATTCTCGAGGACACTCTACCCAGGGTTGTAAACTCTGTCAGAATGCAAATCTCAGTCTACCCATTTCCTGGTGAGAGCCAGCTTTGTTTCCAGTGGAGCTGATGCTCAGACTGAGTGTGTTGCCCTTACAGCCCCACAGTGGCTTTTCTGAGTTTCCAGGGTGTCCCTATAGCAATAAATTGCACTGAAAAAGGCAAACACTACAGCAACAGAAACCCGAGTGCCAGGAGAGCTCCTCCTCACCTGCACCTCCCCTCTGCCACCCACAGTGGCTGTTTGCAGGGCCAGGGATGCTCCCATTCCCAAGATCTCCTCAGGAAACATTCAGATCTGCTCCTCCTGAGCTCTGATATCACCCCAAGCTCCTGTGCCTTCCCAGACCGAGCAGAGAAGCAGAAAACCCCCCTGAGGGTGCTGCACAAATTTCTGTCGTGGCGTCTGTGCCCCTGATCAATGCCCAGCCAGCAGAACCAGACACTCCACTTCTGTTATTACCACAGCTATGTAAAATGAAAACCCAGAATTTTTCTGTTTGATGCTCTCTTCTTCGTCTAACGAAGGAGCACAGCCTCCCCCTGGGCATTCAGACAGGCTCACGACTGATTGCCCATTCAAATTCGAGTGGGTTATCCACTGGAGCTGCAGCTTGCTTCCAGAATAAGGCTGCAGGGTGGAGGGGATTGTGTAAAAAAGGGTTCTTTATTCCTGGGAGAAGAAGTTTCTTGACTTCCAGCCATTTCAAAGACTCATTATTTACTGGCACCAAAATCCACTTGGAAAATAATATGTGAGAGAAATGCTCAGTGCAGAGCACGAGTTGAAGGGCAAAAATCATCTTTCTAAGTTATTCTCAAGGCAATCACTCTGTATCTCATTTCATTATGCAGCATATTTTTCAGGTATTCATTTTGAGTGTATTTTTTTAAAAGAAAACATCAAGCTCACTATATTTTAAGACTCCTAAAGTACTGTTATGGATTTGAAGGATTTTATGCTCAAGGCCAACAGTTCCTCATCTCTGTTACATGTGAAACTAGATGAGGAAATGAGATTATCACTCTCAAAGCCCTTTAGGAGAAAACTGAATTAATGTGACAATTCAAGTTCATGGAAGAAGATACTTGTGCAAAGTGTGCATGACTTATAAATTCATTTAACATTGACTTTGGAATAAAGTTTGCTTCCTTCCTTACAGATGCTGCAGCAAGCCTGGGAATGTCGTGGGGGGCTGAAGTAGCAATGCAGCAGGCTGAACTCCTGCACTACCTTTAACCACCCTTTGGACAACTGTGCTTTCCAAAAGTGTCCATATGTTCCAGAAGTCCTCATCTCTAAGTTATGCCAAACATAAAAGAAAAAAAAATACATCTGGGATTTTAATATTCAGAGGGAAAATGGCAACAGCAGAAGGAAAGGAGAATCAGAACTGCTACAGGCCACAGTGTGGGTAGGGCAAGGTGCCTATTCAGCTCAGTTTGCTGTTCCTGTCTTCTGGAGGGCAATTTCTACAGCACTGGTGGCATCTCAGGGCTGGTACATAATGCATTTAACAATGCTAATATGTTAATGCAATTTAATTTGCTCATTGCTGAAATGCCCTCTGAAAGACTCGTGACAGAAGTACGAAAATGGATGTGGATGAAGAGTGAATAGAGATGTGGATGTGGAAGCACCAGAGAGCAGCAGAACAGACAAGAAAATAATGTCCTATACTGATAAGAGAGGAAACTACAGCCAGCAATAAAAAGAGGAATGTGCTTCTTTTGTCAAAACCAGAAATCCTGTGCTGTGGCACAACCACAGAGCAGAAGACCTCAGAGACACGATGGGGAAACAGGATTCAGGAGTTGATGTCTTTTGTTCCAAGCAAAATCAGCCTCCTTACAGATTTTGTGAACAAATCCCAACTTCAGCTGGTGCAACTCACCACACAAGTAGAAAAATCAGAGCCTTGAACTTTCAGTGGAAAAGAAATGGTTGCAGAAGGAAGAGAAGTGATTTATGTGTCATTTCTTCTCCAGAAAACACCTATAGCTTTTGCTGAGAAAAATTGGCCTTCTCAAAAGTTGTGACAAAGCTACTTATGCAGGGTAAGGAGATAAAATGAAGACAAAGTGATAATTTTTGTGCAGTATTAAGCTTAATTTCTCCTTCATGTGGTGCCCTTATGTTTATATACCTAGATTATAAATCATAATTAGGTGAGAAGAGACAGACACCTTTGTGCAAGCACTGCCCACATTTAGCTGAGGTGCAATTTCTACACTTTGAAAGAGCTTCCAGAAATAAATGGCAATAGAAAAGCAATAGAAAGAAAATTGGTCAAAGAGTAATAAACTCCTGAAATCCAGCAGTAAAAATAAGTTTGGAGATCCTTGAGAGAAGAAGGTGCTTAGATGGCTGCAGAGTCCAAACCACAGGGCCCAGAGGGCAGAGGCAGAGCATGGGCAGGACAGCTGGCAGAGTTACACCCCAGCCTGCTGCCCTCACATCCCCACACATGGGAGGTGGGCACTGGGAGCAGAGAGTGCCAGGGCTGGGCACACTCCATTCCATGGCTCACTGAGGCACTGACATGGCACTGAAAACCTACTGTATTCTAATAATCTCCTGATTATAACAAAAGGCAGTGCAGCTGAACTTTACACATGTGTCTAGCTCATTAACCAAACTCCCTGGTTTAATTTATGCATTTTTTAGGATGGAGTAAAGAGTACGGAGGAAATATTTTTGAAATTCACTTTGTTTACCAAATTCACTTCTAAAGTCTTTTCCCTTAATTCTTTTGCTGTCACTGATCAAGGTATGATGTAAGTGATAAGAATGATTGATGATGTAAAGATCCAGCAGGTCAGTTTAAAAACTGCAATGAATAATTAGAAAGAAGCAGAGAGGAAGGAACATTCCAATGCTCAGGGGTGCAGGCCTTGTCCAGAGTCACAGCTAGCAAATCCCAAAGACAGGAAATCCTGCAGTGACTACACTGAGGGACAAACACTCACTGCAGCTAAAGAAACCCTTTTTACTCCACTACAAATGTCTCAAAGTAAAGATGTGCTGCAAATTTGAGACTGGAAGGGCTCATCAGAATCCTCTGGACCTTCAGCATTTAAATTCATTTTTTTCTTCAAGTTTGGAAGCTTCCTACTCTTCATAATGTAACTGTAGCTTAATTTCATGCAGCATCTTAGTTAAAGGGTGTGCAAAGGAAGTGTAAAGCTTTGCAGTGCCATCTGGTCTCCACAACACAGCTGCACACAGGGAATAGCACCACAAGGCACCAAAGGTTTTGCCAGTATTCCGATGAATGGAAGCTCAATAACTTTCCTTTGCAGGAGTCACTGTATATCAAAATACTAAATTTCTGGTCTGTACTTATAATGTGCCTTTGAGTCAGAGGAATACAAAAAAAAAAAAAAAAAAAAACCAAAACACTTATATTAAGAGATAATTTCCTTCATTACTGAAATAAGTTCTTCTCTGGGTACCGAGGGATCGAAGAGTGTACACCAAATAAAAAAAGTTATTATGCTCAAACATAAATCTCTGTAAGTCTAGCAAGATGCAGAGAGTTTGAGAGTTTCCAGAGAGACCCAAGGCAGGGAGTTTAGTAGGAGAGAGCATGTTTGGTATTTTGGTTATACAACCCCAAATAGAAGTGCTCACAGCAAACCCCTGCTGGTGCAGCTGCAGCCAGAGCACTCTGACAGGACCTGGATCAGCATTCCCAGGAGGGCATTCCTCGAGGGTGCAGCAGCTCTCAAGTCCTGCCTGTAGCACTCTGAGCAGCTTTTCTAGCTCTGGGGTTAACTTAGTCCTCACACAGCAAAGATTAGCTTAAGTGCTCTGCACTAATGGGATCATACTGCTGGAAACTCTGACCTTGCCCTCCCTAACCCTCAAAGCATCCTCAGACTGTAACAATCTTTGAAAGCCTTCAGTGAACAGTACTAATTATAACTCCCTTTCTCTAGCTTTAAAAGCAGTGAAATATTGTTTTTATCCTGACTGAGGCAATGATGGAAGTCTCAAGAAGAGATCTCTCTTTTCTCAAGCAACAGAACTTTTGATAAATAATCTTGGAATGACACAAGAGAAGTTCCCCTTACTAGATTATATATTCAAGTCTCACATAGAAGAGAATGAACTTCAGGTATAACTTTGTCTTATTAAAGCATTACAAAGAGCCCAGAAGTAACAATTATGGAACATGTTCATCACAGTCCTCAATATGCAGCTTCTGAAAACCATATACACTTAGGCTATCACCTGCAAAAACCACAGATTCAGTTAAAAAATCGTTACCATAGAAATTTTCCAGGCACACCTTTCTAGTATGTTTATATGTAGACACACGGACACAAACATATTTGTGAGCAGGCATTAAAATCAGAAAAAATTCTCCCTCCTCAGCAGAACCCCTCCCCTGCCCCCTGAGCTTTGGAGTTTAATGGTTTTAGCAGCTGTATCAGTAGAATTCTATAGGCTCTTCAGTCACAAACACAACTGACACTAAGCAGAGAAGCCCTTTTCCATCTGTTGTCATGTCCCAAAATAACAAAACAACGCAGTGACCTCATAGCAAAGACTGAGGGGGACTCACACAGACTTGTGTCACAGCTCCCTGACCAAACTAAACACTGCAGCCATACATCTGCCTTATCACATGTTAAACTTCCTCTTCAGAGGCACCAAGATCACACCCATAAATCCGTGCCTGCTGCATGCCTTGCACTCCTCAGCAACCTTGCTGAAAGGATTTATCTCCAAGTGCCACTGCTCAGGGACACAAATGCATTTCTGCTCAGTTAAGGGCTCTGACCCTCCCTGCAGGAAAGAAGTGCTGTCAGCACATGCAACAACAGAGCCTCCGAGTCTCCCCAAAATCTTCTAACATTTAATTAAAAACAAATTTAATTGTCTAGTTGATAGAAGGCTACTTGGGATGGGGAGATACATGTTCCCTCTTTCAATGACTGTGTAGTGTATTTATAGGAATGAGAATACAAGTCTGAATTTCTCACACATTGTGTTTAAAAGTCGTGTTGGTGAACTCTCCCTCCCCCTCCACCCCCATCCCCCTGCCTTTCCCTTGCATCTTTTCTCCAGCAAAGATTTAATTATTTAATGCCAAGTGCAATAACATTGTGAGCAACCAAGAGCATTCTTCCATGGAATACTTCATAGCACACTAATTAGGACTCTTCTGAGAGATTCAACAATCCCTGTAGGCAGAGGAGGGAGCTGGATCTGATCTCTTCTAATCCCAATGACTGCCCTGCTTTCTGTGCTGTAGCAAAGGGGAGCAGAGGGTTTCCAGTGGCCTCCTTTTGTGAGAATTGTGCTGCTTGTGCCTCACTCCAGCCATAGCTGGGTGACTTCTTCAGCTCCAAAGAACTGGTGAGGACTGAGTGGAACCTCTGCACCTCTTGCTAGTGCTTGTGTAGGTGCCACAGCCTTTGATCCCAATGTGCTTCCAGCTCTTCCTCCCTGGAAAAAGAAACTTGTGTACCTGGGTCAGAACAGTGAATTCCTCCAGGTGAGCTCTGGTGCTGGCCTTGGCTCCCTCCAGCTCGTTGGAGATGATAAAATTTGAAATCAAGGGAGGAAGCCACTCAGGGAGCACATTTTTATTATGGCAGAGCACAGAATTAGAGAATGGCCTGAGCTGGAAGGGATCTTAAAGATCCTCTCATTCCAACCCCTGCCATGGGCAGGGACATCCTCCACTAGACCAAGTTATTCCAAGCCCCAATGTCCAACCGGGCCTTGGGCACTGCCAGTGATCCAGGGGCAGCCACAGCTGCTCTGGGCACCCTGTGCCAGGGCCTGCCCACCCTGACAGGGCACAATTCCTTCCCAACATCCCATCCAACCCTGCCCTCTGGCAGCTTGAAGCCATTCCTCCTTGTCCTGGCTCTCCATCCCTCTGTTCAAAGTCCCTCTCCAGCTCTCCTGGAGCCCCTTTAGACTCCAGATGATGCTCTGAGGTCTCCTTGGAGCCCTCTCTTCTCCAGCTGACAGCACATTGTGAGCAGGGAGGTTCACAGGCTGGAAGCAGCAGCACAGGAACCAACAAATTTACTCACAATTTCGAGCTTTTGGCCTCATCCTGATGCCATCATCACACTTTAACCATTCTGGAAGGGATTTTGCAGTGCTTGAGAGGAGTATAAGCAAACTAGATGACCAGCATTGAACATTGCATCTGATTGCAGTGAAACATGTTATTTGAGCCATTAGCTTTAATCTGAGCCATTAGCTTTAAGTGACAACAAACCAAAGGCATAAAAACATTTCTGAATTGCTAATAATGCTCAGTTACCTCTCACCTTATTTCAGATCACTGATGTTTGTAATAATTCTGCTCTTCCTTACATTCTTCACTTTTGCCATTGAAAATTCAACAGTAATTAGCTACCATGAAAACTAAGAGCAGTAAAAAAGGACTCTTTATAATTAAAGCATGAAAGAGTTTCAAATTGCAATGCTTATTTTTGAAATCAACAATCTTCCCCCTCAATTAAACTGATCCAAGAAGATCTTTCCATTAAAAAAGAAAGTTGCAGTATGAGTATTACTTATGTCACTCTATACAGCTGATCTTTAAACCAGACCAAATGTGAAATTTTAAACATATTTTAAAATTATTGCTCTTTATTTTTGCCAATTAATGACTCTTTTGAACTTCATGGTACTTATTAGCCTTCTTAAACATACTGGAGGTGATACATCCTTCGTTTGTGTCATTCATTAATCACTGTTCAATAAGTGCTGTCAGGAAGCTGCTGTCTTTGATGTCTCATTGTTCAGTGCATTCTTTCTTGTTGGTAGTTAATCAAATGCTTCCCTGCTGTGGTCAAAGCACAGCTTGATAGCACTTCCAGAGGTGATCCAGCATTAAAACATGGAGATTATTGCAGAGGTCCGGGGTTTTTTTTAATACCACGCCAAAGTGAAAGCTTTCATTTTGCAGTCCTTGGCAAACGAGACATTGTTGTCCTGCCCTTATGACTGGGGAGCTCAGAATAGAGCACTGAGTTCTGCCATCTAACTGAAGCACCCTGTAATGACTGACTAATTAGCTGCAGTTAGGAAATGAACTGCAAAGTTTCCACTGTCAATCACAGCCAAATATTTCTTTTTTTCCTTTTTTCTTTCTTTTTTTTCTTTTTTTTTTTAAGAGCGGAATTCAAATAATTTTTAAAATGCATTAAAACTTCAGAGAGTAAGGCAAATGAAAGCATCCAACAGAGAAAAATATCTGTCCTAAAATAAAATGAACCTTTTCATTTCTAGTGTTTGTTCAAGTCAGATCTATAATGAAAATGTTTAGAAAGAAATTCTGCAAAACAAGAGTGAGAAAACTGAAAATGAGGGATGTAGCAACTTAGAGGAGAAAGACAAGAATGAAATGAGACCAGGAACAATCACTGAAAATTAAAAGTTAAAAACTGACTATTAGAAAAGACTGCATGTTTTTATAGCAGTTTGGCACTGCCATACTTATTTGTTTTAAAAGAAAACCTCAGAGTTTGGAATCTTTAAAAAGATGCTAAAATCATCCTGTTTCTCTTTTCAGGGATCTTGCCCCTGATAACACTGCATGGTGAACAATTGCTGCTGTGCAGCTGAAGGCAGTAAGAGAGCTCTCAGGTTAATATGAATTATTATCGTGTCCCACCTGTGAGTGAATTGCAAGTTTATGTAAGACTTAAGTAAAGAAAATAAATGTGGTGTACTTTCAGAAAGAAGGCCTAATAATTATAAACATATACTGTCTAATAATTTTATTAAAATGACACTATATTTAGGAAGTGATACCTAAGAAGTCAGGGTGTTTTTAGCCAGGTAAGAGTCTTCTCTCCTGCTACAGAAAATGTGGTGACACTGATTGTTAAAACACTCCAATTAGTAGGACAAGAACTTGAGCGGTGTATAGGAAAGGGGATTGAAACTAAATGATCTTTAAGGTCCCTTTCAAAGCCCTTTAAGATACTATGATGCTTCATTTTAAATAAAACATTATAAAAGCCTCTTTGTAGTAGGCACCTTACAACCCAGACATGGCACAGATAATGACAAACCCCATCTGTACAGCTTTGAGATCTCTACGCTGTCTCATTTCGCCATAGCTTTCATGAGAACACAGACCTGTAATTAAAATAAGAACTTGGTGGACTGTTTAGAGTGTAACTTTCACTTTGTTACCTGCTATTTCCCATTTTTCTCTTGTTTGAAACCGAACAGAAAAGATTATACTTCAGCCAGCAGGTACTTTCTTTAGATTTTTTTTTTCAAATGACTGAGGGAACAAAATATTTCCCTTTCTCTAGATGCTGGCATTTCACCCAACTGCAATCCCTGTGACCTCAAGCACCATTTTTTTCTGTATTCAAGACTGGAAATAAAAGCACTAAGTTAATACACAGCCTGTTCATTCTGGTGACAACGCACTCTTGGTGGGTCTTGTGATCTTCAGAAGAGCAGCAGAAAAACTGTCAGAGAATCTGAGGGCTGTGAATCCCTGATGGGAGGCACTGATGACCGATTGTCTTGGGGTGTTTCTTTCTTTTAGGTCAGTCAATAAACTCCTTTATGGTCTTTGAAGTTTGTGCCTGCTTTGCTTTCTCCTAATTCTTACCTCACAGAAGTAAAATAAGCAAGAAAGAGAAGATTTGGCCAAAGCCACCGCAGCAGTTCCAAAAGCAGAGGCTGAGCTGGCGGGGTCAGGAGGCCGTAACGGCTCCCCCGGAGCTGCAGCACTCCCAAAATCCCTGCCCTGCAGAGCCGGGACTTCCTCTGGGCTCGCTGGGGCTCCCGGGGCTCAGCGTCGGTGTGACGTCACTGCTCGGGTGTGACGTCACTGCTCAGGGCGTGACGTCACTGCTCAGGGCGTGACGTCACTGCTCAGGGTGTGAGGTCACTGCTCGGGTGTGATGTCACTACTCGGGGTGTGACGTCACTGATCCGTGTCGGTATGACATCACTGCTTGGGGTGTGACACCATTGCTCGGGGTGTGACGTCACTGATCCGTGTCAGTGTGACATCACTGCTCGGGTGTGATGTCATTGCTCAGGGTGTGACGTCACTGCTCCGTGTCGGCGTGACGTCACTGCTCGGGGTGTGATGTAACTGCTCGGGGTTTGTGACGTCACTGATCTGTGTTGGTGTGACGTCACTGCTCCGTGTTGGTGTGATGTCACTGCTCAGGGTGTGACGTCACTGCTCCGTGTCGGTATGACATCACTGCTCGGGGTGTGACACCATTGCTCGGGGTGTGACATCACTGATCCATGTCGGTGTGACATCACTGCTTGTGGTGTGACATCACTGCTCGGGGTGTGACGTCACTGCTCGGGGTGTGACGTCACTGCTTGGTGTCGGTGTGACGTCATTGCTCCGTGATGGTGTGATGTCATTGCTCAGTGTCTGACATCACTGCTCCGTGTCGGTGTGACGTCACTGCTTGGTGTGTGACGTCACTGCTCTGTATCTGACGTCACTGCTCACGGTCTGTGTGACGTCACTGCTCGGTATCTGACGTCACTGCTCGGTGTCTGTGTGACGTCACTGCTCAGTGTGTGACATCACTGCTCGGTGTCTGTGTGACGAACACCTGAGGAGGGTGTCAGTGGGAATTTGGCACGAGGAGGGAGCCAATACCAAGTTTTCTCGTGAGATTTCATTCCAAGCAGCTGATTCTCTTTTTCTCTCCCAGGCACCGATTTTTGGGGCTGTACCTCTGCCTCCAGAGAAGCTCCCAAAAGTTTTGCAGGAACATCATAACAAATGGCTCGGGCTGATTCTCTGCTGTTGTTTAATGCATCAACCCCCAGTGAAGTGCAAGCCAATCAAAGTGCAGCAGGAGGAATTTGGACTCACACTTTGGGGAGTAGGAGGGACTTTACTCCAGATGCAAAATGACAGACTGCTGATGGCTTTTTGCATATGTTTTGCAGACTGAGTTACTCATAAATACTTATGTCAAATGAACTCCCCATAGCCTTTCCAAGGAGGAAACTCTGAGAACATTAAAAAAACACCAGAAAACAGTGAGGGAGAGAAAGGAACTAATTGAAAGGTGCTTGTTTCTTTGGTTTTTGGGGGATTTTTTAAGTGACTTAATTTGAGAGAAAAAAATAATAAAGGCAGAGCAAATTTCCAATAGTTTTTTACCACAGTGTTTAAATTTTAAGGTTTTTGCATTCTGAGCTGAATTCAGGGGAAAAAAAAAAACACTTCTCAATGCCCAAACTGTGGAATCAAGAGGATTCCTTTAATTTAATCCAGTACAGCACTGAGTCTATTCATATTAGGAATAATTTATTTTCTATCTGTTTTCAGGAAGCCTAATCCAACTGGGAGAAAGGATTTGACTCAGACTGCATTATTTTTCACCTAACAGATCTAGTAAAGTTCTCTACTCTCTCATAACTCATATTCTCGTGTAGGATTATATGAAGATTGAAACCCCTTTTGTTTTCTAAATTTCAAACTGTGGGTGACGGCTGTTTTTCAGGACACAGGCTGACTCGGGATCATGTCACAGCCTGTAAGATGTCTTCAGTAGCTCCATTGTCTCTCTTTTCCAAAGCTTTTTTGTCTTACTGTTATTTCTCTTCTCCTTTTCCTTATTCTCTTTTTCATTGTTCATTATTTTGCCATATTTCCCCACGGGCTTCCAGCTGATTCTCTCCTTGGATTCCATTCTCCTCTCCGCTTTGTCTGCGACCATTTTCATTTTTAAATGTAACTCTCCTTATTAGCTGCCTTCCCTGCTCCAGACTGATTTTCCTGTGCTTTGCCTGTTTGACAATCCAATCACACCCCCAGGGCTGAGCTGCAGCTCAGCCTGTTTTAAGCAGACCCTTCATCCCACACCAGGACCTGCCTGTGATCCCCACACAGAGCAGCAGCTCCTGGCACGTTCCCTGACAGGATGGGCAGCAGCTCTGACAGAAACCCCACTTATTGGCTGCATTTTATTCATTCTTCCTGCATGCCAGCACCTTCTACAGGGAGCAGATGCTTTTCATTTCTGGAACATCAGCTGAACTACACCCATCCCAACACGGATCCAGCTCAGTTTTGTCCAGCCCCAGTCCCAAGCACAGAGAATGTTGCTCATCCCTTACTCAGTATTGAAAAATTAATACCTCAAAACATCCAAACCTACCATTTTTTACTAGTTTGGTCTGTCTTACTCATCCCACTCCATCTCGTCATCATTAGCTTGTTACATTTTATATTTTTCCTCTGCTTCTTATTGATAGGAAGAGAGGAAAATTTCCCTCTGAGCTGGACATTTTTACTGGCTCCATAACTTCAACATTTTCCATACACAGCCTCAAAACCCCCCTTTGCAGTAAATACTCACTGCTTGTTGCAAACAGGAAACTACAGAAATGATCAATCATCAAGAAGAAATAAAATTAAATGGAAAAGGCACTCTTAACCTTAATGGTACCTAGAAAATATCTGATTAGAAACACAGGCTCCTGAAATTCTCAGTGGAGGGTGAATCCTTGACCCTCTATATCACTAGGAATCTGGCTTTTCCTAAGCAGAAAAATTGGATCATGTTTATTGTGGGAATTCCTGTGCCTCTGAGGAGGTTTAGCATCCATGTTTTAGGGTTTTTTTATATAAACATCTTCCCAGTGATCGTGCAAGAACTTTTGGAAGTTGGCCAAAATCTGGGAAGTTTAAATGTGGTCCAACTACAGCTGCACTCAATGATCTTGGAGTTGATCTTTTCCAACCTTAGCAATTCTAGGATTATGTACTGGGATACCCCAGTTAGGTGATTTGTTTTCTTTCTTGAGGGGAGACTCTGGCAAAACCAAGTACTGATGGTTATTGTTAAAGTTTCCCCTCAGTATTTCCTTCACCATAGAAGTTGGAATAAAGTGCTTAGACTGACTTAAAAGTGCTTAGACTTTAAATAGGATCATGTAAAAAGGTGTAGTTTCATCGAGGCACACACAAAATATTAGACTCAAAACCAGTATAAATACATAACCCCCATAAGTGAAAATACAATTTATAAAAATAAACATTCCATGTGTGCCTCTTCATATAAATCTAACAGCCTGGACATGTACACTTATATTAAATAAAACTTACTGACAAATATAAAATCTAACTCTAGAAGGAGACTAGTGTGCTGCAAAAGTCAGTATTTCAGCAGCATCAGAGATTTTTACCCATTTTTCCTATCAGCTGTGTTTCTAACTTGAACAAAAAGTGTTATCTATCATCTTGACTCAGAATCCAAAAGCCCAGCTCTCACAGTATTCCAGTGAGAGGGGACATACCCAATTTTATCCTGGAACTGAAAGTTACTTCCCTAAACCTGGACTAGAAGTTGTGAGCTGAACTGAAATGATCCAGGTGTTAATGCCATGCTTTTTCCAGGAGGGCATTCCTCTTACCATGACAGGCAGCACAAGTAACAGGAGCAAGACCAGAGTTTGCTTCAGCCAAGGATGATGGTGCATTCTTTCCCAAAGAAATAAATACTTCTAGTGGGAAAGTTTCTAACAAGTCCCACTTAAGTCTAACTTTAGAAAAACCCTTGCATTCCCATGCAAAACAACATCATTGATCATTTGAAAATTCCTTACTCTTTAAACATGAACAGACTTAGATAAGGCTTGAAATTCCTTGCAAGAAAGAAAAATGTTTATTGAATGAACAAGACCATTTCTGAATCATTCTGTATAATTGAATCGTTAGACTTTGGGGTTTAATTAATGGCAAAACTCATCTAGATGAGAAAAAAAAATCAAGATAAGTTACAAATGACTCCTTTATCATTATATTTTTCCTATTTGTCTCAACTACCACATTAGGATGTGATATATAATGTTTAAGTTACCACAAGAGCACAGTTTAGATCTCAGCAACTGTTAATCTACTGATTTTATGTAAGGAAAAAAGATGTTTTTAACGCAACAAAGAGACAGCTCTTCATTCCTTCCCTGCTAATCTAACACTTGTTTTGAGACTTCCTCTCTGAGTGGCTTTCAGTTAAAGAGGAGATGCTTTTGGTTGTACTTTCATGGGAATGCCACCACTTCCCTTCATCCTCTGTGCCATGCAAGGCCTTCCCCACAGGTGTGTAGTGAGATATCTAAAGCCCTGCAAGGGTACAAAGAGAGGTTACTGAACTGCATTCCAGATTTGTGGGTTTTGAAATGCAAATTGATAGCAACCGTTGTGCAAGGCTGTCACACAATCAAGAGCTCCCAGCTCCTCTGTTCATGAAATACAGCGAGATGCAAGCAAGGACCAGCCAAGCCTAATCAAGAAGAATGTTTCTGTAATTAGATGGGATTGTTTGTTAGCCCAAGAAATTAGAGGCAGCTCTTACAGCACAAACAATAACAGAGTTTATTGCCTCTGTAGCAATTTTTTCTCTTCACAGTCTCATGATTTGCAATAACGCTCTGATTTTCATTTTAAAGTTGTTTGAATTTTGCTGTTTTCACTGCCTTACTTTTGGGATGTAATGAATGAAGATAATTTCATTATCTTAATAATTTACCATCACAATTATTTTGTGATAGTTTTGGAGGTTCTGTTCCTTTATTTGATTGGGGGTTTTTCACAAGAAAGTCAAGAGAATCTCCTCTTTTTTTGATGTCACCTTCCCCTTTCTGTGTCTGTTCCCTGTTCACCAAGTACAGCCATTTTCACCACACAAATACAGTGAGTTGAAGAAGGAACTGCATTAAAAAATACTTTTTAAAATTGTTATTTCCAGGTGTTTGAGTATTTCATCTTCCTACAAGACTGGAACAAAGCAGAGGAACGCAGGTGCAATGCCAGGGGCAGCTGCATTGGCACCACACAATCAGGATTAATGAGGGTCAATACACAGCCTTCATTGCTGATAAGCACAGGAAGGAGTACATCAGGATCCCACCCTTTTTTGCTCACCCCAAGGCAGCCACAGACCCCTCCCAGCCCTTCCCTCGATGGATGATGTGCCAGGCCAGGTGAGGCAGAGCTTATTTTGACATTACAAATGCATAAAGGAAGGCCCCTTGGGCTGTCAGTGGGGTTTTTATCCCCCCTCTGTGTGACATCTGAACAGGTTTGCATCTCAGACTCTGAACCAACATCCATCACAACCTCAGTGTCACTTCCTGAGCACTGTCCAAAGGTCAGAGGTCCCCAGTCTGACATGCAGGGATGGCTCCATCATCCTCATGGCCACACAGCCCTCAGCTCTGTGCTCTGCCCAGCAAGGTCTATGAGTGGCTGGAATTGTGTGACAGTTGTGTAAATGGATGCCACAGAGATTCACACATTGACACACAGCTTGATTTTGTGCTTTTGGGGTAAGAACTGTGGTGTGGGATCACCTAAGCAGATGAGACCAGAGGCTCACCACTACCAGCATATTGAGTTCTTTAAAGAGCTGAGCTACAGCTATTTTTTTTGTTCTAAAACAACAGATAATTTTCATTTTTCAGTTTCCTTTTCACAAGTAAATTAAAAAAAAAAAAAAGAAAAAATATAATGTTGCAGATAATAAAAGTAAATCCCCAAAATTACTCTTAAATTGAAAATTATATATAACAAAATGTAAGTGGTTGGATAATTCACAGAATGGTTTGAGTTAGAAGGGACATTAATGCTCATCTCATTCCAATCCTTCTGCCATGGGCATGGAGACTTTCCACTGTCCCAGAGTGCTCCAAGCCCCATCCAACCTGACCTTGGACACTTCCAGGGATGGAGCATCCACAGCCTCTCTGGGCAATCTGTGCCAGAGCCTCATCATCCTCACAGCAAAGAATTTCTTTGTATCATGCAATTGAAATCTGCTCTTGGACAGTTTAAAGCTGTTTGCCCTCATCCTGTCACTCCAGGCCCTTCTCCAAGTCCCTCTCCAGCCCCACTGAAGCCCTTTTAGGCACTGAGAGGGGTTTTAAGATCTCCACAGAGCCTTCCCTGATCCACCTGCAGTACCTCACACTTGGCCTTGTTGGGCTCCATGAAGTTTTAACTGCCACAGCCAGCTAAAAAAGCTCAAATCACAGAAGCAGAAAGGTTTTTATACTGGAATTACTCCCCTCCCTGCACACAGCAGCCTGTCCCTGTGATGCTGTCCCTGTGATGGTGTCCCTGCAAGCTGAGCAGTGCTGTCAGCTGCAGAGGATTCCCTGTGTTTGTGTGCTGGCTTTGCACTGCCCTGAGCAGCAGCAGCAGCAATTCCCACTCACAATTAACAGCACTCAGTCCCTGGAGATCAGGGGCTCTCTGCACCTTCATCCAAGAGAACTCCACAGCCTTTACACTCTGAGCATTGCTTTGGAACATTCACTTCAAAGAGGCACAGGGGGGGGTTCAATAAACTTAAAACACAGAGGAGAGGTGGAAACTCTGTGATTGTGGTCATGCCACGTCAGGAAGTTGGTTTGCAGAAATGTACTCAGGGAGAAGTAGGGAATGCAGGGAGAAGCCAGCTTCTCTGGGAAGTTAGGCATGTGCAAACTCCAATAGCTGCATCTCAGATATGTGGTTCTAAAACAATACATAATTTGCATTTTTCAGTTTCCCTTTTACAACTGAATTATTAAAAAAAAACAAACAAACAAAAAAAAACCAACAAAAAAACCCAAAACAAAAAACAAAAAAACCCCAAACAAACAAACAAAAAAAAAAACCAAAAAAACAAACAAACAAACAAAAAAACCACAAAAAAAAACAAAAAAAAACCCCACCAAACCAAAACAAATGCCCACTTGTTAATTTTAGTTTCACCACATATTTAATGATAAAATTTCTGGAATTTTATCAGTGTTTGTAGGATCTGTGCATCATTCATGCATGATGTTTTTATTGCTGGATGCAAAGAAAGGTGAAGAGAAGAAAATCTGCATTTCTCCCAAATGCACTGGGTATGACAATACCCAGGCAGAACAGCCAAAGCTGCACTTTCTGGGTAATCACCACTTAAGTCCTATTTTCCAGAAGTTTTTATCAGCTACAAAGGGGCACATCTCATAAAAGAATTCTGTTGTTGTGTAACAGTGACTGTGACAATCCCACATGTCTCTGTGTCACCAACTGCTTCAAAGCCCCAGAGTGGCTGGACCACAAAGAACTACAGGAAGCAACCCAATTTTCTAAGTGCTGATGACAATTTAGGACCAATGATGTCAAAAAGCCATTGATCACCTCTACCTCTCTTGTGCCAAAATGGAACTGCATGCTTCAGGAAATTTTTTCTTTCCTTGTAAAAAATTTTGATGACTTGTGCTACAGTGCTGATGTAATGAAAGACAAATATATAAATATAAAGAAAGGAAGATGTAGGAAAGAAATGACATCATTTTTTTTTTTTCTGTGGAAATCTAAGATTCTCAAGGTTTGGGACACTGTACTACACAATTATTAACTTTTCATAATGAAGGCATTTGTTGAAACCATGACAGGAAAGAGAGTTATTTTGGAACACACAAAGAGGGCTCATCCAACTCTCTTGTCAAGTAGTGAGCCCTAAATTAGAGCTGGGGGACACCTGCCAAAAGAAACTTCCTCACTCACAACATTCCCAACAATTCTGAAGCCTATCTGCAGCTTGCACCTTTGTCACACTCAGTCTGTGGCCAAGAACACAGAGAGCTGAGCTTTCTAAACGGGATTTAAACCCATTTTGTTTCTTCCAACACAGGAAATACTAAAGGAAGGATTAAAAAACAGGTAATGGATACCAAGACAGAGGGAGAAAAAGGACTAAGAGTCTGGAAGAACATAATATAAACCATTTCAACTCTGTAACTAATCATATATGTAAGTCCAGTCATTCTGAGTTTCATTTGTAAAGCACTGTTTTCTTCTGAAGGGCACAGATTAAAGCCTCTGAGCATTTGGAAGCCCTGTTCTGTAGCAGAAAAAAGAAGTCCATCAAGATCCTAATTAAAGACATCGAAGAAATTAACAACTGAGAACTAGAGAATGAAAAGAACACATAAAAGGAAAGAAGAACAAAAGTCCTGATGGCCACTGTTGTTGGGGTTTTAATCATCTTTTGAATTTTCTGTGTCATGAGTCACTCCACCCACAGTTTCAGCACCCCAGAAAAGTGAGTATCTCATAAATATCATACATCAGGCAGTTCTGGGGTCATGTTTCCCCATCAGAAGCTGAGGGTAGATATCACACAGAAAACAATTCAGCTGAATTCCTGCAGGAACTCCCTCAGAGCCAATTTGAGGGAAATCCCAAAGAATCCTTTAGGGGACTTCCTCCATGAGCCAGTTTGGCACCTTTTGCAGGGTCCAGTTCTATGGCAGCTATCACAGTGCTCTTGTAACATTAAAACAGGCAACTGACTCCTTTCTAGCAGTAGTTTCAGCATCCTTCCTCAAAGGACACCGAGACATCACCTACTGTGGAGGAGAAGGGATTTGTGGAGTGCCTGAGCTCCCCCTCTGCTCTAGGGGCAGCCTGTGCTCTGCACATGGATAGATCATCCTGGAAACTGGGACTCCTGCAGAGAAATCCTGTCAGGAACCAGCAACACAAAGATAGGCCTGGTGTGTCTCACACTCAGCATATTTTACTGTACTCCAGGAGGGATAATCTCCAAAAGATTAACTGGCTTTGGGACAGCAGAGGGTATGAAAGCTGGAGCTCTGTGCAGAAAATCAGGGCTGGTGACAACTCTGAAAGGATTCACCTGGATGAGGAGGAATGGCAGTGGGACACGAGGTCATACAGGTGACCAGGACTTTGTAAGTTATTTCCTCTCCTTCTGCAGCTGCTGGAAGTTTGATGATGCTGAATGTGAGACTCCATAAACATGCCTAGAGGGATTTTAGAAAAAATGGCTCCTTGCAGCTGTCTCACTCTTTTCTGGCTGGAATTTGTTTCAAGTACCTTATGTTCCAAATTTTTTCTCCAAAAAAATGCTTTAGTGGGATTTGCCTTTTAAATATGACCAAAAATTTTCAATAAAACCTAATTATAACCACCTCACACGATTTCAGTGCTCACATGCATTGTAAAAGTCTTACTCTGAAATTGGTACCTCTCCAGCTACAGGCACTTACACCCTGCACAATGAGGCACTCCAAGCCTACGTTTTGGCTAGAAGAACAATTTCCTTTCAGCCACTCTTGCAAAATACAAAATTAAAAAAAAAATAGCCAAAAGGGAAGCTGAAATAGAAGCCAAAACTGTGTCTAGAAGTTCCCTGAGGAGCTTTGGTGTGATGTAAATCTGTGTGTGGGACTGAGAGCCCCACTCTGACCCCTCTAGCACTGGTGGGTCCATCCACTTCTGGTTTCCTGCACCTGCCCTTGGACAGGTTGTAGATGAAGTTGCCAACTGAGAGCTGTGTAGATGAAACTGGATTTCTGAAAACAACACAAGGCTGGCATTAATGAATAATGAAAATAACATCGTAGTGATGAATGGGTGAACTTCACAGCTAAAATATCCCCTGCCAATCTAGACCTTGGTATTTGTGGCCTCAGTGACAAGTTTAGCTGTTGAATTTCTGCTGTGGGAACAATTTGCAGGAGGATTCTGAAATATGTTATTGAATAACGACTGTTCTTTGTGTTGCTTGAGTTTTGTGGGCATATTCCAGCAGCTCCAGAGCAGTCAGCTATGCCATAAAACTGAAAATATTATCAGTACATAAGTGGCCAGCGAAGGATAAAACAGAGTCATACCTGTTCACAACCCAAAGCTAAATCTTCAAGTTAGCACTATCTACAGGAGGGTCTGAAAGCAGGGAATTTCAGCAGTCACCCAGAGACAGGCTGGGCATCAAAGTGATCAATAAAATATCTATTTGGGTATTATTTGTCCATAACTCACGTATGGCACTTTAAAGAAAATCTGCCCTGACAGATGGTCCCCACTCTTGTCTCTCATAAAGATATAGGGCCATATCTCAATTTTCAGTGTAAGAAGCACTATCTAATTCTTTCCTACCACTTAAAATAAAAAATAAAAATCTCCTTCTCTTATGTCTCAACGTATAGTAAGTATAGCTACAATAAAGAAAAAAAAAAAGCCCACATAGAACATGGCAGTTTTCTTTTTGACAAGAAGCCAAAAACCAAAAATTAAAAATAACAGCTTCATTATAGGATCCTGTGAAGTTACACATTTCAAACCAAGCTTTTCTAATAGCATAGCAAACTTGGAATTATCTGCAAAAAACCCTAAAATTGCTCCTCAACTAATTTGAAATTATCCAACACTTTATTAACAACTTATCTGTATTTAAAAGTGACAGAAATGTACATTGTTGCCTCTCTGCAAGGTGACAGAAAATCTTCAAGGTCTTGCAAGAACCTCACCAAGTGGAGAAGACCCAAAATATCGAATCTGAATATACATTAAGCACAGCTTGATTTAAATTCAGACCTAAGCTCTATCTCAAGCATGAGAGGACTACAGGTGATAGCATTGGAAATAACCTCAAAGAGCCTGACTCTGCTTCAGGTACTCAAGCATTCTGGTAAGAACAAATTTCCTTGCACCACTCAGAACATCACACAAGAAAAAGTGACAGCAGCACTTTGCATATCTGCTGGAAACACACCATTTATTTACAGGCTTAAAGAGAGCCCAGAACATTCATCCAGGCAGCTTGTTATGCAATTTATATGGTGCAATTTGCTTCTAAAATAAAAGAAGAGTACAGACTGCCTTTTATGTCTTTATATAATATGCCATGAAGGAACCATAGGCATTACACAGATTCAGGGTTAGAATCTACACTTATTTCCAATATAGTTAAGTGTAGTCATTAAATTCCAAGCCTGTGTGTCCTTTCCTAATATTCTTTCATCTAGAAACACCCTCCAAAGAAAACAGAGAGCACAGCTATTTCAAGTTTTTTGGCTTTTGTTTTTTGCTAAATTTTATCCTCCTGCAGCTTAGTATTACAGGCACAAAGAATGCACGAAGGGAAGTAATAAACTCTAAAAGGCAGAGTCAATGCAGATGCAAATTTTCCCTCTTCTCAGGCAGAGCAAATGTGATTGTTCCTCTCCATGAATTACAAGAGGAACACAGATTAGGTTTGCCATAAATCTCAGAGAAATCATTTATATGGTTATATTATTGCATATCAGAGTGATAATTCATATGACAGTTGTAGAAATCACATGAACATCCAGCAGCAAACTGATTTTTTTGCCAAACTTTCCTTATTTAGCTATAACATCAATTTGCATATTTCCATTTAGTCAGCATAATTTTGAAACTGTTAAGCTAATGATAAATGAGGCTGCTTATTGCCAAATGAGGAGATTATTGCACAACAGTTGATCCAGTGGCCATCCTTGTAATAACAAAGACAATTATTTATGGGTTGGGATCACTCCCTCTGCGTTAGCTTTGCAGTGTCTCACTGCTGGATAACAAACACAACACAAAGGGCCTTGCAAAGCAGACAGATTTTCCTACTGTGCATCTCCAGCATGGAGGTTTGGTTTTACAAACTGATCTCAACATTATCGCCCACTTTTCAATTTAAAATGCTCTAATAAGCAGAAAAGATTACCAATAGCAATGCATCTGTCACACAAACAATGCACTGAACCTTAAGTGACTCACACACAGTGAGAAATATTTTGCCATTTCATTTGGAGCCATTTCTGGAGGTGCTTCCATGTTTTAACCAATATATCCCTTGTTGCTCTGTGCAGTTTGTTCAGTGTATTTACTGACTAAAAGAAAAGCACTAGGCACTGTCATTAAAATATAAAGTTACTGCAGTCATGGACATCATCAGAAGGGAAGAAAAGCAGCCCCAGCCCTCACACTGACTGCAATAAAAACCAGCCCTTGGCATTTATTCATCCTGGAGAGATATGGTTATTGAGGAGGTTCACACGTTATATTTCATGCTAAATACTCTGTGCAGCACCAACACACAGCGTGGCTGGATTGGGGACAGTGAGAAAGCCAGGAAACATTACCTAGATGCTGGAATTGGAAAAGATTGGGGATGCTAAGAAGTTGCTGGGCTACTTTAAACTGTTCTGAATAGTCCAGAAAGCAAACCCCATCCTGGGCTGCACCTCCAGAAGCTTTGCCAGCAGCTTGAGGGAGAGGTTCTTTAAGACAAATAAAATATTATTAACTGAAAAATATTTCTGAATTATATTTCCCTCCCCCTCTAAAATACTGTGTTGTGGATCTTTCTGAGGGAAGGAAAAACAAGCCTTGGATCTGTGACATGTGCTCTGGAAGTGGAATTCGGAAATTCTTTGAGTTCAGTGCAGAAAGGGAGCGAGATAACAAATATTCATTACAGGCAGTGATCATTTCTTTTGCTGCTGAGTCTTTGTGAGTATAATCCAAGTTCCTAGAAGGCCAATACACAATAGAGAGTGTGAAATTGTGGTTATGATGTTTCAGAGGCATTCTGATGACTTTGGAAAGTGTCGTGTGATGTATAAACTACGGTCTATTTGTCCCCTGCCCAGATTAGGGGTGAAAAATGTAATGCCATTAAGTCCATGGAAAAGTTCCACTGGCCTCAGTAGAAATAGGATTCACTGGGAAAAAAATCATAGACTATTTCAGACACAAGATAAAATTTAGAGTCTCTGGCATTTTAGGTTTATATTAAAAAGCACAACCATTAACAGCTCTTCGAAGGAGACCACAAATGAAGTTCCAGCAGCACTGGATTAAGTCAGTACACAAACAAGAGAGAAACTCCAGAAAGCTTTAACAGATAAAACATCAACTTGGATAAACATTATTGCAGGTAACCCTTTTGCCTTCTCAATTCTGGTGTCACATAATCCTACTGGCATTTCCTGAATGGAAATCTGATTCTGTACATAATAAATTATTTGATTTAAATGCCAGCCAGAACTCTGGCAGAGGAATCAGGCTGAGCTGCTGTGCAGAATCACCATTCTGCATCCCATCCTGGTTTCTGTACTTTCAAAGAGCTGGGATTCAAGAACTAAAACAGCATTCACCTTTTCAAACACAGCTCTCTCTCTGTGCTCTCCATTTCCCCAGTCCTTCCCTTTTCTAAGTATTCTTTGACAAATAAATGCTATTTATGTTCAACACACAATGGTGTTTCTTCAACAGTACCCAAGGCTCTGTTTTTGCACATGTCACCTTCGCAGACCTGTGGTGACACCACTGGCAGTTTGAAGTACAAAGACACAGCAGCAGAGAAGTTGAATTCACAGCTGGCAATAAAGAAAAGTAGGGACCTGCCATAGATAAATTGTTTGGAAAAGTTGCAAAATTGAAGAATTAAATAAGAAACAAAATTTACCAACTACTTCATACCATGGCAAGAAATTTAGTTCAAAGGCACCTTGCCTAACTCACAGCCCATAATCTAGACTAGGAAAATTCCAGGCAAGATGACTTTGTAAAGTGTCTGCCTTGAAGCAAAATCCATTGCAAGAACATTCAAACAAAACAATAAAATTATGCCAACAGCCCTCTTATCAAAAGCAATCCAATCAGAGAGAGAGGGAGAGGTAAACTCATGCATATTAAGCAGAAAATACCAAGCATTCAGGATCCCATTCAGGATCCCTGCTTTGGACAGTGAGTCCTGGAGCTGTTCCCCAGTCGGCCCCCACAGCAGAGCTCCTCCTGGGGAGGGGAGCAGCTTCCAGGAGCAGTGGCAATGCAGGGCTGGAACAAACTACCCCAAGCACAGAAGTGAGAGGAGAGCCATTGCAACACATCTCTCAGAGGACACATTTATGCACAAAGGCTGCACATTTTATCCAGTTGCAGTAGATGGAAAAAACAAGGGGCTGGAAAATAACAATGACATAATAGATTCCATCACTGTCTGGTTCTTGCTTAATCAGAACTGCACAGAATTCACAACAGCAATTTCAGAACACACTTCAAGCAGAAATATTTGGTTTCATGACACTGCAGTTCTGCTGGACCCAAAAAAGGTCCCTTGGATCCTGGGGCCAGAAGGAACAACAAATAACCTCATCCCACACCAACAACCTCCCTGCCCTCCTCCCAAAAACCACCCAGAATACCTGGAATCAGCTGCAGCTGTGGCTGGGCTGAATAGCAACTGTTCTACTGGACCCAAAAAATGTCCCTTGGATCCTGGGGCCAGAAGGAACAACAAATACCACTGCAAACAACCTGATCCCACACCAACAACCTCCCTGCCCTCCCTCCTTTAACACCTGGAGTACCTGGAAGCAGTTGCAGCTGTGGCTGGGCTGAATAACAACAATTTCCTGGGAATGATTCCCTGTTTCACACATTGAGTGTTGCTTCAAATCAAGCAGCCCCTCAGTTGGGGTAAAAAGCTGTCAACTTTTCCCTAAAATAAAAAAAAAAACAAACAACCAAGCCTCCAAATCCAAAAGAAAAGCAAATCCAAACACAGACAGAAGAGAGGCACAAATCACCCTGTTGTTCTCTACTTTGTGTGCACTCCTGCTACAAACTGAGTTTAAAATATTGCAGCATTAAATAGGTACATGTGTAGGGTCTGACCACAGGGTTAAAGTGCTTTTATCTATCAAGAATGGATACATGATTCCTTGGGATACAGGTCACTGTGCCCATGTACCAGATAATGTGAAATTCTTTTCTACAAAACTGCTTTTCTTCCTTTTCTGTCCATGCTTTCCATTTCTGCATTATTTCAGTTGAAGAACTGTAACATTACTGGGATTTTTCTTCTCCAGAGTACTAACTAGTGAAGTCCATGCCTTTCTGCAGGCAGCTTTGGGAGTTTGACCTCCTTAAGCCTTCACCTTTATGAGGAGGTCTGCAGATAAAGGAGGAAGCAGCTGAGCCATGGCCTCCCAATTCATTTTTACCTCTCTATCCATCAGAATAAGTTTTATTGGAAGAAAGTTTAGTAAGTTCATACCTTCCCTCACAGTTTGTTCGAAGTAAAAAAGAAGAGGAAAAATTCCAAGGTTTATGTCAGTGTCCATTGCTATTGATCTGTAAAAAAGCTAAAAATTATAATGAAATTATAATTGTCAGTTTAGCTCATTTAAAGTCTCTTTTTCCTGGCTGAGATGGCAACAACAACACAACATCTCACAGATGCTGGGTCTTCCCAGCTCTTTCCAGGCCTATCTTTTAATCTACATGTAAGTAAGGCTGGATAAAAACACATTTAAAATTCTACCCAGCCTCTGCCTCAGGTTTTGTATAATCTAGAAATCCATCTACATTCATTTTTTGGATGCCAATTGAAATCAGACTGGGACAAACTACTTTCAGCATGGAGCAGATTGGATGGATGGAGTTTAGCTCAGAACACAGGCTGATGGAATTTTGGGAAGATAATCTAAATAGATATTTAATAGTAAAAAAGACAGAAAATTCTCAAAAAAAATGTATTAATTTCATATTGATTTTAGTTTCAAATTTAACTAATTTTAAGGTTCCAGTTCAGCAGGACTTTTAGATATAGTTTATCAACACATTTGAAACATTACTGTACTGTTTTTCCCCACTTTAACCACAATGCTTTAACAGAATCCACAGGTGTGACAGGAAATACTGCATCATCTACTTTTCATTTTACTAGGTTACTTATTTAGTATAAACGAGAATCAAGCTGTGTTTTTTAAATAAATTAGAGGGTATTTTTTAGCTCTGAGCAGCAGTATTTATATTACTCAACCTATTAAAGTGACTTGGAGCAAATATATACCTCCACCTTCATGAAAAAGAAACAAATGATTATTTAATGTAACTACACAAAGAACAACTGAGAGCCATAAGACTGTCTTAGGCAATGATTTTTAAAAAACCCTTTTGTTCCATCCCTTGCAAATAATTTTCCATGATTCATCACATAGCTTGTTATTCAAGCCTTTTCCAGAGGAACTATCAGGCTTATAAATTATTTAATGATAACTCTGTGTTGAACATGGTTCTCCCCACTTCATACTACAGTATAATCCCATTTCTGTCTAGAAATAATAACTCAAACCTTCCTTGACTCTCAGAGTGAATCACACTGAGTTATTTTAATCAACTGAAAGGTGAGTAAAGCTAGAAAGGTAACTAAAACTACCTCCAGAACCTATAAAAACGGGGAATCACTGTAGCATTTCTGTTCTTTGCCTTTCCCTTTGTACACATCAATCATGGATTCCAAATAAAAAGGAGGGGAATTTGAAATAACAAGGTTAACAGGTAAGTCCAAGTGACTGCACCATCCTTTTAACTATTTACCAGAGTTGTCTTGAACTGGGCTGCATTTACAGCTCAGATGTGAAGGGAAAAATACCATTCCTAGGGGGCACAGGGAACCCAATAACTTTCTTCTTCATGCTTAATAATCTTGTATGTGAGGGACCAATCTAATTTGTGGAAACGAATTGTACCTCAGGGATATGTTATTTCAACCCAAACTGAATATATTATTCATTCTAAAAAGTAGCAATAAAGATTATATAAGATGTAATTCATTATTTTTCTAAACGTTCCACGGTTCCACAGGGAGATGAGACTTAAATAGCTTACAGGAAGCCTACCTTAATTAGGTTGCTTTTCAAATCAAATATAATATAATTTTAACATAAAAAATGTCACTCAAGGGAAGCATTCCACTTACAAGGATGATTAATGAAATTTAAAGGGGAGAAAACCCACATAGATGCATGGGTAATAAAATATGTGGAGCAATCTGGGAGGGGAGGATGGACATGGACCTGTACAAATACGTGGCTTGCTATGAGCCATGTGCAGAGATCCCTCTCATATTCATGCATTCCTGCACACACTCACAGAGAAAGGCAATTTGTTACCAGAGCAACCACGGTCAGTTGGCTTTTTTGTCCTCCATCAGAGTTGGTTTGCATTTCTGTTAACTCATTTTAGCCATAGAAGCTCGAAAAAATGGGTTGTACAAACACATTTATTTAAGATTTGGACACACTTTTACATTTGCAGGAATGGATTTTCCATTTCCATGAAGAAAAATTTAAAAAAAGAAGAAAATTTAGATATTTTTTTAGGGATTTACACACAGTTCATTGTAAGAGAGTGAAGGTCTAATTGAGGTACTGTGCCTCAGTGGGGCTATTAAAATATTGATGTGCATGCCATGGAAAGAGCCATTGCTTTTCTGTGCACAGAGCAATGCTGCAGTTTCTCAGATCCCAGAATGCATTAATTTCCATAAATATTGACTTTTAATGAGGGTCGTGGTCAATGATTTAATTTGGGCACTCCAATTCCATTGTCATTTAAGTAGCAACAATAAAAGCTGAAATTCAGGTTCTTTAATTCCCAGTGAATCTCTTTCTAAAAGACACTTAGTGCTAAGTTTTACAAACCTCCAAATAGCCTTTAGATGAAGGACTTGAGTTAGGCAGCAAAATCTGAAACTTTTGGCCTTGCCCTTTTTGCAGCCCAGTTAACACAGAGGAAACACTCAGGAGAATTTAAGCACCAGAGGTTTATACATGGAAGAAAACCACAGTCCTGGGCTGGAAGATGATGGGTACAACCCACTGCCAATTCTTTGTTTTCCTATCACTCATCACATTTCCTATCACTCATAGAAATAAAGAATATTTGGCTAAACAGTGAGTGAGGGAAGAAAAAATCATAAATTTATTGGTTTTTTCCAATCTGTTTGTTTGATTTTTGTTTTGCTTTGTTTTTTCTGGGTTTTTCTTTTTTTTGTTTTGTTTTCTTGTGTTTTACATTAGTCTGGGCAAGGAGCACTCACATCTCCTCTATTAGAAACAGAACCATCTTGTAAGTCTGGTCTATACTTTAAACAAAACAGACTAATGTATTTAATTAATTACAGTCTGCTCATCAG
>JACBWW010000046.1:526673-606991 GCA_020086605.1 Lanius collurio | reverse complement strand
TGTGGTATAACAAGGCAATAAAATTATTTCTGGGACACAAAGCCTTGTTTGACAAAGCAAAATAAGGACAAGGAAATAACAGGCAGTCATACCTTGAGATAAGAAAATATTTAAAAGTTTGGAAGACTTCAGATAAAAAGCAACAAATTTATGTAATTCATTACATTGTATTGGAGCCCTGGATGCCAAAACCACTTATGAAGTAACATCATACAATGTGTTGGAAGTGCTGGATGAAAGTTAAGGCCATGGGCATCAATTCTGCCACTGTCCAACCCAGCTGTGTAACCCACACTCTTGTGCAGGATGTGGTAATACAGGAGATTCTGTACAAAACTGACCTGCCATAAGGTATAAATCATACATACCCTGTAGCTTTAGAAATAAAATGTGGGGGACAATTTCTGGTTTAATTACTGACTTCAAAATTACTCTATTAAAAATGGTTTCATTTTTAAAAGTCTTGAGATGCTGTAAATGTTAATATCAGTAAAACGGGTTTTTCTTTGTAACTAGAGGGGAAAACAACCCCCATCAATGCAAACTCCAGTGTTTTGCCTAACCTAATCTGGAGAGTGGTAGAGGGGGAATAAATAAGTGGAGACAAAACTCCCAGCCAGGTGACCAACAAACCAATGAAAACACATTTTCTACTGAAGTACAACTTCATCTCATCATCTCTGTAGTAACCTGGTACAATCTGTGGCAGAGCTGGAAAAAATACACGAGTGTCAGCTCTGCTCCCAGAAGGGAAAGGACCAGAAATGGAATAATTTCTGCTAGAAGTGAAAGGACAGTGCGTGCTGAGATAAAGTCACACCTACACATGCAATGGTGCACTCCCCGCCGTGCTCAGCAGGAGCGGCTGCGCTGCGAGAAGGGGGAGCACAGCTGACATTTGGGATTAGTACCAGGGTGGCATCATCCCCACAAAGCCACCAGAACTCACTGGGAGCCCAGGTGCTCCAGTCTCATCTCGACTTTCCCCTAGCAGACAGTTCTTCTGGGTAGACTGTCTTCCCTTTGAGTGCAGATGGTTGAAATTAAAATAGTTATGACAGTTCATTAACATTTTGGGGGTGGCTGCTTTCAGTCTGTCCTGTCTGTGTGGGCTCAGTTTGTCCTTTGCCAAGCAGGGATCTGTTCCTCTCTAACCCAAACATTTCCTGAATGGTCACTGCTGGGATTTGCTCTGGCACTGCTCAGTTACATCCCCCTGCAGGACCTGCCTCTGCCTGGGAGCTGCAGCACAGGAGCAGCCCCTGGAAACCACACAAACACCCCTGAGCTCCCAGAGTTTTGTGTCAAAACCCTTATGCAGAACAGCTTCAGCAATTGGGGCTGCACTGGGGTGCAGAGTGCATTATAGTGTGATACAGAATGATACAGAGGAGATCACAGAATCATGGGGCAGTTTGGGTTGGAGGGGACCTCAAACATCATCTCCATGTCCTGTGATGTGAGCAGGAACACCTTTCACTACCCCAGGCTGCTCCAAGCCCCGTTCAACCTGGCTTTGGACCCTTCCAGGGATCCAGGGGCAGCCTGAGCTTCTCTGGGCACCTGTGCCAGGGCCTGCCCACCCTCCCAGGGAAGAATTTCTCCTTAATATCCAATCTAAACCCACACTCCTTCAGCTTAGGGCCATTACCCTTCGTCCTGTCACTCCAGGCCCTTGTCCAAAGCCCCTCTCCAGCTCTCTGTAGCCCCTTTAGGTACTGGAATGGGTTCTTTTAATGGTAAAATTTCCATCTTGCTTCTACTTCAAATAATTGTTTTGTGCCTGTCCAGCCCAAACTGGCCTCTGTGACCAATTATGGTATCACACAACACCCCCCATGATCAACTATCCAGCAATTCTTTTTTTTCCTGGAAGAGCTGTATCATCAGTATCCAAAATGTGCCATGAGTGGGGAAACTATAAATGTTTTGTAATGACACCCTAAAGAACACACAGGCACTGGACCATGTTTCTTCCTGACAAAAAACCCAACAACATCAAAAAAACCCCAAACCAAACCAAATCAAACAAAAATAACACAAAGAAAAACCAAACCAAACCAGAAGCAACAAAAAAACCCACCAAAAATCCCCCAAAACCTTGAACACCAGAATCAGGGTGATTTTTCTGGAATTACAAACATCTCTGGTGCATCATTACTCTTTAGTCCAGAGTAATGAGCTTATGCAAAATATGAGCTGTACGTTACACCCAGTGCGTGATTTTAAGTCTGGATTAAATAGCTATTAAGAGATAAGGATCAATGGGGAGTGTTCAAATGCACAGCAAGCCCATTATTCCACACAGGCACCACAGACTGCAAAGGAGCTCTGTCACCTTCACAACTTCTAAAAGTTAAATGTAAGTTATTGCTGCCACCAACAGGATGTTCCTCAGCATATTTCACCTTATTAGTTCCCCAAATTTGCCTTTCTGTACAAACACCTGTATGCTTGTAAGGCTGGTGTGGTCTGAAACTCACAATCAGCACTGAAAAAGCTGCAAGGCAATTAATTCCATGCTTCTTATTAAATCTGGGAAGCACACTCTGTTTCCTCATTGCAAAAGCAGCCTACAGAAAACAAGAGTATTGTGATAGGTTCGATTCAATTACTGCAAAAATAGATCCAGAGAAACTCCCCACCCAAACAACCCTGGGAAAGTGAAGACAGGCTGTAAAATGGGTGAAGGGTTCAATCTGGTGAGTGCCACGGGGAGCAGAGATGCCACAATCTGAATTTCTACAGGAGCAACAGAGTCTCACAGATAATGTAACTGTGATACAACCGTGCCTAGCACAAAGCCAGCTGAAAAGAAAGCAAAATTTGGGCTGAAAGACACTGCTGGTGCTGACAAGTTCTTTCCTTTCATATTCTCCTGTTTGACCTGGCTTTGTTCATCACACTTAAAATGAGAGGAGATTTGAGGAATTAAAGAGAAGGATCAGTGACATTTCCTGTGGTAGACAGAGAGGTGCTTCACCAGTGACACTGGCCAAGCTTTGGGGAAGGAGGCTCCAAGAAGAGCTGAAAATTAGGTTAAAAAAAGAGAAATAAAAAAAAAAAAATCATTACATCTGCTATGACACACTGATAAGTATCAGGCAGATGATAGCAAAATTATTGTCTGTAACAACAAAGCTTTGACAAGACTAGCAGATATATAAACAAATCAATTCTAATCTGCTGAAAGGTCATCTCTCCATTAAGACTGAATAGGAATGAGATTAAATTACATGGTTGGCTACAGATATCTACAGCAGGGCACCAAACAGGAGAAGGTTGCACAGAAAATAGTGCAGTGATACTGCAGGGCTTTGCTCACCAAACACCCATGTGAGGCTGGCTCACCATGTCTGTGAGGCCCAGTTTGAGGTGTATCTTTATAATGTTTAAAATGGAAAATCTGACTGAAGAAATAGTGCAGTGATTGTTAAGGCTGCTGTTCCACAATAAACATTTCTTTGCTATAAATTAAGTCCAGCTGCTGAAACCTGCACGGGCAAGATTCAACTGTAGTGAATCACTCTCTGCTGGTTTTCTTCCCTCTAAATTTTACCTGATGAAGAGTTTTAATGAATTTCTGGTTTTAAAAAGGAGATTGATTACAAAATCTATGAGCTAGAAACAGAAGTGAGGGATGTTTGTATTCAGCTGTACTGGAGAGGGGAGAAAAGCAGGGAAGGGACAGAACACAAACTTTGCCACCAGCACTCCCAAGAGAGGTTATACCCCACCCAAAAAGGTACATTATGAAGAGAATTTATTGGAATTTTTAATTTTTTTTCTAATGTCGCCTTTAAACCTGTCATTATATACTTTAGCTTAATTAGCTTATACTGGCACCTATTGGTAGAAAATATAGTTTGCATCACCATTATCAGTTACTGCTTGTTCTTTAATCAGCAGCAGAAAAGCAGTTTATTGTAATTATTAGTTTGCACCTTTCCCTCTCCATTAAGAGTATGTTTTTTATTGTTTTAATTCTGTGATGGGACAGAAATCAATGACAAAACCAAACTTTGAATGAAAGCATAACATGCCTGAACCTTAGCAAGCAAACCACCATCTACAGGAACTGCAGAGGAGGTAATTGATAATTACCCTTTGAGTGGTACTTAACTAGAAATGCAATGCTAGGAAAAAACAACTAAAACTAAATTAATAATTAATGAATAAAATTATATTTATGAAAATAATATTATGAGTGACCCTTGTGTGGAAATTATTTTCTAGTTTTCTTTTATTTCCCCCATTTGATTATTGATCTAATTATTCAGAAGGCTAAATCTCAGTTCTTCCATAGCAATTTATTTAGTAGATCATACCAGGAAGCTAAAATAATTTCAAGGCTATCCACAGCAGTTCTCTGAGTGCAAATTTCTCTGTACTGGAAGGATATCACCACCAAATGTATGTCCAGATTTGGAGATTCTTTTTTGTCCTTAGAGGTTTAAAAACTTTTGGGATTCTTAAAAGTCACAGAAATTTTGAATCCTATTACTTTTCAGTTTTGCAATAACTGTTTCCTGCCTTTCCCAGAGACATTTTTTTACCTCCTAGAATCCCAAATTTTGGCTGCTTTAAAGGTCACACCTCAGTAATTCTGTTGAGAAAGTACAGGTTTCTGGTACCATTTTACAATTTAATCTGTGGCCACTGGCTGCTGCTCCAAGGTAGTGTTGGTGTCCCATCCATCCCTCTACCTGCCAGCCCCACAAAGCTGTCTTTAATATAAAAAATAGCTTTAGATTTTAATACTTAGGTAGCCGAATTTTACCCTTGATTTCCAGAAGAGAATCACAAAGTTACTTCTACTGTCAGTCCTATGAATTGCAAATATGAATAAAGAATTGATGCAACCCCCTGAAGTTTCATGGAATGCAAAGAGCTGTTGTTATTTGTCCTTTCCTGTTGCCCATTCTTCAGCTGGGCTGTTCAGCAGATCCAATGAATCAAATCCCATCACGTGGCTATCTTGGACATTACAGCAATAATTGTATTTGTATAATCAATGTAGCTGTTTTCAGAAGTTGGTTGTATCCATCACACAGGAGCTGGAATAAAGATACCCAGAGAAACCACAGGGAAAAAAATAAAGAAAAAAGTCTGAAATGCATGAAGTATTTTTATAGAGCAGTCCTGACCAGTTGCAGCAATAAAATGAAGTGCAGGGAAGGAACACAGTGTCTACCAGGCATTGTGACCATATCTCCTTTCACTTGGAGCTCTGTAAAGATGCCCTGAGCACACATCTTTATGGCATTGTGGTTGTGATTTCATTTCACATCATAAGCTGCTATCAACACAGCCTTGTCATTGCAATTTGTCACACACACAAGCGTGAGTTTTCTCTATCTCACTGAAATTTTTATCTCACCAGTCACAATCACAGACTGCTGGTTTGAAGCAGGGCTCTCAGACATTATGAGAAGATGAAATCACAAAAGATAACATTAATAGACATTGCCACCACCATGGAGACAAACACTGTGGCTTTTCTGGAGCTCATGAAATCAGAGCTAATGGGGTGTAACAGCCAAATACCCGAGTGTGAGTGGGGAGTGAGCAGCCACTTACAGCACTCCTGAAATTCTCATGGAGCTCATCCAATGCTGCTTGCGTGAAATACAAGGTTTGTCTTTTTGGGGATTTCTTGGCAATAATTTTAATGTCTCCCCTTTTCTCATCTTCCTCCCCACAATGGTTATCTCAGGGAAGGAGCTTTTTTCATATCTCAGCTCTTGAGTTTCTTACTTTTTCTTTTCCACCATGATTCAGATTTATCTGCTGTACTCTGGACTGTAAAATTCACAAGGCTTAAGCCAAAGATTTTAAATCAGAGGAGGTGGTTCAGTGATAGGGTCCTGCTGACCTAGAACACCTGAAGGATTCCTAAGAACAAAGACTCTCTGTATTTGTGGCTGTAACACCCCTGCTGTGCTGTGACTGCCGAGTACCCTCCTGATTATCCATTCCTGAGCAATTACCGTGGCAGGGAGCTGGTTTTACCTTTTCAGCTGCTACAGGAGACTGCTTTTGCACTTGGATCTCAAACCCAGCTGGTCTGTTTATTGAGTCTTACTAATCTAAAATCACCAATCCCACCCATGCCTCCATTACTTGTTCCTAATTTCTTTTAGTTTCAAGTTAAAAGTTGGACAACTTTAAAAGTGCAACTTCTAAGGGACTAAACATTTAGAAGTTCTTTGGCATCTACTTCTCATTAGTTCCCACTTATTATTCTGACATTGACTGAAACATCAAGGAAAACTTTTTCCAGGAAGCATTTTAAAACAGTGAGCACCCTAAACCCTGTTAAACTAAAATCCTCACCGTGGGGCAACATGTCACACATAGCAGGGCATGGAGGTAAAGACAGAAGGCAAAGAACTGCTAATTTCTGTTCCATGAATGAATGTGGAAACAATCATGAACAACTTGTATCTTCTTTTTATTGATGTTCTACCAGCAAGTTTTTGTTCCAGATTCCTTTATTAAAGATCAGTCAAGAGTTATTTTCATTTCAGCCCCCTACTCTTCAAAGAGTAAATTATGATTATAAATAGAAACCATGCAGTTTGGTTTTCTCTGCTTCTGTGGTTTTTTATTACTTTCACTGTAGAGTGAAAAAAAAAAAAAAAAAAAAAAAAAAACTTCTCTAAGCATATCAGAAAAAAAAAAACAAACAATGGCCTAAAATATTCAGCTTTGTGCATTATTGGGCCTCTGTTCCACACCACACTGAAAGAGCAGGAAAGGCAGGACATCAGTTTGCTGCTGAAGCCAACTGGCCTCACTCTGTGATCTGAGACAGTTTATTATGTCAAGAAAAGCAGATATGATTTCCCTGCCCCAAGCAATGCCTTGTGATCTCCTGGATCCAGTAACAACCCCCAGCACTTTGAATAGAACTCGACAATAACAAAGTGTTTTCATTTTCTCTTCTAAATGACAGTTCAAAAGATCCACACCTATGCAGAGTTACACCTAATGAAGTACTTTTAAAAAAAGCCAACCAAAAAAAAAACCCAAACCAGTTTACTGCACAGGCACTTGATTTGTCACAGTCTGAAGCTTCCTATTAAAACATTTTTCACAAAGGCATCAAATTAGCACTAGAGCTTCTGAAGGGTTGGAACTTTTTTTTTTTTTGCTGCCATGACATTTTGTATGTTATGTAGCTGAATTTATTCAAGCTTTTGCTTTCTTTATCATTGTTTGCACTGTAAAAACCAGATGCTTATCCAAGGATGTACAGCCTTTACTTAGAAAAAAAGTATTTGTGTGACTCAAGAAAAACTTTTGGGGCCTAAAATTGAAGTTTGCTTTCTCTACAGAAAGATGGCATTTCTAAAGAACTGGTGCTTGGGCAAAACACTCAGGTTTTCAACCATGTTGTCCATTTTTGGGTGTGAGAATGCAAACTCTTCCTTATTAAAAGGGCTCTAGAAATAGGTTATGTATGGATAACCCCATCTTTAGCAGATATTTAAACTGCTGCTGGGAAAGGCAATGACAGATGTCTAAAATTAACATTAAGCACCTACATTATTTCTGTGTATTTCTTCTCCCCCCTCTGACACAATTCCAAGTATCCTTATCAGTAGGAACCAAGATTTTTCTGACAAGTCTCCACTGTCACAAAATTTTAGATTGGGAATGGTCTTCCTCTTCAAGGTTTGGCAAACACAAACAAGGTTTCTTGGCATGGAGAGATATTGTTTAATAAGATTGACTGTTTGGGAATTTGGGATGAAAAGGATAAACAGTGGCAAGGATGGGCTACCAGGAGTTTGGATGAGGAATCTCTTAAGCTATTAAAAAGTTGAGGGGGAAGGTACAAGTAACAAGTTTTCCTGTTTGATGAACCACCAGAAATTCAGAGGTCCTTTACAGTAAGTATTTTCTCTGATGACAAAATGAGACATTCCTGAGAGATTTCCCCCTAATGTAATGCAGGTCCCCTTTGCTTCCATCAGAAAACATAAAAATTCAAATAAAAAATAATCTAACAGTAAGAAAAATGCAGATATAGTGCTCAGCTCCTACTGAAAGATGTCAAGCAGAGGTCTTAACAGAGGAGCTAATTGGGAGTAAGAGGAAAAGATTCTTATTCTAGATTCTCTTTAGTCTGTATATTCTGGAGAAGACCTTGAAAAATCAGTGTGTAAAGAGGGAAAATTATGAATATTTATCTGTGAAGAATATTGTAAGGTGATGCAGCTGTTATAGATAAAACAAAGGAGGACTTGAGTACATATTTTCCCACCTGGCTGATATTTACAAGGATATAAAATTTCAACAAAAATCTTTCCTTTCAATAATCAAGTAACAAGCATGTGTTGCCTTAAGTTTTTCTTGCATAAGGATGATGATGCAGGAAAAATGTAATTTGAACTAACAAAGATGCAAAAATGGTCTTCAGAGTTTTTCAAGGGAAAATTTCTGTATTGGTGCAACTTTACAAAAAGCTGGCCTCACACAGTGTTGGACAATTTATACAAGCTTTCAATAGGGAACTAAATTATTTTTGATGAATGCATTCAGTTGGCACTCAATTACTTGGCAAACCAAACAGCAGATGAAAGGCTGAAGCAAAAGTTGGATTCAGAATTAACAAGATGATGGATAACCAGAAATGTCTACAATGATACACAGACAGATACGAGCATCTTGAAGATAACAGCCTCTCAATCTCCTGATTTACTAGAGAAGATATTAATTCAACAAATGCACTTCTATTTCTGTTGATAAACACAAGATGTCTTTTTGAAAGGAGGTTTTGTACTAAAAATACATTTATTTAAGAGTCAAAAATATATCACCAAACCCACACTTAACCTGAAATGTCTAAACCAAAACATTAGACTGCACATTTTCTATACTGTATTTTTTTTAATTTAAAATTATATTTTTTTCTGGAAATTTCACTGATCTTCAAAAGGATAATGAATCTGTAAATGTAGATTGGTTACACAGACTGTTTTTGTTTCTACCTAAATGAAAATATTGGCTTCTTGGTTTTATAAACTCTCTTTCTAGCTGATAAACAAACAATATTTGTCTTCTCTATGCAATTTCTTTTTCAACCTCATGAAATTGATTAATTGACAATGAAAGAGGAACCTGCAAGAAGCAAAATATGCAACTTGCCATTTGCACAGAAAATGTAGCAGGACTCACAGGTGACCCAGACTCCTCAAAGATGAACAAGGAAGGTGCCACTGCCTGATTACAGACACATAACCATGACAGCTTCGTATTTTATCAAACCAGTCAGGGAGAGAACATATTAAGAAGTATCAAATTATCATTTTACCTCAAGCACAAGTCCACTTAATCTGTAAATGACCACCTGCTTCACAGCCTGGTAAAGCCACACTGAATAAACACAGCAGGTCCCACTCTGAGCTACACCAGGAAAGCCTCAGCTCCCAGCAAGACTCCTTTAGCAAAGGGGGATTATCCCTTCCAAAGTGAGGCAGAAAGAAAGCACGGATTCAGGAAGCAGCTAACATCTGGAATCAAAGTTTGTCAGAGCAGGAACGTGCATTTCTCCTGCAGAGTGGTGAGGAACCCGTTAACAACCCCAGGCCTCCAAGGAATGCCAGTAAGGTTTCCCCCAAGCACCAGGACAGACAGTACAAGGCAGGAGGGTGCAGGGGCTGCCAGCACCCAGACCTGAAGGCAGAGGTTTCCAGTGAACTGCTCAGACAGGTTCCCAGCTGCATTTCGATGCTGCCTCGCACCAGATTCGTGGAACCCCAGAAGCAGGGCTGGAAAAGGGCTTTTGTCATGTTAGAAACTGGTTTTGTTCATTGAATCCTAAGACAATCAGTGCTATGGTTTTTGTGGGTTTGCAAACTGCAGAATGTACTGTCCTAATCATTTCATAAACATTGCCCAACACCTGACAAAGAAGAAGTAAATGAGTGACCAGAGAGAGAAAGATTATCTGTCTTCAGCACCCGACCATCAGGAGGCAGAAAACGACCCCCCAGCATCTGGTGGCACCAGCAGGAAGATAAGGAAGGGCTCTGATTCCACGGATACAGGGAATGGAGCAGCATAAATCGGACTCTGAGGGGAAGAAACGGCGCCGTAGGTGGAGCAGAGACTCCCCGGCCGCCCCAGTGCTGAGTTTGCTCACTTGCTTGCTGAAATCAATAAAATTCCCTTTGACACATAAAATCCAACGTGTTGCATTTATTACACTTTAGGATCACCAGGTTCAACCATCAACCCAGTGCCACCACCGTGTTCCCAACGAAGCCATGGCCTCAGGTGCCACATCCTTCTTGATCGCTCCCAGGGGTGGTGGTTCCACCCCTGGGCAGCCTCTTCCTGTGCTTTACGACCCTTTCTGGGATTTTTTTTTTCCTAATATCCAATTAAACCTCCCTTGATGTAACTTGAGGCCATTTCCTCCTGTCCAGTCCATTCTTACCTGGGAAACAGCCTGATCCCCCCGGCTGCAGCAACCTCCAGGGAGTTGTGCAGAGCCACAAGGTCCCCCTGAGCCCCCTTTGCTCCAGGCTGAGCCCCTTCCCAGCTTCCTCAGCCCCTCCTGGGGCTCCAGCCCCTTCCCAGCTCCCCCAGATGTTGCTGGGGCTCCAGCCCCTTCCCAGCTCCCCCAGATGTTCCCGGGGCTCCAGCCCCTTCCCAGCTCCCCCAGATGTTCATGAGGCTGCAGCCCCTTTCCAGCTCCCCCAGATGTTGCCGGGGCTCCGGCCCCTTCCCAGCTCCCCCAGATGTTCCTGGGGCTCCAGCCCCTTCCCAGCTCCCCCAGATGTTCCCGGGGCTCCAGCCCCTTCCCAGCTCCCCGAGATGTTCCCGGGGCTCCAGCCCCTTCCCAGCTCCCCCAGATGTTCCCGGGGCTCCAGCCCCTTCCCAGCTCCCCGAGATGTTCCCAGGGCTCCAGCCCCTTCCCAGCTCCCCCAGATGTTCCCGGGGCTCCAGCGCCTTCCCAGCTCCCTTCCCTGGACATGCTCCAGCCCCTCAATGTCCCTCTTGTCACGAGGGGCCCAAAACTGAACAGTAAACTCGATGCTGCAACTCATCCCACCAACGAACAAGGTAATAAAATATATTTCCATATATCTGCTGGGAATAGGACTTTAAAAATCTTCAGTGTATTAATAAATTTGCTGAAGAATTAAGCATTGGGAACTGCTTATATTTTTTTATTAAGAATATTCCCATCCTTTCTTGCATTACAGGAAATGGTCTCAGCTTTTTTAATGCTTTTTCTGGAACACTGATAGAGAATGACTAAAAGTAAATCAGTTAAAAACTGAATTAAATTTTTTCTTCCCACTTTATCTACTTATTAATTGCCTACTATTAAGGACATTACACTTTAAAAGTCTCCCCTCGTCCTAAAAATTATGACAGTAAAATAGTTTGCAATCAATTTCAGAAACAATTCAAATTTTTGCTTTCAAAAATGATAAAACCCAAACTCGTTCAAAAAGTCTTTCCACACAACTCCCACATCATCCAGGCAGACAGATAAATCCTAAAAAATGTCAGGGCAATAGATTACCTCAATATGCTTTCAAAATCCAGAATGTTAATGTTAATGTTAATGAGTTAATGTTAGATGTAAAATACTGAGCAAAATCTTGAATCCCTTACAGCCCCTCAGTGGTAAAAACACCCTGCAAAATTATCCTAGATGTTATATCCTTATTAAATACACTAAAATGATCAAAAGTTGGGATTTTATGGTCTTAAAGTCTTTAAAAAATTGTTACCACAGTTATAGGATACAAACACTTTGCAACTAACTGGAAATAAGCCACCATGTCAAATAAATGGATACATTTTGCTTTACTGTATCCTTATTTTAATTTTATTTTCATTTATTTGAAAATGTCATATAAGACAGACTTCAAGTTTGGACAAATAGAACTCTGGAGCACAGAATATTCCTTTTAAAACAGCATTTTTAACATAATTTTACAAATTTTCCAGTTAAATTGGGAGAGGCAAAGAGAATTCTTGGGCCATTGCTTTCTCCAGGAGAGCAGAGGGGCAGCTCTGCTCTCAAGGACTTTCAGCTGCCTGCTTGCAACGTGTGCTACAAGGGAGCCTGTCCTTTCCCAGCTACTGGAAATCATAAAATGTCTCTTATTCCTGGAAGTTAATTACAATCTGGTTTACCCTCACAAACCTAAACACAATTAAATAGATAAAGTACAGTATTCAGGAGATGTGTCTCCTGATGAAATAAGCTTTGGCAATCAGAAATCCAGCTAAGAGGAGAAAAGCTTGCACTTAAGAAAGCAAAATGTGCTATGGCAATAATCCTGTTATTTTATTATACCTCTGACAACAAGGAATATCCTCCATCTGGATAGGTGGATGGCTGAGATGGCCTTAAGTACTTGATAAATGCATTTTTCAATCTATATCTGAAAAGAGCATGACAATCATGTGTCATTTGGATTTTCTGTAACTTAATAAAATCCAGGAGACTTCCTTAGAAATATGTTGATTAAGCTATAGTACTTTTATATAAATTTAGTTTAGGAAGGTCTGTAGTTGAAAAGCCAAATTATCTGAACTCTCCAAAGGGGTGTCTGGAAAAATATTTCCTTTGTTTATGAGTCTCTGTGGGTGTTTCTCTTTGCAGTTGTAATAGGAGATCGAGCAAATGCCAATTGTTTGCAGCAGGAATCATTAGATGGGGACCTGGCATCTCAGAAATATTTAAAAGACTTATGTTCTGTCTAGTACAGCCTAAAACCAGAAACAAAATAGAAAAAAAGCAAGCTGAAGAGCAGATGGCACTGAATAAGATTGCAGCAGAAAACCAAAATAAACCAAAATAAAATAACATTTTAAAACCAAACCAGCACACTTCTGGAATAGATATAATTCCATAATGCCACTGTATTCCTTTTGGTGGTGAGTTTCTGGCATGTAAAAAGGCACACAGACACATCATCAGGAAAAGTCAACTAAAAGTCAACTTCTGCACCAGAAATAAAGAGCTGCCTGCTCCAGCCACATTTAATTATCTTGCCTAATGAGGTCTTTTAACATAACTGCTGAACTATTCACCTGCTGTACTTTTCAGGGAAAATATCAAGTATATAATTTCCACATTGTTGGGAAGAAGAAATTTGTTCTTTTTCTGTGAAAAGGAGAACCATCTCATACTTTGAGTCAGGACTGGATCCTCATGAAAAGTACTTTGGGGTCAGTCTCCTCTAAACCAAGTTTAACCTCTTGGGACTTTTTATTATCAGTTAAAATACAGGTAGCAAATAAGTCCCTATTACCTGTAATTATAATTACATGGAGTGTGAGGGGGGAATAGCCAGGTGGTAGTGAGGATGGAGCAGGACAGAAGAAATGGGACACACAAGAATTTCCTTGGCCAGAACCACATTTTAAATCTTAACCCCGGTCTTTTGATAAAAGACCCCTGAAGTAATTTTAAAAGGTAAAAATTACAGTCAGTACCATACTCAGACAGAAGCTGATCCTACCACAGAGTCCTGTGATGGACAATACATGGAATTTTCCCACCCCCTGTACCACAGGGCCATGGCTGGGGTAAATGGCAGCACACAGAGCAGGAGGGGGATGGAACAGCCCTGACCAAAGCACACTGAGGACATGAGAGCCAGACAGGAGACTTTTCTTACCTGAGGGATGAACAAACACACAACAGACTCAAAGGTGAGGCCTCCACTGCTCAGCACAAGCTCAGCAGGGCTGACCCCCAGGCAGCCAACACAGAGAAACAGCAGCTGAGGGGCTCTGGGGAGCCTCCCTCCTTTAAATGAGGTTGTTCCTCAGCTGATCCCAGTCTAGGCTGGCAAGTCAAAAGACTTTGAAAGCTTCTTCCTAGACTTCACCAACTGATCTCTCAATCACCCATTTTAACAAGTACAGCTTTCATAGCCCAAATATGTCATTACAAGCAAGCAAATAGTAATACATAAAAATATTTGACTGGGAGTTCAAGTTCAGGTGAGCATCAGAAAAAGAAATGCACTGCAACTTCTTCATCTCTTCTCCAGCACCTTCCCAATCCAACAGCACACCTAACAAGCACAGATCATTGCCAGGTACCCCTTACTAAAGTGCCAGGCAGAAACCAGGAAGCTCACTACAAATACATTCTAAATAATTCAGGTGCTGTTTCAATATGGATGGCCATTAATCATTCCTTAAGACATTTACATACGTTCACATGTTCATCCCTCTTCACTCTCTCCTTGCCAAATAAAGACAAACCAAGGTATTTCTTATAGGCTCTTCTGGGGCCTTCTCTGATTTTTTTTTCCCCTGACTTTTAATTACTTATCACTCAAGAGAGACTGTATATACTCATATATGAGTGCAATTAACGGTATATTGGATTTATTGTAATAAACACCAACTAGCAGCTAAAAGCAAAATTGTTAATCCACTTTTTAGTTTTCATACAGAGTCCCTTATATGCATGTTTTTTATATGACTTTACCTGCTGTATGAATGGGAGTAGCATGAATTTAGTGACATGAATCTGTAGAACTTCATAGTACCATTACTCAAACTACAAGTAGAGAGTGTAAATCAAGTGAATGTGATCTTTTCCTATATGTGAAATACTGCTCATGCAAACATTGATGTTTGCTATTTTATTGACTAAACAGAAGTTAATTAATGCAAGAAGAATATCTCTAATTTGGGGATTTTTTTTTTTCTTCAAATTAATGTTTATGTTGAATTTGGTGTGCAATTCCTTGATTTGCATTGCCAGTCTTTTATAAAAAGTCATACCATTAAGGACTGCAGGTATTTTTTAATTTCTCCATCACTTTGTTACGATTTAATCATCCTTTCCATCATTTAGGATCCTTGATTGGTCCATGAATTTAATTGTAATGTTTATTAAGCGTGTCTGTGAAAAACAAAGGTTCTCATTAAGAGGAGCTGGTCAAGCCTTCCCATTGACAGCTGGTGTCCCCCAGGCCACCAGAGGCTCTGGGACAACACCGACTAAAGAAAGGTGATGCAACCCAACTTGTCATCCTGACCTTGATCCAGTTGTTGGCTGCTCAGTTTTTTGGGTTTCTCTGTATTTCCCTGTGGATGGCAGTGCAGAAATACCCCAGTAGTACAGTGGGGTGACCTAGTTCTGAAGCTGAAAGTCACTACCTAGGGCAGTACAGAGCTCAGCACACCCTTAACTAACTTCTTTTGGGCCACCCTGCTTCCAAAACTGAGCTTCAAAGCATCACCCAGGGCCTGCTGTCCTGTGGAACCTTTCTTTTCACAAAAGGACAAATGGTGAATTGAACACCACCACATGATGCTCATTTCATGGTGCTGCCTTCCCAACAGATCCTCAGTGGGTGAAGGATTCAATCTGGCATTGAAGTGCTCAACATCTCCAGCTCACCAAGTACAAGTCTGTATTATTTTATTCTGTGTACGCAACCATTTTTGAGACTTGAAGGGCAGAAGGGTTAAAGAGCAGGAGGAAAGGTCAAGCCAGATAAGTAAAGGTCCATATTGCATAGAAATACTGTTTTATTTATCACTTTCCTTGAGATTTGACAGGCATACTTGTGAATAGGTTATCACTTTCAAACAGATCCCCAGGCTCTAGGGAATTTCTATTCAACTTACCCTTGGGATGTCTTGATATTCTGTCTCTATGTTGGCATTTGTGGTTCTTAAAGGTCTCACAAAATAACGAAGAAAGACACAAGCAGCAAATATCTTAGGATTCACCATGTATTCTGGTATCAAATATTTCACATTATTTTCAGTACCCCTGCTTGCATTGCACATTGCTTTTGAATGCACACTGCTGGTATTCCAGGACAGATTTAGAGTAGTGAATGAAAACCAGCATTCCCACTTTCCCTGACTTTGACACGTGGCTTTTGCCATCAGTGATCCCTTTTGATGCAACATTAATTGACTTCAAGGGGTTCTTTCATCTGAATTGGACAGGGGAGCACTGAGCAAACAGGGTAATGGATCTAAACTTCTCCTGTGCAGGATCAGGTGTGCACACCCTGCTGCAGTACAGGCAGCAAGAATTTAAACAGGGAATTTTGCAAAAGCTTGTGCAATTTGTTAGAATGAAATGCAGCTGAAGCACTGCCTTGAAACTTGACATCACAAATCCATGGATTTACTCAGCAGCTGATTTCTCAAAATATCTTCAGTCTGTGTTTGACAGAACTATATCTTCAAGGTAAGCTCTTTGAAAAGGTGGTCCAGCCAAGTTTGCCACAAAAGACATTCTCATCTCTACAGAGGAAAAGAGCATCAGATACCATTTTATGCAAAATGCTAGGAGCAGTAAAGAGAAGTGACAGCAAGATCCACAGACAGGTGCCTGTTCAGCAGCAAGACTCTGCTCCGGCTCATCCATGGACTCTTGTATTTCATTATTCTGGATTTCAATGCCATTTTTTGGTAAAATTAGCCAACAGCTGTAGGAAAGGGTGCCTGGACAAGCACCCTCAGTCTCATTTCAAATGTAAAGTTTTCAGTGCTCTCTGGGTCACCCACCCCTCTCAGTTTAAACCCAATTCCCATTTTTCATTTCCATTGGGTCAATGTACAATGCCTGTGTCCAAAAACGAAAGGGAAGCTTTTTCCACTTTGTTGTTAAGACCATCAAATATTCATGTGGCTTGTACAGACCCCTCAACACTGTGGCAAGTGTTCAGAACATCTCCCCACAGGAAGAAGCTTACTCAACTCTTTGTTTGTGCAGCTTCAGAAAGTAGATACCCACTTGTTCAGTGCAGGGAGAAGGGGGGAGAGCTGTCACTGCTCCTTTCACCCTTTTGAGACAAAAACATTGACCGTCAGCTACTTTCTGACAATTGGCAGTTATTAAACTCCAACTTGCGAGGGCCAGCTGTGCCTAATTTGAGTCACTGGTGCAAAAATAACCAGTCAGCAGGAATTGAGGCAATTATGGGTAATTCTGCTGTAGAGCAGTCCTGCATCAGAATCCCAGGATTAACTTCAGGCTGGCACTCCAAGGTGATTGAATGAAGAACACAAGGCTCCAGTAAAATCATTGGTAGCTGAAATCAGTTTTCGTATGAGCTGATTTTGGAAGCCTGTAACCTCTATTTTAATTTACTTGCAGGAAGATTGTCAACCTTCTTTACTGCTTGAAGATGCATGGAAGTACATAATCAAATTTTCAAGGTGATTTTTGTTTTACTTTTAAATATCCAGCCCTTTTGCCCAAATGTAGCATATAATAATTTTATAACCAAATCAATCTCTGTGTTTAGCAATTTCTGTACCTTACCTTCTATCTGCTCTGTCACACTCCAAAATAATACATTCAATTTTCTTCTTTTAAAAAAATCCCCAAAACAAAACAAAAATCCCCTTAATTTTAAGAAAATACTTTGTTCTTCCTAGTTGAAATCATACAAGGGTATTTTTGCAAGTACTGATATGAAATGCATACAATAAACAAATTCAGAGAGCAAGAAGTATCTTCTAAGCAGTCAGCATTGAGTTGTGTTTCTATGTAAAAAAAAAGATGTAGAAATAAAATTTTAAGTAACCATGTCATTTTGACAAACAACTCCAGAAAAACTGTTCCAACTTCATTCTGCATGATGCAGTTTATTTTAAGTTTGCAGTGTGAAAACAGCAGAGAGGTTTGCTATATCATTTAAACAGCGTCATTTGAAAAATAATGCATGAAGAAAATTGTGAAAAGAACCCAGCATGGAGTTTATGTTTCACAGAGTGCTGTCATTAACAGCAGTATTAGGCAGAACAAAATAAAATATCTGTTGCTTTGTTTTTAAAGATGGCTCTTTACCTTGTGCCCTTCTGACTCTGTGGTGTCACCATAACAGAGAAAAAATTCATAGAGAAAATTAATGGTATCTTTATTTTGAGTGAGGATTACTACAAATTCTAGTTTTTCAGCTTCTTAGGGTATATGTGACACACAAAAATATCAGGTATACTGACACTGTTTCCTGAAGTCAGCTTCTATTGAAACAAAGCATAGGCTCCCTACCTCTAACAAGGTATAATTTAGGACATCAAGCCTCTATTCAAGCTAATAAGCAGATCCATGTCCTTTCAATTATTTATTCCTCTGGCAGACAATTCCATTAACCCCCTCCTGTGCAATAATTTGTTCTGCCGCATGTTAGAAAAATTATTTTCCAGCTGCTCAGCAATGCTGCTGCAGTAAATGGAAAGTTTTTCCTGGCAGACAGCTGATACTCAGCAGAGAGGTGAACAGTGACATCTGACACAGGCAGGGATGTAGGAGCAAACAGCAGAAGACAAATGTTAAGTTCTTCCAGTTTGTGGAGCGATAGCGAGAAGATGTGCAAAACTACTGATGAATTATTCACTCACCTCAAGAAATACCTGAAAGCTGTTCCTGCTGTGTAGGTGGGACCCAAGCACCGAGTGAGCACCAACACCTGTAACACACAAGTTAACTTGGCAGTACAAGCATGAAGAAACAGCACAGATGTGTTTGAGTTCACCCACGGAGCTGTCTGTGGGCTTACCACGGTGAGATGCCTAAAACAGGGAGGGATTCCTCACTTACCCTGGGTAAACAAGGAACCATTTCCTTTCCTGCACCCCGGGACTGCTGATCCTGGCAAATGTGTAAGGACAGCAGCCTCTGATCCCAGGCTTGATCTTACAGGGGGCTGCCCAGCTCAGAACACTCCACAGCTGGTGGAGGTTTTACACAGGGTTTTACAGCTACACCAGCTGGTATCCCCTCAATAGGTCCAAGTTTCTGCCAGGGTATCCAGTGGCACACAGCTCTGGGTTGGGAGTGGGGACAGCAAAAGCATGCCCAGTATGCTGTGAGTGAACAGCTACGAAGGCCAGACAGCTCAGGGTTTGTACTGGTGCCCTGGTCCTGGCTTAGAGCAGGTCAAGGCTGCTGGAAGGTCGTGTACTTACTAATGCAGGACCAAGAAACAGGGGACTAAGAGGCAGCCACAAAACCAGCTGAACAAACCCCCTACACCATCCAGAAGGTCCTGCCTGATGGCTCACACACCACGTGCTGCTAAAGAGAAGAGGTATCAGCAGCCATTAAATCAAAACCAATTGGCTGAATTTCTCTTTTATTCCCTCTCTCTCTCTTCATTTTCATGGGCACTCATTTATTTGTAGTGTTTTTTTTCCCAGATTCATTTCCCATATACTCAATCAAAATAGACATGGCCATGTTATTGGTTTGAATACCGTACACACCCACACGTACATGCATATATAAATACATATATGTTAATTCTGTTCCATGGTTAGAAGACAGGAGGGTATTTCTCATGAGCAGTTTGAGCAGAAAAGAAATTATGTTGCTATAAAAAACATATAAAGAAACAGAAATCCAGGCACCTGGAGAAGCTGGTTTAATGCAGAGAAGGCCCAGCACGCTTTACAAATGCTAATGTATGTGACAGAAAACTATCAACCTCGGTTCTCTATAGAAAATTTAAAATTCCAGGCTTAGATGGTTTACAAAAAATTACACAATAAGTCACTGCTAAATTCTGAAAGTAATCCCAAACCTAATCCCCAGGCCCCAGCGAGTCCCCGGGGAATTACTTATGGATGTATTTTTCACTGAAATTGTGCTTTCCCTTGTTTCCTTTGCATTTAATAGAACCCATGGCTCAACACCCTTTAAATTTATGATACCATATTTCATAAGCAGAGGGCAGATATGAGAACCTTCTGAAAGTGTTCTCTCAGTCTTTACAGGTCAGTCAGTCCCACACATGTCCCACCCTGAGACACCCGATGCCTTTGGGCCCCCTGGACCCTCAGAGAGCCCAGGGGGTGAGCCTGGGCTGCCAACCCCACACCCACCCTGAGACTGCCTCTGCACTCCTTAAAACAACCTCTGTAAAAACAAAATTCAGGTTTGAATCAAGAAAGGCATGTTTGGGAAATTTTCATGAGTCATTGCAATGTGGGAATAAAATTGGGCAAGAAGTATGAGGACCATAACTGTAGAGCACTGTGACCTACTGCCCCATGGGCTGTTCCTCGTGCTGAAATGGTCCTTAATTAATTTGAGAAACTGTGTACCTAGGAGTGGTTTTAAGCTTTTTACACCACCTATTTATTTGCCTACATTCACCATAGGTAGAGCCATTATTTTCTTGATCATTTTAAAGGAAATTTAGGCTGCCATAAGGAAATTTTACACATCCCAGGCTGGTTGTACTTACACAATGACAAAGCTGCACACTGAAGAGGGTTTGATACAACCAAATCACCAAATAAAGCAGAAAAATTAATTTCATTCTAGAATTGAGGATGCTGCTGCCAGTCAGTGGGAAAAAAGCACAAGAAAGTTCTCTGACAGCATGGGAAGATGTGGAATATCAGTTTTGTGCTTATCACAGACTGAGAGGAGCAGCTGGGAAGGACTGAGGCAGGACACTGGGATGGGAGCCCTGTAGATGGACACAGAGGGACTGAACTAAAATTAATCCAGAAAAAAACCCTTCTGGCCATGTGAAGAAAATGAACAAGGAAATCAGCAAAGGTGGGGAGAAATGGCTTCAGTGGAGCACTCCATGAGAATGGGACATCCAGAGGAACATTTTTACAGGAGATATCTGAAATGTACCACTAAACTGCTCCCTCCTACCCTGGTTGATGTGCCAGCAGTGAGTTCTTCAGCAACGGGTTCAGCTGGGCTGGGCTGAGCAGCAAAGTCTGAACACTGCACTGGAAACCTCCAAAACTGGTGCTGGAAAAGGAACAATATGATGAAAAACCTGTGGAGACACTTCACCAGTCAGAAACCCAGATAATTAAAAGTGCCAGGACTCAAAAAACCCCAAAAAAACAACAAAAAAAAAACAACAAAAAAAAAAAAAAACAAAAACAAAAACAAACAAACCAAAAAAAACCCAAAAAAAAAAAAAAACCCAAAAAAAAACCAAACAAAAAAACACCAAAAACACAGATTCTAAAATATAAGAATAAACCTTGCCTGAAAAGAATGATTTGTCTGTCTCATATTGAGGGGCTCTGATTAGAGGATGATACACAAACCCGTTGTCCACTTGTTTGTTGTTTCAGTTCCTGTAGAAGCTGGAATGTAATTGTGTCATTGTTGAGAGAGAAAAGAGGATTGTCTGGCAGTCAGAACAGCTGAATGCTCTTCTAAAACACAAATCAGGATTGCCTTTGTTGCACAAATCACACGTAGCGCTATGCAATCCCTTTAATTTAGGATTTTCTGTAGCTGGTCATTTTTCTCCTGGAGAGTGTGGTGTCTTCATTAATTCCCAAGCACATAGCTTGGAAAATTGATTGTGCTTATAGATATGGTATTACAGCTAATCAAGTCAATTAAGCTATGGCATAATAATGCAAAGATACACATTATTACAGATGTGCTGAAAATACCTGCATTTGCTTCCCTGGTTTGGACACCCTGCATTGAGAGAGTATTTGTATCTTCTTTTTGTGCCCTGATTCCCTAGTTATAATTCCCTAGTTACAGGGAGATTTTTCCCTCTTATTGTTTTGACAGTAGACTTTTCAAATTCCATACAAAAGCCAGATAGAAACTAATTCCATCTTAATAGTGTGATTTTACTCACATATCATAACTTGGGACAAGGAGAGGAACAAAAATGTGCATTATGTGAGCACTGAGCAGCTTGTTTTAAAGGAGGTAGAGTCCACAATGTTTGTTTTAAAGGTATTCAAATTCGTATTAGTGACAGACTAAGAATGAACACACAGCACTAATTCAATAAATCCTTCACTCTTTGTTGAAGTTGGTGTTTATGCTGTATTTTGTTTGCAATTCCACCTGTATGTCTCAACAATAAGCAATGCTTAGAATGGTAGAAAAAGTCACAAAATGATAAATCAAGTAAACTAAAAAGATAAACCCTAAAAGTAGTGCTTATGAAGCTTCAATTCCTGCTAAACATACAAATGGAGAGTTGTAAATATCTCTTTTCCTTGTCTTTTAAGAGAAGTGAGTCAGAACAAGCCCATAGAAGGATGATTGATGGAGTGTGGTGGTATTATGAGCACTATTCTGGAAATGCCTCAACAGAGAGCCTATAAATGTGATTCTCACCCCCCTGCCCCTCACAGATCCCAGTTTCAGAGGTGCCCTGCAGCTGACCTGGCTCTGGCACGGTCTCCTGAAGCACCAGGTGTCTGAACACGTGTGGGGGGCTCAACAAATGCCCAGGGAGGAGGAACCAGGCCTGGCTAAAGGTTACCCCAAACCTTCTCAGGAGCTGGAATTCTGTCAGTAGCCCAGGAAATAAATGTGCTGTCAAACTCAGTAACACATCAATAGGAGGAGAAGGGAAGAACTCTTGTGATTAATGCTAGAGAGAAAGGCAGGTTGGTATTTTTGTCTCCCCTTAGACGTAAATGCTGTAGATACACTTTGGGTCACCTGTAGAGCTCAGCAGGGTAGAAAAAACCTCAGAGATGCTGGCTCAGTGTTTCTCTACCTTGACAAGGGGCAAAAGTCTTTTGGGAAAGGAGAGAGGTCACCAAAAACTTAAAAATATTTTCCTTTTCTACTGCATCTGATCATGGTGCCTAAACTAGAATAATTTCTGTCAGCCCTTAGCTGAGGTTCAGGAGGATACAGAATCTGTCTGGCATCAATTTTAGAACAGAAAGATTTCAACAACATGCAAGGGACATTTGAGATTTGGTCACATATCAAATGTAAGGAAAACAATTCCTAACTGGGAAGGTAAAAGTGTGTTTAACTGTTTGTGCAGCATTCATTCTCTCCCTTCTAAGACTTGTGACACAGAACAGCAAAGGAGAAAATCTTTTGTACACCTGCATAAACAGGAACATCCAACACAACTGATTGTGCCTGACTCCAATGATGAATTCCTTAAAAAGGGACCAAATGGAGATTACTATTTATATGAAATTTTAGTTCTCTGAGAGTTTCTGTATTAACTCTTTGCTTCATATTTTCTAATTCTTTTTAAAGAAGACTCATAAATGGTTTCTTTTCAAGACAGTGATATTCTGAGCTCTGCTATCTAACATTTGAACACTCCATGAAGTCCATTTGCTACTCATTTTAAATGGAGATTTTAGTGTAGTAATAGATTTGATCTGAACATGGTTCTAATTACCTGCATAGTTTGTCATAGTAAATTGGGTTACCTTTCATCACACTACTGGGGTGGCACAAAACAAATGAATGTAAACTGGCATAACATGTAGTGTACTTAAAACACTTTACTAACTCTTACATTTTACTGAAAATGAATGAGGAAGTGGAACAAATCTTCCCCTAGGACAGCAATTTACCTCTAATTATGGCTTCAACTGTTAAGGCCTCACTTCTTTTGAGAAAGGAGCTTTTAGTGAAAAAAAAAATGGAACCTTTCAGACGCACTAAGACTGGAATCAAATCACATTTTCTGAGATCTAATTAAAAAAGCTGAAATTGGAAGAAAAATTATGCTTTTAAAACAGTGATTCAAACATTAGAAGGATGTGGGTTAATTGGGACTGGATAAGGTCTAACAGGGTAATGCATTTCCACACAGCCAACTGGTGCCTTCTGACTTGGAAGCAGGATCTGTTTAGCAGGAATTGCAAATCCCACACATTTAACAACCCAAAGGGAAAGTCCTGAAGTGTTTAAGAGACTGATTGTGGGAACAGGATCCATGCTGCTCCAGCAGAAACAACAAAAAGCACATGTGCCTTTGGGAAATGTGCTATCTGAAATATTAAAATTTGCCTGAAATGTAATCTTGAGGTTCACCAAAACAAATTTATCATGAAATTACAGGCTAAATAGCTTGTAGATATCCTTAGATAGAACTGGATACGTTGTAGGAAAATATCCATTTGAAATACTTTTGAAAATCTGAGTTCATTAGTTAAAAAAGATATTACTTTATTGTTCTGACTGGTTGAGTATCAGTGAAAGAAAAGCTTTTTAAAAGGGTCCCAAATCTAGGCCATATGATTTAAGAAGTTCAAAACTTTATATATAGTTCCCTAGGAGGCAAATATCTGTTTACTGGAATATTTTATTTGTTTCTATTCTGGTAATCAAAGTGACAGTCACGGATGACTTTTAAAACCAGAGTCTGGGTGGCAAAATTATATCATAACTCTTGATAAATCTTTTAGTAAGGCTCCTCAAGGATGACTTTAGAATAAAAAATTACTCCTTTGTCTCTACAACATTGGACTACCTGAAAAGCTGTTTCCACACACAATTTAGTTGAATTTTCTTTCCTCAGCACTGTGAACTGCCACATTCACCTGCCCACAGAGCTGCATTGGTGTTCAAAAATTCTGCTCCTTACAATGTAAACTAAAAATGTTTTATTGGACAAATCCTACCTGCACACACTCACTTTACATTCACAGGCTTTGTTGATCCTGGAAACAATGGATTTATTGAAGCACAGCCATCCTTCCCCAATACTGCATCAAATGCAGTGCTGACACAAATTGCATCGAGCAGATAGGCCCTGTAGCATTGGAGCAGCAGGGACTTCTTTATAGGGGCCATAATTAATTTTGTCATTAAATTCACAGTTGATAAGGCTAAACCTCTGGGACTGAAGTTTAGCCTTATCTGAGACTCAGAGTAAACTTGAGATTATACACAGAAAGACATTATTGTTCAGAAATTTTTGTTTGAACACCTCAATATTCTCCTAGTTTTGTGCCTAATAAATAACAAAGATAACCATTAATGAAAAACATTACATTACCCTAAAAAATATTCTGTAAAACCTATAGAGGAGAATGGCATCCTTCCTTTTAGAGGAATTAATAATCATCTCAATTTCTAACAAGGAGAAAAACATTGAAGTTTTGTCTTTTGGCAAACACATTTCATGTTTGTTATCTCAGCTCTCCTTTTCTGTAGTGCAGCTCTTGTTAGTTCAAATAACAATTGCAATGCCTTAAGTAGCTGGCTCTGGAAATGATGGCAATTCTGCTCAGCTGCATTCCAATATTGAATATCTGGCCAGCTGCACAAAGCACCCATCACTGTGACATGTGAGGGCACAGAAGTCCAGTCCCATTCTGTGCATTCACTGGTGCATCAGCCTCCAACACCAACAAACCTCTCAGTTCACATTTCCCAGGACTTCAGTCCACGTCACACTCATACATCAGCATTTCCTGAGACAAAAAGGCTCTGTCCCTGCTAAGTATTTTATCATTCTCAGATAGGCAACTATCAAATGAATTTGGAGTTATGGTGCACCTACTGATATAAAGAAACCTCCTTGAGAAGAATTTAGCAATTATTTCAGTTTTCTCCTACACCTTGTTATTTTTTGTGTGTCATTAAATTGCATCTCATTCACATCCAGAATAAAACATATATTAGAGGTATATTTCAACCTTAACAGAAATGTAAAGGGATGATGGCTCTTTGTATGATAGCAAGAGAGAAAAGTGATATTAATGAAATGTGAAACATCATGAATTAGGAGTAGTGAAATATTTAAACTTATCTGTAGTTGTTCTGTACCTCTGACACTCAGTCCACAGTAAGAAAACTAATTGGTGTGGTTTTTTTTCTTCTTCCTTTTCATTTAATGCACTTCATAAACGCTGTGGGTTTTTCAGTGGATGCATTATACACAATTTAGAGATTTTAGTGGACCTTATGGCACCACCTCCAAAATTTCACTGAGCCAATACTGGGTAAATGAATATCACAGAATACAACAGCATGCCTCAAATTCATCCATGTGTCTGAGCTGCTGGGCTCTCCTGGAGAAAAGGAGGCTCAGGGGTGACCTTGCCTCTCTCTACAGCTCCCCAAGAGGAGGCTGGAGCCAGGTGGGCTTGGGCTCTCAGACCACAAGAGACAGAACAAGAGGGAACGGCCTCAGCTGCCCCAAGGGAGGCTCAGGGTGGGCACCAGCAGGAATTTCTTCATGGATCAGGTGCTCAGGCCTTGGCAGGGGCTGCCCAGGGAGGTTTGGAGTGCCCATCCCTGCAGGTGCCCAAGGAAGGGCTGGAGGTGGGCATTGGGCACAGCTTGGACTCAATGATATCATTTAGCTTTTCCAACCTAAGTGATTGAGTGATTCTGTAATTTTCCCTAATCACACCTACACTGGGAGGTTTTAGAGTGTTTAGATAACAATTTCACAGCAATAGTCAGGGATGAAATCTAATTAATTGCAAAATAAAGCTCGTAACATTTGCAAATAGGATTATATCATTTAATTCCTAATGATAGAGGGGCCTGGGCTCCCAAGCAAGATACCTGCTATTTCTAGCCCTAACATTTAGTGTGATTAATTCTGCAGAATTAATCTGCAGGATAGACTTTATATAATTTGCAAAGTATGATTAGCCAAGATAATTTTTACTGAAATCATGTTCTATACTTTTGCTCATGAATGGTCCACGTTCTCACTTTAATTTGGATGGGAACAATGGTAACACATTTCACACCACCTATTTTTAATCTTCTCTCCCTTCCCACAATGAATATGATTTTTATATTTCTTCTCTGACTGCATAGTGAACTCATTTATAACCTGTTTCAGCTTCCTATCTGATTAGTTCTTTTCCCTATAGATTTAGTTTTGCTGAACCATAATGGTACCACGCAGACAGCAGAATAAAATATAAATTCATACATAATCATGTAAGCAGAGATAGAATACCTGCAACTCTATTCATTTCAAAGAAGCTGCCATTGTTTAATAACTTTAGAAGCTGCACCACTGTTTACATTCAGCAGAATACCTTATCCTAGTAGAGAGCACTGAATAATTATCAGCAGGTGAATGCACACTGTAAAATAAATATCAGAACTGGCACAAAAAAAAATACCTTTTTGCAACCCACTCTTTCCCCAGAATAATTATTATGTGATCTTCAGGTGGGGGAAGGCTGATTGACCATTGAATGAAAATCTTCCCATCTCTTTAGGTTTAACAAGAGTACTGCTGAAAGAACATGTACAAAGCTGGTGAGAAAACCCTGAGAACAGCAATTGAATTTCCATCAAGATTCCAAAAGATTTTAGTCCTATCAGCAGACTCAGATAAAACTCAGTACATAAGCACTTCTCTGTCTTGCAAGAGTATATAACAGGAAAGAGCAGCAGATTTGGGTATAATTGTCAGTTCTATTCAGATAAGTGTACAGTGGTACTGTTCCCTCACATGAGGCATTTTCTGCACTTTAGAAGGCCATTTGGAAATGTGAGCAAGCTGGCAGTTTATTACCAGCTGCACTTCACAGAGCAGGGATGGGGCAAGCAATTTCCATCTGGAATTAGAAGGAAGGGAGGGCAGCCTCCCACTGCCAATGACCACATTGGCCAGGAGGCTGGATCCAAAATTCAGGTTAGAGGGGCCCTATATTGCTGCTCACTTCAGCAATGGACTCAGAATCTCTGCATTTCCCAGTAACTTCATTTTTTAAAGCATTGGGTAAAGAGAGGTCCAGCAACACCTCTCTACAGGAATTGTTACTTGTCAATATTTTAATATTAATATTGGTAGGTCTTAATTAATATAAGTTATTATTACCATTAAGGTTATTATAAGCACCTAGGACAGCAGGCATCATGGATGAAGCTAAGCTGAGTTACCAGGCCCACTGAGACCGAGTCTGAACCTCTGGATTTTACAGAAATCTGTACCCAAAGTTTATCTGGTTCACTGTAAATTTGGGGCCAGTATAAACCCAGAAATACCCCTCTTGCTACATGGAGATCTATTCCTCTCAAATTTTTACCTTTAACCTCTGGCAAAGTTAGAAACTGCTGTGTGAAAATTCAACCACGTGGATGGAGGAACCCTTCAGATGGATCAGAGGAATGTTGGAGCAGCAGTTCCTCTGAGCAGTGAGAAGAGCCTGGAAGCTGCTCACAGTTCTGCCATTCCCATGTGGCCTGTCAAGGATAGGATGGCACTAAAAGTGGGTCACAAGTGAGAATTGAGCACTAAACAATTAAAGTAGATCTGCTGGAATAACTAGTGTGTGAAGAGGAAATGAAAAAGGTTAAATATTTGATGGAGTGGTGTCAAAGCATCCCATTAGTATTTTGCCCCTGCTTCATGGCTTTTCTGAGAAAACTTGTAAGCTCAGCAGCAGCACTTCAGTAGCACTGTCTGAATACATAAAAGCAGTCTGGTGAAACTTGTGACCAGAAAATCTGCGTGGAACTGAGAGCAGGAGATGAGTGAAAGAGAAACTTTAAACATTTACCATTTGATCACTCAAGAATGAGTTATTTCTTCACTTTGCCTGATTCAAGGGAATAACCCAAACTTCAAATTCCCTCAGCTTCTTGCCCATATTCCCACTTACCCACCCATATTCCAGTACAATTACTGACAGCCTTACCAAAAACTGCCAGCTCTCACAATGTGAGCTCTGCTGCTGACGTGTGAATTACTCAGCTTGGGGGTTTTCCCTTCATGTCTGCAGTTCCATGGAGGGAAGCAATGGTTCTGCTCCCAGGGGTGACCTCACAGGGGGCACTGAGGGGGACCTCTGGCAGCCCTCCTTCCTGGGCCACAAGGAGGTGGCTCTGCTTCCCAGACAGGCTTTGGGACCTGGCCAAAACTAACATTGCATTCAATTTTGTGCTCCCCTTTGGATGGGATGCTGGAGATTTGGGTTCTTTGCTGCAGATCTCACTAAATATTTTGAAAACAGATGGGGATAACCAGTGATTTCTGGCCAGCATCTCCTCCATCACAAGACTGCAATATACCTTCTGTCAACAGACATGCATGTCATGCTGACATTTATTTCACCAGCCACTGCTGGTCATATCAAAACTGTCACTCATGGCAGCCTCCTATCACTGCTGCCCCACCTTTACCTACTGATTCCCTCAAGAGATACAGAAAAATTTCATTACAGACTATGCAGTGAGGCTTTATTTTGTTTTTTGAACTACCTGCCATCTCATTTTCAGCTGAGGCAGGGGCTCAGCACGTTAGTTGCTTAACTTCAGGTAACTGAGTAAGCAGCTTAATTTGTTTCCCATGAAACTTTCACAGAGCTTGGCACTGGCATTTTTTAAATAAATAAGACTCAAGACTTTTCAAATAGTACAGAAATAGCTATGAAAAACCAAAATCAATGATCATGTGATCATGTTTTGCTGAGTAGTAAACTAACTTTGAAGTTTCTTTTATGTTCCACAACAGGGAATTTCATCGTGGTCTAAGCTAGAAATATCTTTCCATAACACAATAATTTGGTTTCTTTTCTATTAGTTAATTATAGAACCACATTCTTGTTTTACCTTGCTCTACTGAAAAGAGAGGCACAAGAAAATTTCCTGTACATGGCTTTCATGTCACTTTGATACCTCTATTTCTACATAAAAATCTCAAGAAAAGCTGAACAAAACATCCATTAAAAAGAGCACCAGAGTCATTTTCCTGAAAGCATACAAAATCTAGTCCCTTTTTTAGTTCTTTCTGATTAGTTTTCCACAGGAGGAGAAGGATGTGATGAAATGAGAAGCATGAAAGGAAAGGAGAAGAAAATCCACATTGCAAACACAAAAATCTACCTGATTTTGCTGGAATAATGGATCTTAACCACCCAACAGCTTTTGAGAAGCAGCTAGAGTTCAAGGATCTGCCTTCTTTTCCACACACACTCCAAAGAAACTGTATTTTCACAGCTGGAGAGTTTGGAATTTGTTCTCTGCTTCTTTCCATAAACTTCTGTGCTTTCCCTCTAGAGAGAAGTCTAAAACTGAGGTTCAGTACAAAACAATGCCTGCAACACTGTGAGAAAGAATCAACTCTTTGCTAACTTCAATAGCAGGAGCATTTTCCTGACCAATAAAAGTGATATTTGTGTGGGTTGTTATTTTCGATACCTCAGGGCATGATTGTGCAGTTAATTGGATTCAAGGGAGTGCCACACAGTATAGGTGGTATCTGTCAATAATAATTGTTGCTAAAAGTAGGGGCATGTTTTAGAAGTAAAATTACAGACTAGACATTCCAGGAATGTTTATTTTTTCTACTGAGAATACAAAAATATTTATGCACTTTCGTACCTCTACAGCAGATGTCATTTCTGATTAAAATTGCTTGCCAATAATAAATCTCTGTCAGGTACAAAGTAAAATCAGCTTTTATAGATAACTCCACAAGCTAAAAATTTCCACTGTGTTTGCCAACATGTCCCCCATATTTTCTGACAGCCAGAGGTGGACACATACAAATAGGACATCAAGAACTGCAAGGTGGGGATCACAAATGTTCTGAATATCTTCTGAGACCTTGTTCATTTAGAGACCCCACTACCTGTGGATAATTTATGTGTGTGCATTCCAACTATTGCTGATGTAAAATATTAAGACAGCTCACTAACCTCAGTAAAGAGACTCACAGGCTTGAAAGGAGGGATAAAGCAAAAAGAACAAGCTTGCTGAGCACACCAGATGAAAAATTTATAATTTTAATATCTTTCTATTTCCATATTCTATTTTATGTTCATCAGAATCTGAAGCATGGAATAGCAGTGACTTTATTTCTTTTCTGCCTCCAGGTACACACCAAGGCATCAGGCTGATGGCTGGCTCATACAGCACCAGCTCTCTTATTACTCCAGATAATTTATTTATAATGAGGTTCTTGTGTTTTCCCAGTTAGATGTTGATGCAATTTGACTGCACTTTCAGTTTCTAAAGATGTGTAATTGTTAAATGGACACAAATATTGATAAAAAATTCCTTACACAAGAGCAAGAATGTCATACAAGGCGAGTTTTCAAAGGTAAATCCTGGGAAATGTATTGCACATCATCTGGTTTTCAGCCCAGTGAGAAAAATCCTCAATATTCAAGGTCTAACTGCAGAGCAGCTTTAATATTTTCACTTCCACATTAATTAGCCCAGTCCCAATTACCTGGAAGTGCTTCACTGCACATAAGAGTGCTGTTTGCTGGGCTTAGCTCCTGGAGAACAGACTCTGAGGTTGTGTTTGGAAATGCAGAGACCTGCTTCTTCCATACATTAAACCACGACATCAAATGGTTCTCTGGCATGAAAGGATGCCCAAAACATGCACAGGGTCATGCCAGATTCACTGAGACTTGTGATGAGAGAAATGAGGGTGTTAACTGGAGGTTGTGTCTTCTTGAGGCCAACTTTGCCCGTTATCCTTACCCAGTACAGACCAACTCCTTGTGTGATTTCAGGAAGAAATAGATACAAAAAAATAGATGCAAAAAGCACTGAAAACAGCTCAGGTTGCCTACAGCAAGATGATGCCCCCCCAAAAATTATTAATAAACAAACTTCACCTTCTAAACTCTTTAGAGAATTGATTACAGATCTCTCACAGGTTGATGGAAGTGAGAGACCTTCTGAGAAGTGTTTCATAGGTGTCAGTCAAGTGACCTTGATCAGTTTAATGGATGTAAAACTAAAAGGAAAACTAATGAAAACTGTACACATCTGAAGGTACACTTAGAGCTGGCATAATATTCCTCAGAGGAAAATGAGATTCAAATGTTGTGGTTCTGTAAAATTTCTCAAAATATGTCAAAAAAGAATGCCATGACTTTAAAAGTTAGATATTAAAGCTTTCTTCTAGGTTTGGTAGCCACTGAGATGGTAAATCTGTTCACCTCTGCTCAAACTAAACCCTGTGCAGTACAGCACTTTTTCAGATCAGAAGTTAAGTGGCACAATTGGAGCTTTGGTTTGTGCCCAAATTACTTGGCAGGACTAAATTCAGTGATAATGAAACTTCACAGATTTACAGACATCCTGAAAACAGCAGAAGCAAGTTTAGTACTGTACTCCAGGACATAATTACAGCACTCACATATTTTCATTTAAAAAATTAAAAAAAAACCCCAAAATTATGAAGAGGAAGAGACAGAAATTGCTCACAGAATTGAACAGCCCTATCAAAGGACAGCTATAAAGAAGAAACCTTCCCAGCCCTCCAAAAATGATATAGTCATTTGAACTGGTGATTTCAGTAATTAAATTTCAAAATACTTTTGTTTCAACACATCTAAAACATTCCCTCTGGTATGTTAGAAACAGTGGCTGCACTGAGAACATTAGCAGGTACTTCTGCAGTAATTAGCAGTGTGCTCTAACTGTGTTTAAGAACAGGTCATCATGTCCTTACCAGAGATTACTCCTAAAAGAAGTTCAGCCCTTTATGCAGAAAAGTAATTTAGGATCAAAACCCAGCAGCGAAGTCTGGAGTGGGTATGTCAGGAGGATAAACAAAGTACCCCCAAGATGGCACATCACAGTGTGATAAAAACAGTTTTACCTTCTTAAGCATTATTATTCCTAAAATCTGAGCTGAGCCATATGAGAAAATCTACAGCTCCCAACCAACCAAAATAATATTTTCTGCTTGAATGTCAAACACAGCCCATGACAGTTTCAGAGTCTCCTTCTAAAGAAAACTGTAAAATCCATCTGTTCTGAAGAGCAAAAATAAATAAATAAATAAATAGATAGATAAATAACTCCCTAACCCTCTTCACATTCCAGGCATGTCTATTAACTTTCTCTATTAACACTCTTTGGATAGAAATAGCACAGAGAATGCACAGACCTAATATTGGAAAAGCCAAACAAAAGCTGTAATCAGATTTTAAAACAGACAATATAAAGCATTGTAATTAACTGGGTTGGAATAAAGTGGTCTTTATTAGTGCAAATGAGCTCATCTGCTATAGGAATGAATATTTCACAAGCTAATCCAGAATGTATTGACACCAGGCACACATTTACATTTCTGCCGTGGACAGATTGTTATTGACCTTGTGATGTGACAGATCTACTGTCACCAAGCTACAAAATGGGAATCTCATCCTGCCTCTCCTCTTTTATATACAGAAAGCAACTAATTTGTCAGCATGCCAGCTTTAACTAGCTGAGATGAAGGTAAGCTAATTTAATAGGAACTGTTCAATAGCTTCGACCCACCTGACACTGTCAGTTAAGGCAGCTCCACACTGCAGAGGCTTTCATTATTTCCAGCTCTTTCTTCAGACTACTTGAACAGCAAGTCAAATAATATGCTCAGGAGTCAATAGGCCTGACTTTTTCTCAAGGACATTCTTTTGATGCCAGGAACCGTCAAGTGGGAAAACACGTAGCGTGAAGGTGAGAGGACACTAATTAAATATACATAGCTCTGGCCAAGGAAGAATGAGGCACAGCTTGCTATCTGAAAACTCAGTTGCCTGCTTGGCTGAGGTCACAGCTGTTGACTTGTACAAGTTCTTAAGTTGCAGGCTCAGTATGAGATGCTTTAACACTCTTAAATACTAGACAAAGGCTATCTGCAAGGATGCTGAGTGCAGTTCTGTGTGCTTTTGTAGTTTAGAGACAGACAAAAGAGATTCCTTGTTTAAGTTCAGCTGAAATGAATGTGTATCTTTTATCTATCAAACTATTCTGGTGTTTCCCAAAGCTGAGAAAAGATCTGTGCTTGTTACAACCTGAGAAATGTCACCAATCTTGTCCATGCAGGAACTGACTTTCTGAAGGATTATTTCAAAGCATGAATCCAACCACAACACCCCTTCAGACTAAACTGGCTGTAGTGAAAAACAAGTGTTTACTTACATGCACTTGGATTATTTCAGAGGGAAACATGCACGTTCCCACCCATGTGAAACTCTTTCAGGACACAAACTTACATAAAAAAACAAAATAGTCCAATCCTCTCCTCCCTTTCCTCAGTTTTCTTTGCACTTCTGATTGCTCCCATTTAATATAATACCTAAAAAGCAAAATGTCTGTTGCCAGTTTGTCAAATGCCCCCCTGACCTCAAAGTCTTCCTTTTACCCTGCTGTGCCTGGCATGGTTTGTGCGTGTTTGTCCTTTCACAGATGCCTGGGTAGCAATGGCCCATCCTACAGAGGCATTTCTGGTTTTGCTCCTATATTTGTGCAGGAAGAGGAGCTTCTGCAGGGCTGTTTGCATGCTCTGAGTACCATCCCTCCCTTCAAGCTCAAAGGTAATCAAAACTCACATTATCTCTAAATGGACAGATGAGGAAGTGCTCAAAACTGGGCTTGTATGAGAGAAAAATTATGCAAATTAAGACATTTAATAGTTGCATAATTTCACACTAACAGCTAAGCATTCAAGACTCCAACGTTTACTATTCCTAAAACATAAATATAATGGTGCATCACATTCATTCTTTATTGTTTCCAGCCTCTTGCAATTTAATCAGTCTGTGGCCAAAGAGTGTTTTCCTGAAAGCTGAATGATTCCTCCCAGCTTTTCCCTGATGACCATGCAAACAACGTTGCACTTTTAGTTTATGAGAGTGACTTTTGCTCACCAGCCATGAAGTTCTTGCTTTCTTCAGAGACTGAGCTTGACCTCCTCCTTCCCTCCACCAGCCCCGTCTGCTCTGAAAGCTGTGGGATTAAACACCATCTGATAAATTGCTAATATACCATTTATCTAAGTCTCTCGGAGTGTTGGAGAGCAATTGCAGGTCTCAGCTCATAAGCTTTTCAAGTTAACAGCCTTTTTGCCCAGGTTGTAACTGCATTTACACTCTGAGCACATTTATAGGCAGGTGGAGAGCAATAGTCCATACTCCTTAGGAGCAGTGTGGGAAGGCAGAGTCTCCAGCAAGATTAACACTCAATTCACTGGATTCTTTCTGTCACTTCTGTTTACCTTTGGTTGTATTTTTCATGCTCACTTGGTTAACAGGCTCTGTAATGCATCAGCCCCTTCAGCTGGGTCTCAGCTGTCCCTGGATGAGAGGGTTCCTCGTGGGTGGGGGACACCCAGCAGCTCCTGCACCCCCTGGCCTGGGCTCCCTCTGCCCCGTGCTGCTGGTCACTCTCACAAACAGGATGCAGCAATTACATAAATTCCAAATCTTGGGTGCCACACTCGGTGAAAAGCTGGCAGGAGCAGCTGGAAAAGCTGAGCCTGGTGGGTTTGGTGAGGCAGCTCAGAAAACATTTCCCCACAAACCCTTCTCCCTTTTCCTGCTGCTTGGCAATGGGGCTGTTCTGCTGATTGCAGAGGAAAGCCTTAAATTTATAAAAATGTAACTCATAGCAAATTTTGGGCTTAAACACAGATGAATATTGGCTGTGGTTGCTGGTTTCAAGTCCTTTAACTCATTACACTCCATAGGCTGATGCTGTGCTACAATCAGTCTTTCATCCCAAACTACAAAAATTATATGCTTTGATCTTTTCAAAACTGTGTATTATTTCCAGAGAATTTCTGAACTGTGGTAATAGAGAGGAAATTCAAACACACCCATCAAGAAAACTGTAAGAGACAGTAGCTTGTGATAGAGGCAAACTGGATGAAGGTAAAATGTGCAAAAAAAATATTTTTGACTTACCATTCCCTCCAAAAGAATTGCAATATATTGATGGGAGATAAGAAATGTGAGACACTAAGATTTCTACAAAATAATACATCAGCTCTCTACCCAATGGCTGTTCTGTAATTAGTGCACCTTAGGCACTGACCCACTTTAAAAAAAAATCAAAAAAATTATGTTATTTTCCTTCCTTCATTTCTTCAGGGCAGGAAGCATGTCAGTGTTTATAAACTGTTAAGTAAATGCAGAGCACTACATAAATTCTGCTTAAAATGAAAAAAAATTCTATGCACAAAACCCAGATATTCAGAGGAACTCTTTTCTAGCCCATGACTGTGGAGAAGCAGATCCCAGTGGGGCAAAACAAAGGGAAGCCCAGAGCAGCAGCTTGGTTTTGTCACCCCCCCCTGCAGCTTCTTGAGCAGCCAAGGGTGCTCTCAGGGCTTGCCTTACAAGCCAGTTACTATCAATCTGCAAATTGTTATCAATCTGCATGGAAAACATTGACTGAAGATGTTTAACAGCACTTTCAGCTTCACTTTGTTATAAAAATCTACTGAGGGTGTATTACAAGGTCATTTGATCCATCTATGGTATTTAGAGATATTAAATATTTCAACATTTTGGTCAAATCACAAAAGTGAAATGCTTTTATTATTTAGAATTTAGAATTCTTCTTCTTATTATTATTTAGAATTTAGAAATCACATCCATGCTTACTACACCAATGCTGTTCTGGTTCAGACCTTGTATTTCATAGCATTTTTTAGATTATAATTCTGTTCCTTAAATTAATCAATCAAACTAATGACATAGTTTTTCAACAAGAAGTTATAAAAAAAATCATGTTCCATGCATTGATTCAAGAAAAGATATGACAGGTATATAAGATAATGAATTATGTTAATCAAAATTCACCATCTCAACATAAATGATCTGAGAGCTAATGGAAACTGGGAAGTAATTATTAAAACTGATTTTTTGGTAATATAATACATAATTAACACATGGAAGTCACTGCTTCCAGGCATCATTTAATGGAGATGTTTGTAGGGTTGGGGAGTTTTAAGCTTTGTGTGGGTAACAGGAAATTTCACATCTAATCCAGAAGGCAAATTCTGCCCCAAGCTAAAGACCAGGGCTATCATTTAAAAGGCAAGACTCAAAAGACTTCAGGGTTTTAATCCACAAACCCATGAATAAACTACCGTGCATTTCATCATTAAAAGTCACAAATAGATGCACTCATGAAGTGTTTTATTGTATAAAAACCACTCCTGCATCAGGTAGGGAGCAAAATGACAGATCATGGCTCACTCCAGAAAAGAGATTAGCCATGGCTTTGTGTGTCATGCCCAGAAACTCCACTAACAAAGCCCAGCTTTGCAGTCCTGAGCTGCCTTAGAAGGAGCTAAGGAGGGTTCAGGTGGAGGAGACCAAAGGCCCCTCAATGGAAGCCTGTCTGTCTCTGTGCAGCACTGAAGGGAGAACTTGCACTGAAAATGCCTCCACCATCCATCACTGTGAAGCTCCAAACCTTCCTCAATTTCTGAGGCCTTTTTCTACCTGCAAAGGGGGATAAACTCTCCCCCCAAAAATCCTTTCAAGTCTCTTCTGGAACACGTGTATACTTTAAGTATTCATAGCAAAATAAGAAGCAGAAGGTTGTTTTTTAAGAGAAACATCCTTTTCCAAACACAGATATCTCCATTTAACCACACTGCATCTTAAATCTTCCCTGTAGGAGCTGTACCTCAACTGCAATTTGCAGTTTCACAATATTTGCCACTTCTCCAGCCATAGCTGCTGGTCTAAATTTTGGCCTCATCTGTAAAATCACTTTTCCCCCAGATGTTTTTATTTATTCTTGTACATTTAAGGTCTGAAGAGAACATATTGGATTTATGGAGATAGATGCAAGCAAGATGCAAGAATTTTGGAAAAGTCAAACAGTGTCTTTTAACATTAGCATTTAACTATTATTCTAACAGAAACAGATCAGGCAAAATAACTGATAATAAAGCATAGATTATCAATAAAAACAAATTAAACTTTTACCTACAGCAGGAAAACAAATATTTTTTGCTAGCATCAATGGTATTTTTAAAGTGTCTCTAGAGGGTTCCAACACCACACAAAGCCTTTTTTTGCGAAGATTCCTGAGGGGGGAAGAAAAAGTGAGACTAAAAACACTTTGGAATTAATGGTTAAATTCAGATCACAGCTGAGCAGGTGAGAAGTGGAGGTGAGAGGAAGTACAGAGGTGTGGATACAGGTACACAAATCTGTGTCTGTCAAATGCAAAGGAATAGGGAGAAGAAAAACCTTTCCCAGGATTTGTGAGGACACATCTTTTCCAAATTTGTTATTTCAGCTCAAAATGGCCATTTTAAAACCATGAAGTTAAATATATTTAACATAGATTTTAATTCTTGTGAATTCCTACTTAAAAGCTCTCCTGATTTCACCATTTTTATATCTAAGGAAAGTTTTTCCTTACAATCTGAAGAAATTCTCATGTTAAGGACAATAGAAATGTGTGGATTACAGGTGGGAAGGTACAGTGAGACTCTATCTATAGATCTTATCAAGCTGCTTCAGGAACTGGTTCAAGGTAAAAAACATTTTTCCAGGTTGTTTAAACTACCATTTCAATATTATAAGATTATACTAAAACATGTATTAGGCCTATGTATAATTAATATCTCAATGTCCAATTAGACTATGGATGAGTTTAGCATAAATTAAACACTATTATAAATACCTGTGCTATTTTACTGGCACCAAGAACCACCACTGAAAAACCCCAAGCACATTTATTCTGACATTAGAAGAGTTTTGAGTAAGCTTAAATATTTTTTATAATATTAAGGCCTAGAAAAATTTACCCTTGAACAAACTCTGGAGCATAAAATGGAAACTGGAGCATAAAAAACCATCCACTTTCAGGAAAAAAAATGTCAAGAAAAAGAAATACTTTTTGAAGCTGATTTTCGTGAACAAATCACAAATTTTGTAGAATTAAACTGGACAGAAAGTGGAAGAACTTCAAAAAACTGGAAAAAAAATCCCAACATAAATTCACACCCCGTTGCACAGTTTGGAGAGTGCCCTGATCACCAACTACAGCCAGAGCTTTTCTCCTCTCTTTGAGGATGTAAATGTGAAACAGCTTCAACATGAAGAGTTGAAGATTCTCTCTTTTAAATCTTAACCAGTCAGACCAATATTTGAAATCTGAACTGGTGTCTCCCCCATCACTTGGATATTAGAAAAAGCATCCTCATCCTCATAAATTCACAGTCCTGTGCACATCTAGCTCATTATTTCCTTCCCTTTTCTTACAAATAATTAAAAAGAAAAGGTGTAAACTTTATCTTGGGTGAGGTAGTCCATGACACAAAGGACAACGAGAGGGAAGGCTTCCTTTTGTTATTTATTACTTGGAAGTGGAAAATAGAGTAAGGCTGGATTTGATTAGGTTTCTTTGACTTCCAGTTTGGTTAACAAATAAAAAATGCAGACAATTTGCACAGCACCAGAACAGATTCTCTTTGACAAAATAAGAAGCTATAAATATCAGCAACCACCAGCTATAACAAAAATAAACAAAAATTGGACTGAAACCCAAAGCTATTGATCTCCCCTTAAAGAAATCTGAGCAGAGTTTAAGGCTGCAGGAATTGCTCTGGTTTCCATGGATGGGGAAGGAGGAGAACTGAGAATATGCAAATAGGCCAAGTATTTCATGATATGCAGATGGTAAGAAGCTCATTTCCATCTGACTTTTTTTCTCCACTGGGTAATTACACTCTCCCCAGCAGAAGCTTTGTGTCTGCATTGAAAGCAGTAGCCAGTTCTCTGTAAATAACTCCTTCTTACAGTGGGACGAGGGGAAGGGAGTTTAGCAAAAGCATTTTTATCTTTTTTTTGGTTAGAATTTTTGTGCTGTAATTTCACTTCAAGTGGCCACTGTAATTACAGGTTAAATTTGGCACCTACACTCCACTAATCCAATATTTTGCTAACACATTTGAGCTATAACATAAGAGGATAGAAAATTAGTTTTAGGCTTCTGTAATGTAATTATTACCTTTTATAAAAAAAAAAAAAAAAAGCATGCCCAATTAGTAAATAATGAGAACTAATTTCCTTTTGGCAGTTGGCAAAAAAAATGTGCAATTTCATTCTTACAAATTTTTTAAATTACCTGCTGTATATGACCAATTTTTCTTCTAAGTTTTGTAAGCACTTTTGCACAAATAAACATCAAAATTCTATAACTGCAAATTAGAATCACTGATTATACATATTTACAGTAATTACATAATTAGCAATAATTACATTAATTAGACAAACAATACACTGCATTGACTAGCAATGGAAAACAAGAACATTCTCACATATAAAAACCTGCTCTGAGTAAGGAAAGAAAGATTTTATCATTAGCACTGAATGCAGAATTAAAGCACAGAGCAGCACCACTGGAGCGTGCCCTGCTCTGCTCAAGCACTGAAAACTTCAGAAAATGTGATGAAGTATTTTGGGATACAAATATCCCCAATAACACGAGCAAAGGACTGCTGAGTCGATGGGGAATGATTTAGGGACAATGATTTCTCTTTCCACACCCCCCAACTCCTTTTCTCCAGAGCCTGAGCTGCACAATCAGCTCCAGCTGCCCATGCCATGCACCCTCACTGGGACCTTGCTTTGGGCACTCCCACCCTGTCCCTGGGGCTGCCTCTGATCCAGGGGTGACCACTGAGCTCAAATATTCCTGCTTACAGCCATTTTTATTCAGGCTTGTTTGTTTTCTTCCAGGCTGCTCCAGGTCATGCTCAGGCTGATGCTACGAGGGAGGAAAACTCTCCTTTTGAACAGCAGCAGTGTCTTAGATCCGGGGAAGCAGAGAACGGGCAAATTTAGGTGCTAAAATTACATGACCATGGTAGGTAAAATCAAGCAAAGCCATCACCTGGAGGACAAAACCACTCTGGGGACACCTCACTGCACCTGAGGTGTGCACAGGACCTGCTGCCAGTGGAGTGAGAGGAGGTGCCCGGCAGAACGCTCAGGAACACAAACGTTCTGCTGAGAAAAGGAAAAACCCCTCTATTCCAGCTGTGACCCAACAATGCTCACAGCCCAGAACTACAACAGAAAGGGTATTTTTAGTCTGGACCTTGTAAGAAACCTCGCTGTTGTATCTGCAATGCTCACTACGTCCTGCCCAGGGAGTGAATCCCGGAGGGGAGAGAGCTCCTGCCGAGTGCCCCCAGCTCCTGGGCTCCTCACACAGGGCTCCCAATCCCTCAGTGGGGTTTGGGGGGCTTTTTAATGAGTTTGGTACCATGGGAGAACTCTTGCAGCACACCTGAATAAAGGTGTCTATGCCCTACAATGCCAGGTCTGCTCTGCAGCTGCAGAGTTTGTCACAGTGGGGGCCCAGGGAAGGGACAGTCTCCTCCACAGCGCTGAATGGGAGAAGTCACTGCAGCAAGGGATTCCCAAAACCACACCTGTGTCAGAGAGAACCGAGAGAGAAAACTAATTAGCTCAAACCAAAAGAGAGATTATCACTGAATTAATATTTATGCAACACAGGCAACCAAGGGAGCAGGCAACAGGACTGAAAGGGGTGATGAAGTCCTGGAGAACACAGTCCCTCCTAGGACATTTGTCAGAGCTGCAGTGAAGGTCTACAGGAAAAGTGAGGGTGAGGCAACCTGGAATAAGTCAAGGCAGCTGCTCTGAGGATTTCCTTAAACCCATGGCATCTGCATTTTCTGTCAGACAAGCACAAAAGAATTCAGGACAAAGATTCTTCAGTTGGCTGGGTTAGACTCCTCCCAGGTCAGGAGACCGCGTGGCTCTGTCAGTGTGAAGGTGCAGAGCTACCTCTGCTCTAAAGCTCCTGGCTCACTGAAAGTGGGGCTGTCTGGGGCCACTTGTCCCCTCTTTAGGGATCAGTGTCTTGTCACCCGTTCTTGTTTGCCGAGGAAGGGTGCCAGGCTGTCAGGAAGCAGCGATGGGTGCAGATGCTCATTTAGGACACGGGATCAGGAGGGGGATTGGGAGGGATGGGCGAGGCTCTCCACTGCAAACTGGGTGGCACATGAGAAGCCAAGTGGACAGGAGCAGGCAGTCACATAAAGGCATTTTCTTGGCAAATTTTCCATTTTATAAATCTTAAGATTTTGATACAAAAAAAAAAATCTAATTATTGTCGGCTTGTTCTGACAGGCAAGCTGTTCCTTAATATAAATTCAAGGCCATTTGGGCACCGGCTCAGATGCTATCAGTATGTCACTATGTGCCCCCCACTCACCTGCTTTTAACTTTATTGCCAAATGACCACGATATCATATTCTGATGATATACTTATGATATTAATCTAAGCATTAGCAGGACAGCAGGACCACAGTTTGTTTCAGTACCCACAACTCCATGACCTCAAAGGCTCAAACAAACATTGGGAAGGTCTACCAGGTTGAATAAAAGGCCAAAGCTCCTGGGGCGCCCTGGGATCTCATTCATTATCTGCACTACCCCTTATTCCACAAAACCCCAGGTAAAGTGGTTACTGTTTGGAAATTTAGCTACAGCAGTCTGCCTAAAACACTTCAATTATGCAGTTCCCAAGCTACCTTTGTGTTTAGTGAATGACAGCACTGCTGAGGGTTTAATGAGCTGTGAATGACTATACAAAACTTAAAGATCACAAAACCTGCTTCTGGTAATTTACATGAGCAGTTACATCTAAGTGCCAGAATCTATGTCATGATCCATTGTTAATATACTCTCTATGTTCCTTCTTAAGACTGGTTGGAATATAATTATTTCCAAGTCTCCAAGCTAAACCTGTCCATTCTGGTTTTCCTTTGTCTGAACCACTCATTGATACACAAAAAGCCTGCCTAGGAACATCAGCTCCCTAGAGCTTTTAACAGTTAAAATATTTGATACATTCGTACTTTCCACCTCACACAAGTTTTTTTTAAGAGAAAATGCTTTACATTTCTGTTTAAATCTGTCACGTTGTGCTCGTGGGTCTGCAGACTGCCAGCATTCCCTGTTGGGATAGCTGTGGGCTCCTGGCACTGCCCAAAAGCCCCGGTGGGGGCCCTGCAGGAGCGAGCTGATGCATTACCTTACCTTGCACACACATTTCATCCTGTGTCACTGTAGGACACGAGAGCACACACGTGTGAACGCAACAGCTGAAGGTGAGAACAAAGAAGGAAGTTTATTTTCTGACTCCACTATTTATAGTTTTACAAAAGTGACAGTGGATTGGAGGGTGAAAGGGCCACCTCTCCAATGACACTGGACAAGTTACTGTTGTAGATGTGTCAAAATTCATAAGAAATCAAAATACAATAATTGGAATAAGTTATTAATGTGAAATCCAGAATGTAAAACTATGTTTTATCAACTGTATATATTGTAGCATATATGTTTAAACTCAGTTGTGTTCAGGGTACACCCTGGCAAGTCTCATGACATCTTGCCCAAGAGAGGTGCTAATTAAGCGCCGGCAAACCCAGGAGATGATGTCAGTCCCAGGATTGCACCTTGCCCAACACTTTTACCATCTGAAAGAAGCAACGAGATAGAGTCTGCTACCTCTTGGACGTTTCTGATGAAAGGACATGTTGCTCAAGATACTTCATTGTAATCTTATGAGGATTTCTGGGAAGGACCATCATATGTTCACAAAGAGAATCCCTGGACACATCAACATCTGAATGTACCTTTGAGCACTGAATCAGAAGATCATCAAGAATGAAAAGGACAAAGGGTATCATAGCCAAGAGCAAGAAAAACAGTATAAAAACTGGACTCAAACATCTCAAAGGTGTGCACTTACCTCTCTGAACTGCTGGTGGTCAGAGCTGTGTATGTGTCACCCAGGGTCAATGACCTAGGCTTGGCCCTGCTTTCTTTTATAGTGGTTGATTTCGATTGTCAATTTGTTCAAATTTGTATACAATAAATTTTATTTGTTTTTATAATAATAATTTGGCTCACGCAAATTATTAATTCGATGAAATTGACATTTCATTTATAACATTACCAATCCATCAACTTTCTCCACCTCTACGAAGGAATGCAAAACAACTGAGTGTTTACAGAACAATGTGTGGGAAAGTTTGCAACTGGAATGAAAACATCAGAGGGCTAAAAGATTTCTAAAATCAGGGTGACAATCCCATGCTCCTTCCAGCTGCCCAGAGTGCCGGAGCTTTGGCTCCTGGCACGTTTTAACTGAGAACAGGCTGCTGCCTGAAGGAGGGGGTGTTTCTGGCATTCCTGCAAGGTGCCCACATCTGATCCAGCACTGCTCACCTTGGGAGACACAAAAACCCTGCCTCAGAGGGACCCAGATTAACACAGTAATCCTTTAAGCCATCGGATAGTGTTCTCTCATTATTTGTAGCTATTCCCTGACTAAGAACCCTTCATCTCCTGTCCTCTCATTTGCACTTCTATCTCTACTAATAAACACTGGCCACATAATTTAAGAAATTCCTGTTATTAAGAAACTCTGCTTTTGACGGTCTCAACTCAGCAAATTGCTTGACATCATTTATTCACTAATTACACAGAGAACCAAAAGCTATGTCTCACATTAACAAGGAAACAAAGAAACCAGAAGCAGAACTGATGAAACATTCCCAGTGTCTCTCCTGTTAAGGTACTTTCTATTCAGAGTATAAAATTTGTTTTAAATGTCCATAAAAATGTATCAGGAAAAATGATTCCCTTTTAGGCCATGACATACATACATGGGTGCTATAACTGTGGAAGGATCTATTTCTGCAGTCTACAGAATGCTCAGAAGTAAAAATGACTCAATTGCAGAAACATGGGTAATGCTGCTATGCTGACATGGAAAATCAAGTCAGAAATGTTGGAAAGGAAAACACAAAAAAATTCTTTATTGCCAACTTGCAGAAGATTAAAGAAATTGTAAAAAATACCCCAAGCATATTTTTTTAGAATTCTGTTTACAGAAGTTAAAACCAGTTATAGAAATATAAAATAATTGTCTAGAGATTCCATGCAAAGAATTTTGCCTTGATGTTACAAGATTGATAAACACACTTTTTACCTGAAATATTCCTACAAGCCCTCCAACACGCCTGCTGAACATTTTCTTCTGAAATAACTCCACATGATCAAAAGCCCCAGAAAAAGAGGAGCTTGAAAAATAGAAATTTCATCATGCAACAGAGCAATGAAAGACAAGGAGGAGAGAGAAGGAGGAACTGGCTACAGCCTGGGCTCACGTGGACATGGAAAAGTGAATGTGGGGTTGATATTTAATTTTCAAAGATGAATCCAAAGTAAAGGCATTTTTCTTCTTATATGTGAGCTCTGCAGATCAATAACTTCATATGGAACAAAAGCAAAAAACTGGAGAAAATAAAGGGCACAAATAATTCACCTTTTGAATGCCTCTGTTCTGAACTCAATGGCCCCGTTTGGCCAAATCCCCCAGGCCCACGCAGCTGTTCTCTGTGTACCTTAAACATAATTAAAGAATAATTGACTGCAAGTACTCAGTGTCAAGTGTCCAGCTGCTTCTGTCCATGGCAAAACCCCCTGTCCTACACTGGGATTAACACAAGCTTTAATTGTGCTGGGTGGGGAGTCTGGTTCAGAGTCAAAGCCACGAGTTCTCTGGCATGTTCTGTGAATTGATCATGCAGATCAGTGGGCAAAACCCAATTAAAATAATACCACAGCTCAGCAGTTAGAGCAGTGTGCTGGTGACCTTCCGTGGTGTTAGCAAGTACATTGTGTTTTGCCAGTGCTGATGCATTTATTCCCAAAGAAATATTTCATTATCTAGATAGTTGGAAAAATGGTGATCATCCTGCTTTACACAATGCTAGTGAGAGTTACCTTTTTCTCTCCTTTTCTGGCTTTTCACAAGGAAAAATAAACAAGCCAACTTCAAAATCACTCACTTTTTTTTTCTTTCCATCCAAAGAGCAGGAAAATTAACATACTTGGAAAACAGTCCAAAACTCCTAGTTGTATGTTTATTCCCATTTGGGGAGAACACAACATAAATGTATTATGGAATTTCAGTAATTTGAGTGATGAGTTCTCTATAGAAAGCATCGGGCAGGTCATGAATACCACTCCAAAATTGTCTAACCAGTACAGCCAGCAGGAAAGGGATGTTTCTTCCCCCCTCACTGCCTCACCTTTATCCATCCCCTCCTGTTTGGATCTGTAATTCCCATCTGGAGCTTGGTGCCTGAAGCTGCCCTGGTCATACAATCACCCTTTTAAAGCAACATCTTCTTTATCTCACTGTTGCATCCTCCTTTATTTAACAGAATTATTACTCTTTGTTTCATTCAGAAGACATGGTTTGAATGTTTACCAAGCACAGGGGATAGCTGATAAATAGGTGGATCAATTGATCTGAAAATATCGTAAAATTCTGTTTCATTTCCCTTGAAAAATGACAAACAATGAAAATTTATTTGAAGACAGAATTCTGCAACAGACTTCCATAATTAACAATCCAATGCAACAATCATTCCAATTCCCAAAGGTCCAGAAGATCAATTTTACAGTATTTTTCTTGAGCATTATTTATTCATGCAGTCATCTTAAATAGGGCTTTTTTCTGCTCCAATACAATGATTTGTCAAAGGCAAATCATTTCCCAATGTTGTCTTTTTTTTTTTTTAACACCAGTAACGTTTTAAAAAACCAAGAGAAAATATTTGAAGCCAATCACTAAGAGAGCCACAAGACTGCCTGAAATGCTGTGGAATTTTCTATTCCAGGCATATAATCAGAACTGCCCCTCCTGGATCTCAGGTTTGTGTCCTGATCCAGTGTCTGCATGGCTTCATTTCCCTCCTCTCTCACCCCTAAAATAATTCCAAACATCCTACAACACAACCTTATGCTTCAATAAAGATAGATATTTCAAGAATATTTCAATTGCCTGGTCTGATAATTTTGAGGGGCTGGACTTTACACTCAGTTTCCAAAGGAATGGAGATATCTTGTGAATGCTCCACTTTAGCTGTGGCCAAAAGGAATTACAGCATAATAACTGCAGTTGTGAGACCTTTCAGAGTTCATCAATAAATCTCTGATAGTATATGAAGATATGGGGAAGTTTAATCAATAATTAATGTTAATCACATTCAGTCTTAATCAATGCCAGAACTACTACTCTTCACAAAGCCCAGAGACAGCTCTGTGAGGTACAAAATCAAATTTAATTAAAGCTGTGCATGCAGAAGAGTTTTTAATGCTATCATAATTAGTTTGTTTAATACTGCAGTTTGGAAACTCCTCTGTACATTTTGCAGAGCACTTGAATATTAAATCCATTATTTGCACCTGCTGGAAGAGCCAGGTGGGCTGGTCATGTACAGCTCTCATATCTGAGACTGCAGACACAGAACTTCTCTCAACCTTCCAACCCCCTGGAAAATTTGCCCAGAAATTAGTAGATAATGCCCAGAAACCTGAGCCTTCCAGGAGATCCAAATTGCCAGAGGAAGATGCATCAGAGTCACTCACCTGGCTCCCGTCAAAAGCTGCTCTCACACGGAGGTTGTGACTTTCTGAGCCTCCCAGGATCACGGGGGAGAAGAACAATTTCACTCACTGCAAGTTATTAGGGGAAAAAATGTCCCTTGGGGATCAAAAAAGGGAAGTGATGCCCATGGCTCCACCTGATCTCTTGATGAGGAGCCTTTCTATTCCCTTCTCCCTGGAAAGCGGAGGTCACAACGCAAAAGCCAAATATTTACCAACCCTCCAAAGAGTGTATTCAGCGCCAGAGCAGCTGAGTCAGGAAAGAGGGGCAAACATTCCCCGAGCCCTGCTCTTTGGGGCCTCGTCTCTGTTGTAGATGGGTCAAAATTCATAAGGAATTAAAACACTATAAATGGAATAAGTTATTAATGTGAGATCTAAAATGTAAACTATATCTTGTAAATTGTATACATGTTTAAACTTAGTTGTGTTCAGAGTACACCTTGGCAAGTCTCATGACATCTTGCTCAAGGAAGGTACCAATTAACATAAGAAGTGCAGGCAAGCTCAGGGGAGATGACCTCAGACCCATCAACCTCCTATGATTTCACCTTACCCAACAAAGATCTTTTTCCATCTGAAAGAAGTAAGAGATAGGATCTGCTGCTCCTTGGACACTGCTGATGAATGGACCCATTGCTCAAGATACCTCATTGTAATCATATAAGGATTTCTCAGAAAGATCATCATACGTTGGGATGAGTTACAGGAAACCATCAACCAGAGCACAAAGAGAATCCTTGGACACATCAACATCTAAATGGACCCCTGAGCACTGGGCCAGAGGATCATCAAGAGTGAAAAGAACAATGGATTTCATAGCCAAGAGCAAGAAAAACAGTATAAACACTGGACTCAAACACCTCAAAGGTGTGCACTTACCTCTGTGAACTGCTGGTGGTCAGAGCTGTGTATGTGTCACCCAGAGTCAAGAACCTAGGCTTGGCCCTGCTTTCTTTTATAGTGGCTGATTTTGATTGTCAATTTGATTGAAATAAATTTTATTTGTTTTTATAATAATAATTTGGCTTGCGCAAATTATTAATCTGATGAAATTGACATTTTCATTTATAACAGTCTCTAACCATTCCAGCTCTGCCCAGAGGGGTCTATTTTCACACATCATAAATTAGGTAAATGTTACCCCATTCACACCGCCTATGGCGGTACATGGCACACCCCAGGCAAAGAAAAGAAAAAAACCTTGTTTGTCCTGGCATTATTCACACCGAAAAATGTCACCAAAGGTCTGGTGATAACATGGTTTTGCTGAGAAATAAGACAGCTGCGTGCTCTGATTTTTAGTTGATTAAATCTAAGTTTTCCTTGTGATAACTAATTTTTTTTTTTCATTTATAAAATTAGAAATTCTGCCCCGCATTCAGTCTTCGCCCACCTAAGTGTTGATGTAGGAATTAATATTGCAGCTCATAGCAATATTTTTAGTTTCACCCATTTGGATGGCTGCCTCAAGCCGCCAGGTATAAAAGGGTGGTCCCTAGAGATTTGTGAGCTCCAGACCTTAAGAACTCAGCCATTCCTTAGCAGGCAGGTTTGACTAAAACCCAACAGTAAAAAATCCTTTGGCATGACATAAACAATCAAAAGACAAAAGCCCAAAATGGAAATTTCATGAGTAAGTGTGCCACCACCACGATGAGGAGCACCAGAGATTACCTGCCTGTATGGCTCTTATTGCTCCTTTTATTTATATATATTTTAAATTAAGAGCAGAGAGAAATTTGCTCTGTCTGTATTTTTCTGCCTTAAGCATTTCTGATTGCTGCAAGGTTTAGTCTTGCTAAAGAGCAGTCTTGCATCATTATATATTTCATTGGCCATTTACTGTAATGCTGAATGGCCGATCAATTGGCAGTTAAACTGCTCATTAAGAAAAAAGTACAAGTTTCTCTAAACTCAGCTACTCCATTTTTCTCCCAATCATTTCCTCAGTCTATTAATGGGCAGGTTTTGTCCTGTTGTTCAATAGTTCAAAGTTAGATTTACCTTATTCTGGGTAGTGTAAAGCACTTAGGCAGTTTTAAAGGGAAAGGACTTTTTGAGAAGCTTCTTTAATGCCCAAATAACAGTAATAACATACATCTTAAATGCCAAATTTTCATGTTAAAGCATCAATTCAAAAATCTGGGATCTGTGAAAAGACAAAGTTATTTTCCTGTGATTTTATTTGTTACAATGAATGGACTGCAATTGTCAGGGACAAATTATGCAGGCTATAAAATTTAAATTTAAAAATTTGACACTAATGGAAACTCCAATACACAGAATGAAACCTACTTAGTCAGCAGCCACAAATCAGGACCAACATTTTCTTTTAATAACCTTTGCAACTTGTCTTGAAAGCTGAAAGGGCTTTCTGATGAAACCAAAAGCAAACTCTCCTACAGGTGCATCCTCTCAGTTTTTCACCCCCTCACTCCAGCCTGGCAAGGTGGGGTCTGTGCACAAGAACCTTCCTGTGTCACTTCAGATGATCCCAAGTTATCTACATCATATGAACCTCTTCTTTTTTTATCTTCTCTACAAGACTGAGACTGTGTATAAATATATATATATATTTGTATGATTAAGGCACATGAGCAGATCTTCAGAGCTGAGTTATTAATGACTCATGAAACACAGGTGAGTGCTCATCTGCTTAAAACCCATAAAACTCATGGTTAGATTGAGCACTGCCTCATTTATTACATCACCACATATTCCCTTTTTCCAGACAGATGAGTCTGCAGCACTTTGGCTCCAAGCTGGAGGACCAGATGCCAAAAAAATAAAAGGCACCTGTTTTCTGAAGCTCAGGAGCAATTCCCCCATCTTACAGCTCTGTAACCCATCAAAACTTTCTAAAGGCACCATTAAAAGCTGCTGTGCCTCCATCCAGAAGCCTCTGAAAGAGCAGAATTACCACCTAAAACACCTGCACATGGAAAAGTGCCACCAGAAAGCCCCTCATGCCCCCAAATCACTGCCAAGCTGATCTCCACGGGGCATGGAGGCAGTGGGGGGACCAGTGAGGAAGGATGGATGAAGAGCAGGAAAAACTTGGAGAAGACATGCTGAAGAGCCCAGAGGAGCAGGGGGAACATGAGAAAATAGGAAATTTTGGGCAACAGCCTGACCAGGAGCAGCCTGGATCAGCCAGAGGCACTGTTCTGGTCCAGGCCTTGCTGCCTGCAGGGATAACAGAAATTCATCCCTCACTTCTCCTCCAGAGAGCAACTGAGCAGGAAACTGAAAATTTGTGAAGTAGTTGGGCTAAAAAGAAAAAAAACAAAAGGAAATAATGCATCTCAACAGCTTTACTCTGACCAGCACTGTTTGCCAAACAGCATTTTAGAAACAGGGCAAAGCACTTTTACTGTAATTTTTTATATCCAGTTCCAGTGAACACAATAGAACTGCAACCTGCTGTATTTTGAGACAGTTTAGTTCCTTAATACTAATGGAAAATGCCTCTCCTGTGGATCTTTTAGTCAGATTAAAGGTGTGATTCTCCTGATCTGCTTTCTTCAATGGGCAGGCTTTTCTGGATGGTTTCTTTTTCATTTGTTTAAGAATATTTGCAAAATCTGGCAGTCTGAATCTCATCAGGTAGAAGGAAATATAAATGTGACAGGTTTGGAGCTGAAAGACCAAACAGTCTGCGTGACATTTGGGAAGGAGATTTTATATTTTGGAGGAAGGGAGCCACTCATAATCAACCACAAAGATCAGAAGTTATTATTTGGCAGCATTTGCAATTTTTTTTATATTATTTGTAGTTTTGCACAGAATGCATCCAGAACTCACAGAATAAACAGCAGTTTACCACAAAACATCCAATTTATCACGTTTGTCACCAATATGTATAAAGAGTGCAGAGAGAGGAACCATTTTCTTCCATTTTTGGTTTGAAACTCTGCCACCTGTGGGAAAGCTGCAGCTCAGAACAGACCATGTACCTCCAATGCCAGTTTAATGCAGCTCCTGAGAATTTTATAACAGTAAAGGGAAGATTTTTTTTGGTTCTTTGCATTTTAAAAAAGCAAGTTATTGAGTTTGCAGTTTTGTGAGTTAAACATAACTTCAATGTTATTACTATTTTTTATTTTTGGCTTGACTGGGTTTGAAAAAATTTCATCAAATCTCTTTAGGAACACTAGTGATAATCTGTTCAAGTTTCTATTAGTATGTGTTGCCATTTAGTGGTAATGATGAAGTCAAAATATCAATGTTTAAGAAGGCAAGGTAGGAAATGATGAGGTAACCCAGTACTGCTGTTATAACCATGAACAAAAATCAAGTCCCTGTTGAGAAGAAAAACCTGAATTCTCTCACCTTATCTCACAGGAACTGAAAAAGCAACATTTATGTTTGATTCAGAGATGAAAACAGGCAACAGAGAGATTACAGGGAGCCATCTGTGCTGGTGCCCCAAGTGTCCTGGTGGGGAAGTCACTGGATTTTGAGTTTATGAGCAGGTTTTATACCCACTGCCCAAGCCAACAGGAGTGCAAAGGAAATAAATCATCTGTGATTTAAATACCACCAGTAAACAGCCCCAGCCTTCTGACACTCAGCCCTGTAAGTGAATCCCTCCCCTGTTGTGCTTTTGGGGGCTGCATTCCTTCAGCTGGTTCCTGTAAGGAGGACATGCCCAGCCTCAGCCCTTGACACACTTTTATTTCACTGCTGTACCTGGGACAGGCAAAGTAAAACATGCAAATAGCAGAGGGAAGCAGTGACCATCTGGAAAGACATTTAATATGTTTATATATCCAAGCCACTCTCCACAACAGTAGCATGAGCAGATTTTTGCCCTTTACAGATTTTTAGCTCTTCCCTCATTTTGGAAAAAAAAAAAAGGTTTGTTTTACACAGAAAACTCCAGTTTGGCTGCCCCTAATTCACAGTTTTCTGCATGATTCCCAAACACAGGGACTGAAACAGCACTCCATGACTTAGTAATAAAGATAAAACAACTCCCATAACCTTTATTGAGTTCTGAAAACAAAACCTCCTAGTCACTCTAATAAAGGCAGCGTGAAGCACAGGCAGCCCTGAATGATTCTGCTCTAAAACTTCCTAAAAAAACCCAGCAAGGTTTTCTAAAAAGCCACACAGCTTTTCAGATTCAACTCCATTTTAAAATGAGAACAAAATATGTACTTAGATAAGTCACCTCTCTCTCTCTCTAAGTAAGTATATATTAATAAACCTTTATTTCTAGAGCATATAAAGTTATAACATAAAACAAATAAATGCCAAGAGGTGGATTTTACTTAAATGTGAGGCCCAAAAGCTATCACTGACTCTTTAAGTTTTAAGTATAAGTCTTTCTCACAATAAAATAGTCAACTACCTCCCCACTGAACTATAAAGAACAGATTTAGTGGATACATTATTAGCCCTCTACTCTGTTCCTAGACCTTTGCAGCAGAAAGCCAAATTAAATGCTGGCCTAAGCAAGATCAATTTGGTTGCAGTCAGCAGAGATGCATCAGCCTACCTGTGATCACAACCCCATTTGCAAATGAGGGACTGCCAAGGGTGGAGAAATCGTGGTGAGCAGCACCTGAAAGTTTTGTTTCCCTTACATACACCTGGCTTTTGAATTAAGTCCAGAAGTGATGATTTTCTAACTGAAAACAATGGCTTTTAGGGGCTCTGTCTATTAACACTGCAGAGGGAACTCTGACAGCATTTGCAGCAGTGAGAAACAAGGAGGAATTAAAACACACCCTTCTGTTCCAGCCATTTTCAGGTGGCTGCATCACACTTTGCAACACAGAAGGAAATAATAGTTTGACAGAGATATTAGAGAGGCCTAAAAAGTGAAGTTTTTAAGGGAGAAGCAGCTATGTGGGATTCCATAAAGCAGGAACTGCAACGATCCTCTTGAATGTAGTGAGAGGAATGAAGGTCAATGGGTACAGGAATAAATTGGAGTGAAATGCAAGCTCCTCGGGCTGGGCTGTTCTGGAGCAGCATCCCAGCATTCTGAAGCAGCAGAGCCAACACACAGATCCTGACTGCTTTTGAGATGTAGCTTGATCAATTTATTTTACAACCCCTTTCCTATGCCTGACTGCACCAGTAGGAAACTGGATTTAATCATGCAGGGTGTTCCTTCCACTACTCTCCCTCCCTAAGAGATATAAATAATACCTTAAAACTTGTATTGTTTAATTTAAAAAAAAATCAGTGGAGTGAATTTTCTGGTTAGCCTGAGCTCTTGTGCTGGTACAGAGAGAAGGAGGCTTTGCCAAGCTAAGGAGATAATTTGCAGTGACTGCAATTTGAGTGCACCTGGATGGAGATGCCCAAGGAACTCAGTGATGAACTGACAAGATCATCACAAAATGCACAGGATGTAAATAGCTGCTCCCAGCTGGGCACAGGCTCTTTAAACAATAATGTTTTGGCATGATCATGCAGACATTAACATCAATACATAAATATGGAAAGGCACTTTCTACAATGGCATGGCTCTTTTTCCTCAATACAGATTAAACAATTTAGCAAAACCATTAAAACCCATTCTAATTTGGGATCTCTCCATGCATGTGTGAGTAGGCACAGGCAGACTTGTGTTCAGACCCCCTAAATGTAACATCTGACCCCTGATCTGAGGCCATTTATATTGTGATTGTCAAATTAAAGGCTCAGTTTTGCCTCTGCAAGTATTCAGCTGGATAAATATCCCACTCCTAGTTCACAGTTCACAGGGTGGTGATGCACAGTTAAGTCTGGGAAAGGAAATAAAGCTACACCTTAAATTTAATTTCCTGTAAACACAGAGTTGTATTTGCACTCACAGCTATTTGATTTATCACTTTGCAACACAAAAATGGAGTTAAGTAGCCTTGTGTTTGAAAATGGCTCTCAAAGTGCACAAAGTGATGCCTGTTGCTAACGAATGAAATCTTTTCTCCACTGACAGGCTGAAATCTTCAACACCTGTTATCAATGCCCAGAGTGGGCTCTTCCATCTATGGTAACTTGGAATAACCAAAAAGGTCCATAAGTGTGAAAGAGTAAAATGCAGAAAATTGGTGCTTATATTTATTAGAAAATTACAAAAAGAAAGATGTTTGTGATCATCATGGTTACTTTATCACCAAGAAAAAAAAGTTCCTACATTTTATTTTCTTCTGGCATTTTTTGATTGGTTACTTAGTTTTCTGTATTTTTGGTTCTGGCTTTTTTTGTTTGTTGCTGTTGTTTCTAATTGTTTGTTTTAAAGACATTTGCTACTTTAAACAAAGCTGACAGTAATCACTAAATGTAATATGGGTGTGCTGGGAGTAACTGGAAAGCCAACTATGAACTATGGAGAGATACTAAAAGTTCATTTTATCATAAGGTACAAACTCTGTCACTATAAATCCAACAATATAAATATTCAGATGTTTCTAATAAGTCTTGACTTGTGCAGAACTTTAACTCATAGTTATGACCTTTAGGTTATATATTTTTTAGTCTTTTAAATAAAAAAAAAAAAAAAAGAGAAAGATCTGGTCTTCCCTGCTGTAATTTAATACAAAGCTCTTCTAAAATGCTGTATCTTTAGGTTGGATTATACCAGCATCTAACTTGGATCTTAACAAATACATTTTTAATTAATCATGCTGCTGGTTTTTTGTTTTTTGTTTTTCTCGTGGATTTCAATGGTTTGTCTAAAACACTGTAATGCAGAAATACTTCCATGTCATATCAGAAAGCCAATAACTTTGCTAACCACTCTTTTGCTGACAGAACACATCGTCCTCATTTGCAGAATGTGACAAATTTAGAATTTGAAAGGAAACAAAACGCCTTTAACAAAGTGTAAAGCACAATTTCCAAAAAAAGCTTCATCACCTCGCTGAATTCATCCAGTAGCCTTCTCTCCTCTAAAACCAGTCTAATGAAATACAGCTGGAGATAGCACAAAAGAATTCCATTAATTAATTGGCAACCTGCTGACACTAATTAAGCTACGAAAATTCAACTCCCTCACACCAGATTTTGAACATTAGTCAGTTAGGTTTGGTGGGAAGTTTGCCTCACGTCTCTAACGCAAGCAGAAAGGAGAAAATGAACTTTGTGGTTAACATGTGTGGGAACAGAGCGACCTATTATTGGAAAAATGAGATATTAAACCTTGCACTGATGCAGGGAAGCTGTGCTGGAGAAGCCCTTCCTGACACATTCCCTCACAGGAGGCTTTAAGGCCACCCCAACTCATCCATCTTCTTCCTGCACAGGAAAGGAGCCCAAAACACCACTGGCACAGGGCAGGGCAATTAATTTATTTAATTCTCTGCCACTCCCTGTAAAGTGCCTCAAATCTTCACTTCAGCCATCCACCAGTCAAGATTTCCTGCAGTAACTGGGAGAAAACATCCAAACCCTTTCACCCACATTCTAAATCTCCTGTAAAGTATCCAAGGAGACCTCACTTAACATTTTAACAGTTAATTACACAAGGAAGATTTATTATTTAATGTCTCAAGGCCTACTGGCACTGAGTGGCTCTGCTATAATCTGAGTGGACACTAAAGAACACCATCTGGTGCTCCTTCCCTTTCCAAAATCCCAGCCCCAGCTCATGAGGAAGGTTTTGATGCTGTGTTGGAAATGTGCTAACCCCGATCTGTACCCACATTATTTATTAACAATCTAAACAAAAAGAGGAACACAGTGCAGAATAAAAATATTGGCTACTTTTCTTGCAATCCTCACCATTATACTGCTTCAGGGACCATAAGATTCACCAGGCAATTATTTTTTTTTAAATAAAAGAAATGTTATTGTGGAAAAGTAGCATGTAACTTTCCTGCTTTTTCTTTTTTCAGTTTTCTCTTTCACATGGGAGTTAACAGTTAAATCATTTAGCCTTCTTATAATAACAGTACAGCACAATTTGCCCACCTCACCATATTTTCAGAAATCTAATTAATTGGAAGGTGTTAATTAATTTTGAATCTACAGGAAAGTAGTTTTCTGAGACAATTTTATAAGAATTGATTTATATAAAGGGTCTGTAACCTAATAAGCTTTCAGTTCTGAAATCCTCAGTTCGCACCTGGTAAATCAGCCAGGAATGTGGCAAACTCCTGGTGATGAATGGCTCATTTGTCAAATGCAAAAATCTTAAAAAATTAAAATAATGAAAAAAACCCAAGTCTGCACATATGCAGGTCACATTCTCACCTGTAAACACACACCCTCGTTCTAAGACACGAGCTTGGTGTTAAGGCTGTAGCTCAGGGTAAAGTCAAATAAAATTCCCCTTTCTGTGCAGGTTAAGCTGACTCGCTGCGAGCCTCAAGGGTGGCAAGATCTGAAGAACTGCATCCGACCCCTCCCTTAAATTCTTTCTTCTGTGGTTGAGCAAATGGGGAAAAGGTGATGCTTAGAAGTTTCTTGTACTGTTGCCAACTGGGAATAATCAGTCACTGAAAAATAATGGGGGCCTCTTTGCCTCAGTCACTGTGCCAAAAATCAGTGAGATGTGGACATGGTCAGCACCACCAGAATCAGCCTCTCTACAGTGAGCTGATTTAAATACACAAAATCTACTAAAAAAAAATAAAGAATTTAATAGAGAATATTTGCTTTCCATTTGGGGCAGAGAAGAACTCCACTGAGCAGTGTACCTGCTCTAAACTTTATTATACTCTCATTTACTACAGCCATCACTGCAATATTTTATCAGAAGATTAGAGTGCAGTTGACACCAGGATGGAAAATGCATTTGATTAATAGATGATCCAAAGTACAGAGTTGGCTTATCTCCCACAGTGCTCACAGGATTCCAGCTCTCAGCCTACCTATCCAACCTTGGGAACACCTCCAAAGTGCTGTGAAGTCAAAGTGGCAGCAAAGCCACCATGGGCAGGATCACACTGAGATTATCACGTGCACCAGAACCTGCTCGGAGGGTTTGCTGTGGCACAAAGCAAGGTCAGGCAAGAGCAGATGGGAAAGGCCATTTTAGAGACTGAGCATTGCATTTGAACATTTGATTCTTTTGCAAGAGAGACTCACAAGTTAATTCCAGAACTAAGTCTTTTACGGACATTTATTTCTATAACCATAATAAAGAATTGGGTGATAAAGGGTGGATGGCTTTTGTGCAAGGGGATACTGGCAAATGAGGATGAGGAATTGTTTGATGCAGTGCAGGATGGTGTCTCATTGTGACAACAGCTCTCATAAGGTCATCTTCTGGGTGATTGGCAGTTTCTAACTCTCTAACTTTTCAGAAAACTACCAAAACAAAAAAAAAGTAGGGAAAGGAAGAGAGGCAAAAAGTGAAAGCAGTATCTCATTTTAATAACACCTTTTAAACTCTATTGTAATTAAAAATACTTGGATATTATAAAGAAATAAATACTAATAGTCAAAAGTAGTAAGCTCTTCTATTGGGGACTGAATCCTTCAGTTTTCCTGAAGACAACAACGGGAAAACTGAGACAATGAAGGTTATATTGATAATAGGAAGGAAAAAAGTTCAAGCCATGCCTGGAGCATGAAATGGAGAGTAAAAGTTGAAGGAAAAAATCATGAAAGATGCATGACTATCAGATTCACATGTATTACTGTTAAGTGCATTCATTAAATGATCATAAAGAATATATGACATTAAAATGAAAGAGAAGATCACAGTCTCTAATAGAACTTGATAATTTCAGAATGTGAAAAGCAGCAGACCATGACAACAATTTAAACTAAGAACACTAAATCTTGCATTCCAGCTTTCACTGCAGGCAAAGGGGAAAAAAAAAATACACGGAGTAAATGCCAGAAGTGAAAAAAGAAAACGTGACATCGAATTTCAGGCTACGCTGGTATAGCACACGATGAAGCAATCATTTGTTTTGAAACCAATACAGAATTATGTGATCATGAACCACGCGGAGAAATGCGCTGGTTCCGAATGCACCCACGCTGCACATCCCCTGCAGACACATCCTGCTAAATGAGTCGTTGTGATGGTGACCTGGCCATTTGCTGTTTGAAGCCCTTTGTATTCCGTTGTGGTTTATATCACCTGCATTATGGGTTATAACAGATCGCTTGGCCGGGGTTCTGACACCTCTGCATGAGGCTGTGTTTAACACCTCATCAGTTGGGATACATATGCTAATTGGTGCTGTTTAGCACCTGTTTTCGCCTTTCCTGCTGTTCAAGAACAACACTCAACATCCACAACTCTGCCTTTGCAGGGTTTGCAGAGCAGTTCACCACCTTACAGAGGAAATCAGATGTTTTGGAAAGGTAGCAGAGAAAATTCTGTCCCCATTTCGAGCAGTGAAATGGTTGAAGTAACTCGTCATTGATTACTTTTTTCCCAGTAGTTTTATTAATATATTAAAAAAAAGAGCAAATCAGCTGTGGAGAATGGGAAGGGACTGACTTGATGCAGGAGGGTCTTCCCATCAGTTTTGGAACTTCCTTGTGGCCATTATCAATTTGCACACCACAAACACACGGGTGTTCTGGCGCCTGTTACCTGACCATGCTTGGACAACAATTCTCAGATTAAACACAACCCACTGATTTCCATGAGTTTGCAATCAAAGAATTCAGCCATTAACACTCTGCCACTGGAATGGAAATTGCTGGGACAGGGATTGCTCAAATGGCAGTTCCACATCTCTGTCTTGATTTCTCAAGGTCTTAAAACTCACCCTCTTTCATCATTTCACTGCTGTGATGATTTTTTCTTGGAAAGTAAATGAAGGATGTGAGCAAACAGCGAGAACACGTTAGAATTTATGACAAGAATTTATGCAGGGCTTTTGATCAGAGAATTTTAAGGCTAAATTAGAAGATAACCACAGAACTTCAGGGTAGAATAACTGAACTTCAAAACGGGTGGAAGGCCTGCTAAGTGTGAGTGAAAAGGAAATAAGGAACAGAAAATGATTGCTAGAATGAGCTACTACATCATCCAAGAAACACTAAATGACTTTAATCCTCCTGAAGGTTCCCGTGATATACACTTGAATAGCAGCACTGAAATATTAGTCAATACTAAAGGAGTGCACAAGCCTTTTGTGACAGCAATCACCAGAAATACACATAATGACCACTCTTAGTTTAAAACACAGATATGGCCTCAGTTTTACCAGGTAAATATCAACTGTGGAAGTGATATTTCACATATTGCAAAGTCTTGCCCTCACAGAATCACACTCTGTGCTCTTGAGAGATGCTTCCATTGTTCTATGTATTAATTAGGATAATGACATGGCTGCTGCAGATATCTGGATATTTTAAAACTCGGAGCAAAAGGAGAGCAACATCAGTGCTTCAGGCTCTGCTGCTTGAGCTTTCAAGATACCCTGAAACATAATTTGGCTTTGTGTTGTAAGCAGGTCTGGAGCCAAATTCAGCACTCCCTGCTGAGCTAGTCTAGATATCACATGTAACTGTGGCAGAGAAATGTATAAAAGAACAGAAATTTGACCAATTTAATTTGAAGAACAGAAAACATTGCATAAAACTTTCCAGCTCCTTGACATTGAAAATAATGGTGTCTGACAGTTCTAGGGTTAAGTAGCCACTCATTCAGCACAGCATCGTTTATCTGCCAACAGTATGTGTCTCTTGTTGTTACTTCAAAGAAAAAATTCAATAAAAATTTAAATAAAAACAGATCTGTCAGTATAAAGCTTTAATATTTTACACCAAACTCAATCCCTTTCCTTTGTAAAGTGCTTTCATACTTCCTGAACTCGTCCTGCAGTACACAATTCTCATTTTTTTAAAAGAAAGAAACCATGAATCACCTTTAAACATCTACACTTTCCTGAAACATTAACATTTATTTTTAATAGGCATCACTCTGAAAAGGCTTCACTAAGTACTGTAGAATACTAAAGAATTCTGTAGATTGAGAGAACTAAGGATATATATTGAGCATCATTACATACAAACTGGTTACTTGGTTAAGAATTCATGATTCAGAATATAACAGTAATTATTTAATGCAATTAATTCCAAATGCTCTCTCGTAGAGTACATTTGTTGTTACTGACTGCAGACTGTGCTATAAATGTACTCTGAAATAAGTGAAACAAAGGATTCAGTTATTCAAGGCCATGTCCTCTCTATGTATTTCTGCCCAATTTCTCCTTTGCCTCCCACGTATTTTATGAAACTAACAATTAAATGCTGCACAATCACTGCTTATGTCAGACTTTTTGTTTTAAAGTTGCTAGATTTGAGAAATCAGAGACAGTTTATGAGAGATAATTAATGTCTCTCTTCTGTAAGTGCACTTGGCAAGGTATAATCTCTCCATTTTACGCTGTCTCCCACATATATTTTAATAATAAAATCATTATTCTATTTAGAAACCTCTCATATTATTTAGCAATTCAGATTTGGACTGCAACTACTTTGAGAAGAAAAAAAGGTGACTTACCAGCCCCTTGTAACAGATTCAGATTACAACAGCCTCAATAAAAACATTTTTTAAACTTTGATTGCAAGCCCTAAAAGCAAAATTAACAATCTGCCAAAGCCAATATGTTCAAATAAAGAAAAGTTGTAAAATATGACCATAATTTTATATCTGCCTAGTTCTATTTGATTTTAAAAGTTTCTTCCACCATCTATTTTCTATCCCAGTCACGAGTTTATAACCATGCTACAAATTACACCAATAAAATTTTGTGAAGAAGATTACAATAAAATTGTCATTTCATGTCAACTTTACTGGGCAAAATATATGCATTAACATGATAACAGGAATAATCTATTACCTTATTTAAGTATCTTCATTATTTGAAATGATAGTTGCTCCACACTATTTGCCAAAATACGTTAAGTGGTTTTGAAAGTCATAAATCTCTGCCACTCTTTTCCTTATAGAAGTGCTAACTATAAAGTTCTGTCATAAATTATGAAACAAAAGGGTTTAAGCCAACCCAATAATATGAAATCCGTCCTTTCAATAATAAAATCTGTGCAGCTGGGAGCTGCTCATTATTTATTTAGCTTCTGCAAACCAACACCTCTATTTGTTTCCTTGTAACTCCACTGTTTTCCTTGCTTTTCCTAGGGAAAAAGAAAAAAATACAGCCCACAAAAACCAAACCAAACTGTAGCTGTATCTCCTCACTGCTGTGTGTTGCACCATTCCCTGGGCTCATCTGCCTCTGGCACCCCATTTTGTCACCAGTTTCAGCTCAGGTGATCAATAACAGTCCAATGAGCACGTGCTCCTGCCACCATCACCACCAAAAGTAATCCATCCAAAATCTCCAGATTACCCACTTGTGATCTCAGATACCCATATGGCAGTCCTGGAATCAGAGCTTTTATTGGTTAATTTTAATTCATTATTTTTCTGAAAAATGGTTACACGTCTCTGCCTGAGAGGAAAAACAAAAACCACACCCCAAGTGAGCCACAGTGGAACAGAATCCCCACAAAGAGTAGAAACATGACCAAGTGCTGGTCAAAGCCCCTCTGTCTGGAATTAGTTCAGAAATGCTTCCATGCTGCATCCTGCACATCCAAAGTGCCACACAGCCCTTCCACTCTGCTCTGCAGAATGCACAGGTTCAGCTGCAGGCTCCTGTCGCTGCCCCCTGAGAGCAGGCCACCTTCTGAAAAGCAAAAGCAGGAAGGCAAAGTGGATGTAAAATAAATAAGTAAATATTTAAAATAAAAGCATTAAATGTGTGCAGTATTTGTAGGTGGTGGTCCAGGAGCTGTCAGTGGTGGAACACCAATGAACCTCTTCATTAGCACACAGATGAGATGACACCAAAAGGCAAACCCTGTGGGTTTAGAGAAGGGGTGAGGGGCACCCTGTGCTTTTCAGGAGGCTGCTCCCACACTCCCAGCCTGGCTCAGCTGCTGCTCCCTCTGCAGCTCATTCTGGCCAGGATGGCTCTGCCACAGCCAATTCTGGAGAAGAAAGAGTTGCAGCCTGCAGAGGTGAAGGGCTGGGATTGGAGCAGTCAGCACAGCTGTGCTGGCTTTGAGGCTCACTTGTCAGAGCAGAACAGGATCAGAACAGAGCAGTGTCTAAAACAGAACAGAGCTTAAAATATTTGAGTCCCCTTAGGAAAGTGCACTAATGAGGCAGTCTGTCTGTAAGATCTAATTCCAAGCACTAGGCACACTGGAGAGCTCTGCTCACACCCACAAGTCGAAGGACAGGAATAATCTCCTTCTCAAAAAGCCAGCAGAATTTCTGTAATGAAAGTAGAGAAAATGAAGCAGCACAAACTAAGCTCAGTTTTGCAGCTCTGGGGTGGAATACAAACCCCCACTCCCCACTGGTATTTGTCAGCAGTTAACAGGCATTTATTAGTGACACAACCTGTTTTGCTCCTCTGGAAAGAAAAATCTTGGCCTTCTGCTGGAGCATGGGTTTGCAAAGAGCCAAGGAGATAGCTGGGAGGCTGCACAATAATTACCTGAACCAAAGAGCTGAGGAAAATAATGCCCAGGACTCAAAAGTGCAGAAATAGCCAGCTGCCTCCAGATGTGGGAGGTGTGAGTTAAAAAAGACCCCTTGACTTAACCTTGATTAGATAATTGTGGTAACAGCTGTAGGGAAGGTCTCCTGCTCGCTTCTGGCCACGCAGCAGTGCTGGGGTTCCCAAAAAGATAAGCTGACACCCACTGAAATCATTTTGGGCAGCAAGAGATGCAGAGAAACGGCTCCTCCTGGCAGGGCCTGCAGAGGAGACCCCTGCCTGTGGCTCCTGGGACGTGCTGGGCTGGCAGCGGGACAAGATGGTCAGGAAGGCTCTGCCAGCACTGATGACTCTGTAGCCTCACCTGCAAAGGACAGGAGTTCAGACAGTCCTCTGCACACATTTAAACCTCCTCCCAGCTGCCTTTCTGATGGCAGAGATCACCAGCACCCGACTGGGACCCGAGCTGAATGCATCCATTTTGAGAGAATAGCATAAAAACCTCATTTTAGCAAATCTGGAACAAAGTATGTAAAAATTCTTGGCACTTCAAGGGGAGAAAATATCTTCCCTCTTCCTGATTTACATCTGACAATAATGCCATAATGCATACAATACACAAAATACTCTTTCATGGTCTAGAAATACTACACAAATAAAGTTCGAAATCTTCCTGTGGAACTGAGAATGTGCAATCAATGAAAGCCCAACAGTTAATCAATGGCAGTTTCATCAGTGATTACTTTATGTAAGGGCAGCCTTCCTCAAGTCCTTGATTTAAAAACTAGAAGTTAATTCAAAGCAACATGAGGCAGCCAGAAAAGCAGTCTGCCACCTCAAAAGTCACATGTTTGAAAGTTATTTTACATCAGAAAGAAAGCTTACTGCTAATAATCACCACAAAATAGCAGAAGATTTGGTAACATACCCAAAAATTAATGCAATCAAAAAAATGTGTTTTCCAGGGAACAAAAAAGAACAATCTTTTAATATTTGTAGAAGTCTGGTAAAATAGCGATTGGCACAGTGAAGCTTGCAACTAGCAAGGAAACAATGAGTGCCTTCCTGACTCTTCCCATTAATTATCTGTTATGACATTCGTAAAGTCTCAGTATTTCAGACAAGTTTAAATGAAGACATAATTCTCTCTGATATTCAGAGGCATTATCAGATAAACAGAATTAATCAACACTCAAAATCATTGAATGCTATGGATGTGAATTCCAACAGCAACCTTCATACCTGCCCCCTAAAAATGTAATATTAACAGGGTTTTTGCAGCTCTGTGAAAGTCAATTTGTAACTCATTCACTGTTAAAACAGAAACTTCCAAACACCCACACGAGGGCAGAGAAAATCTGGGAACAGCAGCAGGATGAGCCTGCTTGGCTCACAGAAACCTCTGCCCTGAAGGAGGAGAACACAACCCCAAGGTGATGGACAGAGGGGGGGTAGCACTGGTGCTGCCTCCAAGGCTTCTCCACTGTTTGCTGAGTGAGGCAGTCAGGATCTTACAGTTTACAGAGCCCTCCCAGGGCAGAGCAGCTCTGCAGCCAAACTGCAAAGTTAAATCTCTGCAGGGCTCGTGCTGGGTTTCACTCCTGCTCCGTTCCTCAATATCCCTTTTTGTTGCCTTTTCTACTTTTCACTGCGCTCCTGCCGTGGTACAGAGGGTAACCTTTGGCTAAAATTGAAGAAGGAAAGATTAATTTTGCTTTAACAAAGAAAGGTTAAATGTACAGAACGTGTACCTTGAAGCCCATCCACTCCAAAGCAAGTTCTTCTAGTCCTATTAGATGAATGTCCAAAAGAGTTCCTGTCCTAAATGCAAAGGCACCTGTTAGTACATAAATAATATGGATGCTCTATTTTTTCCCTAATTCTCAGATTCTTTATATCATTCTATGTCAAGATTAGAGAAAAAAAACATTCCTGAACACCTGATATTTTCCTTTAGCAGGAACAATACTACTGTGAAAGCAAAATTGTGTAAGACAGTCTTATTCTATAGTTAAAAAATTCACTTTATTGTAGCAGGCAAAAATGTAACATTAAGAACACTTTATTTCTGGTGGAACTAGGTCATAGCTGCACCTTTACAGATGTAAAAACAGAAGCTTTAATAAACAGGATTATTCCTGTCAATGTTGAAAAGAATATGACTAATTACATCTAAGGTAATTAGAACTGTACAGAATCTTTAAATGAAACTGGTGATCAGAATTTATTCTACTTTTTCATTTCCTTCATTCTGCAATATGTTTTATCCCCCTGGAATGAAGCACTAGTGCACACTTGGTAGGTGTGCTCAACAGCACTCAAATAGAAATTTTTATTTGTTCTTGGATTTGCTAAAAGGAAGAAAAAAGGAAGTCACAGGTGAGGGAAACACACTTTGCTCTTCTTGAGACTTCCCTCAGACTGGACTACTTGCACCTTTTTGTCCCAGCTGAAGATAACCAACAGCATTGCTGGTATAGAAATTGAAAAAAGAATAAATTAAAGCTCTGAACAAGATCAACAAGGCAGTTTAACCACCAGAGAACTCGTGGTGCTGCTTCAGGGTGGGATGAAATCCTCCAACCACTGCTCTGCCAAAAGCCCTCACCTTCACCTGGCAACCAGCAGCCCTCAGCTGGGACCACTCCTCCTTTCTGTCTCTTATGGTTATGATTTAACCCTCTGCTTGGAAGAGCTTCCCCTTCCCTCCCCAAACACAGCTGGGACAAAATTTAATGATAACTTTTCAAAAGTTCTCTTCCCTCTGGCATTTGTCCTTTATTTGCTCACTTCTGAATAGATTTTTCTTTCTATCTTTTTTTTTTTTTTTTAGTGGTGTCATGACTGATTTCCTTCTTTATCTGGGAAATTAGAAAAGAAGGAAAAACTGTAAAAAAATCATGCACAACCTGCAATTTTCCAATAAGAAGCAGCAACTCCTCCTACCTGCCACTGGAAGCAGGCACTCAACATTATTAAGTACCTCTAGCTCCCCACAGCTAGACAAATCCCAAAGTACCTCCTTTACTGCATTTTTTTATTGATGAGGTTTGTCATTTTATGGGATGTGGTACAATAGAAAGCAATTAAGTCACTGATGCACACAAATGTTACCTTTTTGCAAGGCGTCAGCAGCAATAATCTTCTTTCAAATATGCTGAGAAGCAGCCATAAACCTTCTCCTGCCAGAGGCAAGCTCTGGTGAGTCTCGTTGTGCTCCAAGTTCCTCACAGAAGGTGTTGCTTAAGGTCTGCATTCATCAAAAATGGTGATAATTAAGGTGCACAAGCAGCTCCATTTTGGCATGGCTCAAAGAAAATAGCCACTGAATCATCTCTCAGTTTTCCAAAACAGTTTGTTTGATCTCTTTAGTGGCTCTGTGTGAGAAGCTTGGGGAAGGCATGAAGGACAGGTACTATTTTCATGCCCTATTCATCTCAGGAAAGGGGTGATTAGCTGGGTCACAGGAATCAAGGAGTGCCAGGATTTTAACATTCCATCTGCTAGCAGAACTCCTCTGAATTGAACATTTTCAGCCCCCTGATTTCAGTCAGGATCAAAACCCTTTTCCCTTAACCTTGCTGAAAGTATCACTTTTGACTTCACCAGAAGCAGAAAGAAATGAAAGTCTGATCCTCTCCTCGACCTTTACAAGTCAGCTAAATAAAAGGTATTACAGCATGCAATTGCTTGAAGCAGTAATATTCATTGAAATGAAGAATTTTTTCCCACAAGTACGAGAAAACACTTGATATTTGCTGAAGGAAATGGAAATATTTCATGGAGCAATTTATAGAAGCGGCGTTTTCACTGGAAACAATCTGAACCAAATCATTCAATCACAATTTATATCTAGAAGTGAAATGTTGGACAGATTAAAAAAAAAGGGACCTCATGCACAAAACTTGTTTGTGAATAAGCTGAGGCTGTAAACTACGGCCGTCATTGATGGAGAAACAGCTCCCAGGGCCAGCAATTCCAGCAGTGACAGCCTGGCCTGGGGGACTGCAGGCAGCGGGCAGGAAGCACAAACTACTCTGAATAATTTGGATTCCAGTCGCAGTTTATGGCCCTGTGGAAATCACTTCATTTCTATCTCAGGTTTTTTTCATTTCTATGAGGAGGAGGAGGAGGATGTGCATTTTCCTATAAACCTGTTTCAGAGGGGAGGTGGGCAGTTACAACTTGCAAAGCTTTTTTGAGGTAACAAACCTCTTTGGATGAAGCTGTGTGTTTTAAAAAGCCTGCCATTTCCATAAATCTGCCTCCAAACTGCTCATGGCACCAGAAAAACTTACCTGGATTTTGCTTATACTTTCAGATTGAAATAAAAGTGACCTAAGGAAGTCCAAATTAATTGTTTCAATATCAAACATTAACCCTCACTGCGGCTGGGGAGAAATTTCTCAGCATCAATTAGCACCACTGCAAGCTCCTAACTTAGCAAGTATTCCCACTCCAGGAGTTCTGGGGGGTGTGTGTGTATTTATACACACACACATCTCCCAGATGAGTTTGTCAATGATTTTTTTACATTATTTTTGGTACACATATATTTCCATTTCATGGTTTACATTACATAAACACACACGTCAAAAAGATTCCAGCCAGTAACTCCGAGCTACTGCTTTGCATTTTATACCAGCCCTCATTTTTATCCCTTCTCCTAAAGCAATTAGCAAACAGTTGTTTCATAAGCTGACAAGGCAGGAATAGTAGTGAAACATTGCTAAACCTAGAGCTGTCCTTCAAACTTCAAGCATTTAATGGAGTTGAAAGGAATTGCAGATTCGGTGCACAGCCAAAAATAAGATGCAGGAGTTGCAGAGCACAATTCCTCTCACATCACCACCATTTTCCTGAAGTGCTTCTTTCCCCTTAATAACTACAGAGAGACTCTGTGGTCACACAGTTCCTCATCTGGCAGCTGTGGATAGCTGGGAGAATCCTTGTTCTCCCACTTTCTGTATCTTCCAGTCTCTTTCTCCATGTGCCCTCAGCAGGTTAAATGTGGCCGATATCAGTCTCAGAATTAAATTTATAATAGTACTTGGATTAGTCACCACCTAGGAATACTGAAAGATTTTGGCATAAGAGCTTGCTTTTCATACTCTTTTATTGCTTTACTTGTATGTACCACTGTTCCCTAAAAATGCCTTCACCTTGTGATTATTTCTCTACTGACTGAATAACACAATGACAATAAAGCCTGTACATTTTTTTCACTATATTGAGCATATTCCAACAACCTCAGCCCTTCTCTCTGTTAGCACCTACCTACAGAAGACAGTCTACAGTGAGTGGCTTGAGAAAGTAAAAAGCACTTACTTTGTCCCCCGAGACCAAAACCTTCCAACCCCCACTTTTAAGTTGCTCTGGGCTGGAGACAGGATTGCATTCTCCCCAACAGCAGCACCACACATTGCTGCAATTCCACAGGCTCATCCCTCACGTAAATCCTCATTAGGAGAGGCTTGGGTGACATTCCATTTGCAACATCCCTCTCCAGATTCTGTATTTTCAAATCCAGCTCCAAGGCTGAAGCAGCTCTTTCATTAACTCACAAATGCCAGGCACAGCATTGGCTTGGCAGCCACACACAAGTTTTTCAGAATGTTTACAGACAAAAATCCTTTCCCTTGACCAAAACAATAAAAGCAATTATACCCACAGCTTTGGTCTGAAGATTTGTACATAGGACAGCTGGAGCAGAAAGTTAATGGAAAGTCAGTGTTGGTTGATACAGCTCCATCCAACATTCCAAACCCATTGACCTTCTGAGGGTAATGTGGCACCATTATTCATTCCAGCTGGGGACATCTCAGGAGAGAAACCCACAGCCCTCATGTCTCTTAAATGCTATTTTTTGGCATTGCAAGAGAAAGGATGCTTGTAGAAATGGCAATAATTAACAAATTTAAATTAAACCACATTTAGAAAGCCATTAATATATTCACTTTCCACAGATTTTGAGCTAGATATTGAGAAAAGTATGATTCTATGGGCCCAAAGTGGCAAATTAGTTTCCAATGTGTGATCTAATACTAGATTGTATGGGTCAGCTGTTTGTAAAATATGATTCTAAAAAAAAGAAAGAAAAAGAATTAAATTTCTTTTTTGCTTGTTATAGCAAAATGACTTAACAACTAGAAATGGCACTTAGTGCAGTGGTTTATATGGTGGTGCTGGTTCAAAAGTTAGACTCAATCTTGGAGATATTTTCCAACCTAAATGACTCTGATTCCACAAGTTGGTTTCATTTTCATGACATAAAGGACCCAGTCATGTCCCTGTGCTCTAACATTTTCCAGAATGAATAAGCATTAAAGAACAGACACGAGGAAACTTGGTTGATCACCTAAAGGATCCTGTTTTGGCAAAAGTTTCTTAGTATAAAAGTGTTTTTGGAAACTCCTTCCCAGAGCCCGTGGGACAAACTGAGAAACCTCACTGTTAACTGAGGCCACCGTGGCTTTTAAGCACCACAGGGAAGAGCTGCACAGAGAAAACCAAGAATTGCTGAGAAAAAGGCTTGTCTGAGTTCCCATCAGTCACCCCACCATACTCAGGGAGATGTGCCCAGTCCTGGACCCTTCCCATTGCAGGGAAACTCCCTTCCCTCTTTCACATTCGCTCTCCTTTACACGAGATTGAAGCCAGGCCTCCCATCCTAGAGAGCTTCACTAATTAAGCTAATTAGCTCTTTAGATCAGGTCTCTACCCATGAACTGATGGATATTAGATCATTTAAAACACAGTCAGCTGCCAGGAGGCAGGGACATGATCTATCCCCTGAACAGCCAGTGCAACTCAGGTGGAACAGGAGTTTCACCTCAATTCCTGCTACAGACACAGAACTGTTACACTCCAACATTCTGTTCAGTCCCCAAAATGCAGCTGTGCCTGCTTAACCCATAAATGCAAGCCCTACAATCACACAGAGTGTTCCCACATACAAGAGAGACCTAAATTAGAAAATAAAATATATAGCACCCTAAATCATTCCAACACAAAAGTCAATCTGCTAAACTGAATTCATATAAACTTAGTAAAGACAGCCACCACAAAAAGACAAAAAACATGGTGCAGACAAAATCTGTGAAGACAACTGGAGTCATACTTGGCTTAAATTGCAGTTTCATTTTAATTTTTACTTTGTATGTATGCACGCACTATGGATAACACTAAAAATTATTCTTTGGTCTAACTAATATTAACTAAAATATCTTAAATTGCAAACTATAATGAAATGCCATTTTACAGTTTGCAACTTTACTTACAAATAGGAGTAAAGATATTTTTAGACAGAATAAAATAAGACTTCTCTATATTAAATTATAATTTCAGCATCTCCTGTAAGAAAAGGGAAAATTCCTACTCATTTGCACACTTAATTCAGAACTGTTCCAGTTTAGCTGGTGGTTACCTGAAGCACAAAAAAAAAGACATTATTAGACCTCCCATGACAAAATGCTCATATTTACCTCATGCTCACAGGCAACAAAACCTTAAAAAAAGCTTATGTAACATTGCAAATATTAAATTAATCACGTTAATACAAACACACCCTTCAGAAGATATCACTGTTCATGTTTGTAATATTGTGAACAGTTCTTTTGTAAAGGAACATTTGTGGGTCTGAAGCATTGTTCAGTTTCCTGTCTGTGATTGAGCTCACCAGTTAAAATGTGAATTTTTATAGTAGAGGGTGCTTTGGTATTTGGTGTTTGCTAAGGAAGGGTTCTGAAGTTAGAATGGAAATTGTAATTCAATTACGAGTAGGAAGACAACCACAGAATAAAGGGACAATGGATATAAACCTGAGAGGGGGAATTGTAGGCTCTATACCTTTTCAACTTCAGGTAACTCCTCTGAGTACCTGCCACTCACCTGGCACACTCAATAAAGGTTATCCAAAATGATGGAGACACTCAGGATCCACGCAGGCAAAGTGTTCCCATGAGATTCAACAGATCCATTTCCAACTCCAGCACTATGAAATCAGATATTCTAAGATTTTCTGTTTGCTTCTGGGGGACAGGGGGAAATATGGATGTTGGTTGGAGGATATTTTTTTAAATTTCAGCAGGAAAATGAAGTTCTTTGGAATATTTTCAAAATTCTTTACATGTGTACTTTCCTCATTTTCCAACAGCATTTATATGCCTCATTTTCAGAAGTTCATTAATAATAATGCTAACCTGATGGACAAAGGCACTCTGAACTGCAAGCTATAAATCCCTGAACCAAGAAATGCATGTTTGAACAGTATTCCTGGGAAAATGGAATCAGTAGTAGCAGTATCAGACTCCTTCCTGTGATCACCTCCCCACAGTCCTTAGAAAAGATGACATGTGGCTCCTGGCACACCCAGGTCCTAGGGAAAGGCTGACAGATGTTACAGGATAAATCAGTTCTGAGGCACATTGTGTTGCCTCCAGAGGCATCTTCTGGTCCTCCACAAAAGGTTACTGAACCACACATAATACAAAAATGCAGATATAATTGTAAGGAATAAATGTAAGGCTCTGTTCTACCCCACTTAGGGAGTCTAATGCATGAATAATGTTCCATCTGCACTGTGGTCAAATGTGACTGAAATTGGTTTTAGATGTACCACATGGAGCAGCACAGACCTTAACAAGCTTAGTGACATCGGGGACCTTGTCAGGAATCTGTACAAAATTCATGATACAAGAAATTTGTATAAATGAGAATCTGGGACAATGAAGAATGGGGGTTATATTATGAGAAACTTTTGTACTAAGTAATCAAAACGAATCACATACCACAGGCATTCCTGAGTAGAAGATAACCAAGTTTAGTCACATTAAATTTATAATAAACATGTGAAACATGTTGAATGTGCAGCTACATATCCTGACCATTAACTTTTCTGGATGCATGAATAAAATGTGAGCAATGGGAACAAAACAGTTTTCTGCTAACATGTTTGGTTGGATTTTTTTTTTATTTTTTTTTTTTTGCCTGCAGCTTCAATCTTTCCCCCACATACCTTCAGCAGGATCAGGGTACTGTGTCCCACCTGCATCTGTGACAATCTGGAGTGGCTTTAAGATTTCACATATCACTTCTAAAATTCTAGACAACGATCCAAAGGCATCTGGTGATTCTGTGGAAGAAATAAAGAAGATTAAAAAATTATTGAAATAATGAAAAAGGCTTTAAATAGAAAAAGCAATAAAATAAGCTGTCTAAATTTTGGAAATACCCTATGCCACAACTGGTACATTTATACATGAAAACCTCACAATCAACGAAAATCTTTCAACAAGCATTCATTAATATTTTACCTTACATCTGATCAATCATTTCCATCAATATATAAATACCATTGATGATATTTACATCCATGTGCATTTGTTTTAGCACGTGAATGACAGGAGAACTGTGAGGCTGTGGGTGCAGTTTCACTGCCCAGGAATAATAAATGGGGGAGACCAAAGCTTCTTCCTCATTTCCCAAGGAGAGGATGGTTTCAGAGCTCAGGCTGTCAAGTAGACTCACAAAATATTTCTGAACCAATATGTTCTGTTCAGGAAGGCATTCAGGCACCACAAATTCATGAACTAAAAGCTCTGTCAGCCTACTAATTTAATACAGTGATTTATTTTTACATGTTGCAATGACATTGTGAGCCACATAATACTTTGCTTTGAAAGAAAACAAGAGCAGTATTTTTCAAATTGAGTTAAAATTTATACATTCCCACCATAATGTCTCAAGATGCTTTTCACGTCAAGATTTTGATTATGGAACCCATAGAATTTAAAGACAAGCAACTGAAATAAAAGTTAATATAATAAAGCCAGTTAAATGTTTCTTTCTACTGTCAGTCAGTTCAATTTTCACAGATAGGAAACAGAAATAATTCAAATAGGCATTCGCCCAGTCTCCCATTCTGGATTTTAACATACTTTGTTTTGCCTTCTTTTAAATGCATCACACTTTAAAGTGGTTAGGGATCATATTCCTTGGCACATAAAGATTCTTCAGTATAGATTTATACAGAGGGGACTGCAGCAGCTTGAAGGATGGAAACTAATAACATCAGCACAGCATGCATATCATTTTCTGCACAGAAACTTGGCAAGACTAAGAGTGTTTTTAGTGGAATGTGGCTGTGCTAATACTCCCTCCTGTGAATAGTTCCTTTTCACTGTATAATCCAGATCTCCATGCAGAGATCTGAGATGGCTTTTCACAGAGCTGCCTTCAAAAATGAAATTATCTTCATTATTATTAATTTTATGAAAATAGATTGCCTTGGAGTTTAGTGCTAATTACTGTCCCTGTCATATAGCCCAAGAAAGGGAGGTGGAGAATCTTCTGCAACAGAGTCTCAAAGATGCTGGCCACCACCTTGCAGAGTGAGGAAATGGCTTCTGATAACCATAATAGAAATCTTGAGCTGAAATTTCTCCAGCTGCAATTACCACACAACAGAGCACAACACATCACTACCCTTTATTTTAGACTCCAATTATCCTTCTTTTATGTTTGGAGACAACTTCAAACTAAATAGTACCATTTCTCTACTGTGTTTTACAAGTTGTCAACAAGCATACGTGGCTGACAGTATTTGACAACCCACATGTGAATTTTGGCATGTCTGGGCTTTTATTTCCTCATTTTGCAAATAAGATTTTTTATTGAATTACTACTGAAATAATACATATGAAAATCCATTCACTCTCAGAAGCTTCTGCCCTGCTCTGACCTACAGATGAAGGGCTCAGGAGCATAAGAAAACTCACTAACCTTGATTCCTGATATCACTTGAGAGCAGGCCAGATAAGCTCTTGCATCAAATTTCAGATATTTCAGCCTAAAATCTCCAGCCAAGTGCTCGACCACAGGCTTAGGAGGAGCTTACTGTCCAAGGCACATTTTCCTGCAGGTCACAGCTCGATGGCAGCAGCCCCTGAGAAGGAGCTTCTCCTCCCCCTGCCCAGGATGACTTCTTCAGGATTTATCCCTAAAATCCAGTCCCAAGATGCTGTGAGCAGCACCCTGAGGAGATGAGCCTGATGGGACTGAAACCCACTCAGAGGCTTATGGAAAACCACCCCACTAGGAAGAGTTCATCCCCTCAAAAGCCAGCAATTTTGAAAATGACTGGTTTTGTTCTCTGACCTTAAAAGTCATGAGAGAACAAGCTGGAGACATCTGAAACACATCCCAACCCCACAAAACCCTAATTCAAGCTGTGTCAGTCAAAGAGAAGTCCCACAAGGCTGTCTGCAGGAGAAGAGGGGACTGTGGAAGCTCCTGCTGCTTTTAGTGCCTTTCTATAAACTACAGTCAGCAGAACTAAACAGTATTATACACCATTTTCTACATCAACATGTTTAGTAACTGCTAGGTAAGAGAAGTAAAAGTTAAAGGAGGAAATACTTTTTTCCATTCTCTCTTCCTCTCTCCCCTCCTTCCAATGTGAAGCTTATCAATAAATCTCAGGGCTTGCTTAGGAAAAAAATTAAGAAAGAAAGAATTTACTGAGAAATCACTGTCTGGTTACAGGTGTAAATATTATTTTAGTTCAATAGCAAGCCAAATGCAGCACAAATCACCAACTCTTTGAAAACTGTTACCATTTAAACAGTATTGCAAGCAGATATGTTACACTCTGCACCCCTGAGACTCTGGGGATTGAAAGTAAAGAACATCTGGATCTGCAGAAACACCACCTTCCTAATTCCTTGGGTTTTAAACCCAAAGGATTTCTTTAAGATACTCTATGTGGTGAATCCTTCAGTTTTATGAAAAACCCATCCTGTATATTTAAAGTGGTTTTAGAAATATCTCATTAAAGGTGGGTTTACAGATATCTATTTAAATAATAGAGCACTTATTTTTCTCACAGTTTGAGAAAGCAAATGTGAAGTTTTATTAGATATGAAAAATGAGACAAAATGACAAACACCACATCTATCACAGCCTCATTCAGTTAATTAAAATCAGATGCTCAGCTGAGTAATTTTAATTAGTAGTACTGGACATATTTTCAAGTTGTTTGGAATCAGGAGTTTTTAATAATTTATCCTCATTTCTTGGAACCCAGAAGTATATTTCACTCTCAGACTTTAAATGTCTATGCCCATAAATTTTGCCCATGAAGGATGAATTATGGTAACAGTTTGTTCACAATTAACAAGTGACTAAATGGGAGTGGAACAGGGCTAGCAGTGTGTTAACCACAGCTCTTCACTGGAAGCCTGATGGAGTCAGAGTACATTATTTCCTTTTTTCTTAATCAAATCTCAAGTGCAGATCTCCCGTAAAAGCCCTTTTTGTTTTCAGATGAGTTAAGGTTGCACTTCAACTCACTTACAGGATTCCCAAGGGACTTCATGAAGTTGTTTTTTCATCCAGAGTGGTAGCTGTACTTTTGACCTCAGCAAGTAACAAAAATACTGACTGACTTCTTTTTCTTAGAAGGAGAAATGGATATTGCTTGATAGTCTGTTAATTGAGAATTTGTTATCTTATAATTTCCTGAGAACAGGAGGTTTGAAGGCACAAAAATCTTTGTCCTCAGTAATATAGGTACCTATACATGTCTTGATCTGGCAACTACTAATTTTGAACAGTAAATTGTAAAGATTTCTCACAGCTGTCTTAAATGACGCATATCCTGCATTTTTAGCTGAATTATACCTAGCTCATAACCACCTAATACAAACCAATTTCTTTCACTGCTAAAAATGGTGCTGAAATTGCTAATTCAAGTACTGAAGGCAAGGAAATGTCCCCAGGGTTTCCTGTTCAACCTTGGTTTACCTCCAAGGCGCCATTAAATGCTGTTAATTTTTAATAGGCTGCTAATATCCCAATTTTTTTCCCACTGACCACATTAGGGGGGAGTCATTTTCCCACTGAAGCAGCAGCAGTCTCCATTTCAGCCAATATCAAGTGAATGTTACAGAGCATCCAAAAACCAACGCAGAGACTCGTGCTAGAAGTGTAAAAATGCCTCCCTCAGCCCAGAGATTCTCCATTCCTTTTCCATTAGACAAGCCTGAAGCCCAAAGGGTTTGTCAGAAATGTGCCACCCAGTGCAGAATTGTTCAGCCAATGCAGCTGATAAAACAATGCATTCACTGTTTGTGGGTCCCCAGTGCTGCTGCCGAGGGTCTCATGCAGAATTTTGGGTTCACAGTCAATCTTGTTCATATTTTGAATAGGGACAAAGTAAAGTGCCACTGTATTAGTCTGCCTGCATGAGAGCTCAACCTGAAAGCACAATGTTCCTCTTCTTCCTAGGGAGCATCTGTGGAGTATAATTATAATTAAGCATGTCTTGAATATTAAGTGTTCTAATGTCACTGATGTAATGTCCTAGGATACACTGAATCAGTTCTGTTTCAAAGTACTGTTTTATTTAAGAGCTTTGCCAGATGTTCTAATCATTTCACTTAGATTTTTCCACCAGGAAAACAGTTGCTGAGACTTGTGAATCTTCTGCCTTTGCCAACTGTCAAGGAAATAATTTCATCCCCAAAGAGGAGGCAAAATCTCAAAGAATTTTTCTTTTTTAAGGAAAAAGAGAAGTGATGTTCCAGAAACATTTGTACTGCTGTTGGCTTAGAAAAGATTTTGCTGAGAACAACACAATTATTGCAATCTTGGGCAACAACGAGTCCTTTTATTCACTCCTCACCTTTGGTTTTCATTTGCATCTTATTTTCCACCACATCACATAGCAGAAATTCAGTGCAGTTTGTCTCAGTGTTACAGAGATTAGAAATGACCATTTTGGAGGACCTCATCCTTAACCAATACCTTGCTGTATTTGTGCTGTCTTGAGTAATCACATGCCAGAAAAGAGCACCTGGGGATTTAATCTGAACAGCTTTTGTAATAGTGGAAACTCAACAACTGCTGAAACTAAAACATATTTTACAATTACTGATTCTGATATTCCCAGGACACTGAATCTAAATTCACTTGCATTACTTCACAGCTGAACTACTTTAAACATGTTATTTTAGCTTATTTGTAAAGAACAATAAGAGAAAGGCCTTTTCATCAAGGTTCAACAGTGACAGTGAGTGACTGAAACATCAAACCAGGCCTCAGTTAGAAGCCTATTTGCTTGACATATTTGTTCTGAAATAGTTCTTTCAAAGAAACTACTTCAAAAAAACATTGCTGAATACTGTAGTAATTAAGGATTTGATCTCATAATGTGTCAAGTGCCTTTCAAAAAACAGTAAGTTTTTTACTATGCATTGTTCTCAGCAAGAATGCCAATTCCATGGAGTGGGTTAGAAAGTTTCAAACCCACAGGAGCTCAACATGGACTTGACAGGTTTGTGAATCTTGGGTTGGACTGAGATGACCCCCAGACACCCCTTCCAGCCCCAGCCACCCCAGAGGCTGTGAGTGAGGGGCTCATTTACAGCAGGGCAGAGACCTGGGGTGTCCTCGTGGGAATGTGACAAAACCAGGATAGAGCCACCACAGGCTTGGGCTTGGGCTGGGTGAGCTTTTGAACAAGATTGTTTGAAGTTCATCCACAGGCAAGGAGAGTTTTGATTAGAAAAGGTAATAATGGGCACTTTTTTTTTTTCATTTAACAATAGAATGCCAAGCAGTGCTTGTCAAGTCTTAACAAATTCCAGGGTCCTCTTGCCAGCTGATGAAGAAAGAAGCAAATTAATTCCATTACCTCTACTAACAGAACACGTTTGCCAGAGAGTAACTCAAAACAAATGAGCACATGAAAGAAACCATCAGGATTTACAGGGCTGCTCTTTATAAAGCAGACTTGTGTTCTATACCATTGCCATAATTCTCAAGCAGGTCTGACCTTGCAATCTCACAAGCTGTATTATCAAAATCCATTTTCCAATGACTGATTTGCAGAAGTTCACAGAATTACCAGCAAGGCTGGGTGCCCAACCTGCAGATCCCTGGTTTCAGTCCTCTGTAACTGCTCTCCCCCCTTGGGGGCTTTGCAGCTGTCCTCACATCAGCAAAACAGATGGGAACATTTTTTATCTCAACAAAGCTAGTGAGCCTACAGTGCAGTTGCTTCCAGAGAGAGCAAAGGTTCCCTTTAATGGCCTCACTGCATCCTCATTTCCATAATTAATTCTGTTAATCAAGAGGCTGAAGTTTAATCCTGCATCCTCTTTTTCAGTCTAAACCAAAGACTGATGGCTTCACATCTCATCCAGACTGACACAGGTACTGTGGAGCAAACCAGAAGTTTCCACCAACAGTTCTGCTTTCACTCAAAGCCTGACTCACAGGAAGGAACATAATTAAGGAATGAACATTAATCCTCCACAAACTTCCTTTTTTTTTAATATTACCTTGCCATGGAACACGTTCATCATCAAACTTTACCATTCTAGTCAACAACACTCATGATCTGAAATGTGTCCTGCTCGTCAGCTGAACACCAAAGTGGAGATATGAAGTAATTTCTAATTATAAACAACCAGAACAAGCAGCCAGTCAATTTCTTGTTAAATATATTTATTATTAAAATATATTTTGCTTTTCAGAGGAATTCATTTCCTCTGTTCCTTCTGCTTTCATTCTCTAAATCCTTTGAAAGGGCTGCTGTGTTTAGCTGAGGCCACTCTGTATAAGTTCCTCGAGTGGCCAAACAGCACAAAGATTGAAAAAGTTACAGATAGTTGCTCTAGAAATTGCCCTAAAAATATCTATTTTTATACTTAAATTGTTCTCAATTTTTTCTTTCCCTCTCAGGAACACATGCAAATTGCACTTTAAAAAAAAAAAATCAAATAAGTGTTAGATAACCATAAATAACACTGTTTGCACCCTGCCTTGTGTGCTTCACTCTCAAGCATTGGCAGTTTGGTGTATTATTTTTCAAACTTCATGTATTATTAAGGACTCCTGATTTGTAAATCACTTAAAGAGATGCCTCTGACAAGACACCCCTAATAATAAAGAGCAAACACCTAAATGCAAAGCATAGCCACCAGAAATACAATTTAATTTATGAATTAACATGTAGTTTACTACCTATTCTAACTCTGAAGCTTTAGAGTTTTATAACCATCATTTTGTCCAAATTTCCCAAAGCTTTAGTGCATTTTGTACCTCAAAAGCTGATAAACAACCCTGTTTTCTAAATGGTGCTATTGACCTCCCTCTCCTTACCAAAGCAATCTCATATTTAATGGGATACCTCACAGGAAGCAGGCTCCACTGAGAAGTGGAAAGGAATCCCCCCTTTGCAAGACTGCCAGTAAAATATATTTGAGTTTGGACAGTGTAAGCTACAAACAAGATAATTTGCTCCTCATTACCTTTATCCCACTCAATACACTCTCTTTTGTTAATTATACCAACACAGCCTCTGTTTCACAGCTCTCTTTCTTCAGCTAAGAAGAAAATATGGTTAAAACAGTAAGGCTGAGGAAAAATCAGCTAGGAAATATCCTTGAGTATGGTCCAACATGATCAAATTCTTCTGGATTTCAAATTGTCAGGGGTTGCCAAACACCCAAAGTGTCTGTCTCTTGCCTTCTGATTTCACAATTTAATGTACCAGGCTGGCAGTTTTTAATGTGCTTCCTTGCTGCCATCACTGCTGGACACAGAGCAAATGCTTCTAGAGTTCTTTTTAATGGAGGCATAATGAAAATGGAAATGTGCTAATGAAAATACTTGTTTATTAAAGGATGGTACGTAAATATTACTTGAAATAAGTTCTCTTCAACAGCCTAAGCAGAAAAGTAGGTTTTAATTTTCTGTGTGATCTTGCAACTGCCCTTCTCTTTACCCCAAGGCTAGAAGTGGAACCTTTCTTAAGGAAGGCAGGAAGTATCACCTTGTCCACCACTGGAAGATGCTCCACAAACAGCTGGGATGTCACTCTGTTTTTTAGAAATCTTTTAGCCTTCTGATATTTCCATTCTAGTTACACCTTTCCCACACTTTGTTCTGTAAACACTCAGTTGTTTTGCATTCCTTCATAGAGGTGGAGAAAGCTGATGGATTGGTAATCTGTCCAGGGTCAGTTTAGAGGTGGCTCTTCCACTCTCCAATGCCCTGTCTCTTTTGTAAAACTATAAATAGTGGAGTCAGAAAATGAACTTCCTCTTTTCACTCTCACCTCCAGCTGTGTGAACACGCGTGTGCTTCCGTGTCCTACAGCGACACAGGGTCACACTCCATCCATCACCCTTCAGGGCTGACCCCATCACACCCTGTGGGTTTGGTCCTCCATTGATCTGCAAACCCTTCCAGGGACACTGCTGGTGGCCAAACCCAAAGAATTAAGAGCCACAGTTTTGTCCACTACCATGAACTGAACTCAGAGCAAACTTCCCTGGATATCATTGCATTTTCTTTTACAGCCCACAGATGGCATCCCTCACTCCAACCCTGCAGAGCTCACTTCTCCACACAGCAATAAAAGGAGCAGTACAGTTACTTTATCCAATGACTGTTTGGGCCCAGTTTATGTTGTGATAACCAGTGGAAAGTCAAGGAAAACACAAGTACTGAGGATGACAAACTTAAAGTGCTGATAGGTTGGGCTAAATAAGCACCTGTGCTGCACACAGGAGCAGTGTGGTGCAAGCATGGGGTTTTCAGGATATCAGACATCTCTTTCTGCTGAGCACTTCCTCAGCATTGTTAATATTCACACCTCCATGGGAAAACTCCTAGGACTAAAACCATGCTGAAATTTTGCCCATTATTTTTCTAAACAGAAAGACATTCTTAACAATTTCTTTCAGCTCACAACAACAACAACAACAAAAATTGAACTAAAAACGCCCAAAAACAACCAAACAAAAAACCCCCCCAAACAAACACAAAAAAAATCCCAAAATCAACAACAACAAAAAAAATCCCAACCCAAACCCCTCCCCCAAATCACCCCCTCCCCCCAAAATAACCAACCCCACAATATGTGGTCAATATATATATATA
>JACBWW010000046.1:490647-521673 GCA_020086605.1 Lanius collurio | reverse complement strand
ACTGGTGGAAAAGGACTTTGAGATTAAGGGGACAATAAAGTTTCCTTCTCACTTTGAAAGCTGGGGGAATAGGTTTCTGTGGCAAGGAAGCAGTAGAGAGCCTTTGGAAAAAGAAAATAAAAAATAAAATCCAGCCACATGGCATTTCTTGCAGCTCCCTCAGCTGCTGTGGCATGGACTCACCCATCTGTTATCCGACAGCACTTCCACTGCAGCTCCAAATTGTTCAGGGTGGAGATTATTCACATGTCAGCTGGGACTCAGCTTTAGTGCAGCCTGCTCAGCCATCCTGGCAAAGCATTTGTCATGAAACATTTGGGAGATGAGTTTCTATGGCCTGTCAATTATGATAAAAGAATTGGAAAGGAACATGTTCCTCAAAATATTACTTCAAACGGGGCTTTCTTTTTTAAGTTTATGTGGGTTTGGGAAAAAAAAAAAACCCAAACCAGTGGAAAATATAAAAGTTATTTTACTTCTACAGAGCTTTTAAAAGTCCTGCATAAATTCTTCAGTACCATGTCCCAGATGTGATGATGAGGCAGGAATTCCAGGAGCTCTGCTGCAGAACTGGGGCCACACAGTGCCACCAAAAAGACCTCACCTGCCTCTCCCAGCACTGCTGGGTTCTGCCCCACAACCAACAACCAATCCTTGATATGCACCATATTTAACTGGATCGTTTCTGTCCTGGCAACTGAAGAAGACATATGAGTCCCACAAAAGATTTATTACTGTTATATCATTTTTTCTTTCACAAATATTAATCTTTCCAGTGTCCATTATTGATTTCCATAGAAAAGATGGAGAAATTAATCAGATGCTTCAAATTATGCCCATAAGCAATGACCATGGCAAGAAGAGTTATTTAAATTTTAATGTACAATCATGAAGAAAATATTTTAGCCAGATAGCATCAAACTAAAACAAGAAGAATCTTGGGATACTCAAGAAAAATAAATCCTTATTGAAATCAAGCCCCTCCCATTTGATGCACAGTGCCCACAGCATTCCCCACCTGAATTTCCGTTTCCCAGTTAATATTTTGGGTTTGTTGCTGGGCAAGGTGCCAGTGCATGTAGTTCCCACTACATGATGGTGCTGCTTTTGTGTGAAAGTGACCTAAAATGACATTGAATAATTCTTTAGCCACAGTAGGAGGTGTCAGGACAGCCTACAGCAAACATTAGAAACAGCCATAACACAGGTAAATGCTGGAGAGACCAAATTCCCCAAAGATTGGACGTTTGACCTCTACAACAAACACTGTCTCTTCACAAATATATATTTGTATATTACACACATGCATTAAATCTTTTCTGTTTTTTCTCTCTAAATAAAAATAAGACAAGGTGACAAGTATTGTTTATTAGTCCTGCCAGCTGGACTCAAACACACTGCACATGTCAGCACAAATCTGGGACTGGGCACGTGTTCAGCTGATGTTTCACTCAAATAGACCTTCCTGCTTGGGAAATACCTAAACCCAGCCATTTGAAATACAGCATTACTTCCCATCTAGACTGAAAAGCAAGGGAGCACATTGTACAGCTGATTTCTCAGCTTGATGAAAAAGCAGAAAAATGCTGTCCCTCCCGCAGTGTTTGAAGGGTGGCACCCTCTGAACCAAACCCCTCAAGCTTCCCCATCCCCCTGTGTTTACCCAGCCCTGTCCTGGAGCTTGTTCATGAGGGCACAGCTGAACACAGGGACGTGCTTTGCCCTCTGGAGCCTCCTGCCTGCCCTTGGGGACCTTTGGACCATGGGACACGAGTTTAGCACTGCTGGAGAGGCAGAGAGGGAAGGACAGGCCATGCAGAAGGGGCTTCCAGGTCAGCACCCACAGACTGCAGGTGGGGCCAGCAGGGTGTCAGACCNGCAATTAGAGGCCACTGTTTGTAAAATAATATTGGTGGGAATTCTTTTCCCTCATCTGATTTATTTCTGTCAATCTGCAGTTTAGACTCTGTGTCATGATTAACTCCTTTGTCCTGAGATGCCATATAAATGTAACACTGGCATTATTAACTGCCTCTGAAAGCAATTCTGAACCTCACAATTGCTAAGGAAATTGATTAAAGAGAGGCAGCTAGCACTGCTAATTTGCAACTGGTTATTTTTAATGACAGAATGATAAAATGAAATGCTAAACTTGAGAATAAAACTCAGTTTATGTAATATGTTAACTTGTACAGAACACATTTGCATAAACATTTGTAGGATAAAATGAGTCCTTGGGCAGTTTGGACTATTTGGGCCGGCTGGTTTGGAAGAGATTCCAGACAAAAATACAGTGACTGCACTACTGAATTCCAATGTCAGAAGTATCCCTCAAAAGTCATAACCTCTTTAACTTCTTTGTCAGGTTTTACAGAATAAGTTTTTGGCTTGTGCTCTTCATCAATACCAGTAATTAAACTCATCTGAGGGAGTTCAAATGAATTCAAGGACAAAAGGGAGCAGGTTTGGACATAAGAAATTCAAACAAGTATCAGGGTATGTCGAGGTTTCCCAGTACTGAATGCATTTATGGTATTGTATGTTTGTATTTTGTGTGTTTATGGTTTCCATGAGCGTTCTTTCAGGAATACCAGTTTGATATTAAACAGAAAACTTTTATAAAACAAGTTTGACTCAATAGTATGTTGCCCTTTCCTCCAAAGAGAGAGACAGAAAAGTGTTTGAAGCAATCAAAAGATAAAAATCTGCATTGATTGCTCTCAGGAAAGCAAGGTAAAATTGAATGCCAATGTCCTTACAAACACATTGGGAAGATTTCTAAAACCCTCTGAAAAGCAAGTCTAAGGCAGAGAGAAACAGAAAACTCTTATTTTCAGGGAGAATTTTGTACACTCATTCCATTGAAACTGCATTAAGTGAAAGTTTAAGTGATTGCTATTTTAAAATTATGTGGAATATTACAATAGTAGAGACATATTTAATGCAAACACTGCAATTAATCAGGCTTACTGATAATCACTGCAATGGAAGCATTTTCAGAGCCCTGAAAACTCTGATTTGAAACTCTTTTTGAAACCTCTATGAATTAATTTGCTGCAGCTAAGCAAAAGGATTTTGTTTAGAAAAATTAAAAAAAAAAAAATAAAAATTAGGAGTTTTCCCAACAAGTGCCTTTGACAGAGCTCTGAGTGTTTATACAGGGACAAAAACCCATCTCTGAGCTCTGCTTTGAGAAGGGGACCCAGCAGTGGCACATCTGCCCTCAGAGCAGACTGCAGGGCCTGGAGGGGATGGCTGAGCTGCCAACCCACACCCCCAGGGGGGGTTTCCTTCCTGCTGCCAGCCTTGACACCTGAATGCTGGGTGAACTTCCCACCAGGATCCATCCCAGTGAACTTCCCACCAGGATCCATCCCAGTCTGCAGCCTGGACATGCTAAAGAAGTTTGGTAGTTAAGGAGCTTCAGCACTGACCACAATTCTACAAAAAGTAGAGATCTTGCAGCTTAAAAATTCCAGTTTTCAAAAAAAAGTATGGAGATGCCCATATTGGATAGAGAACAGAATATTTTATCTCAGCAAGTTCTTATCCTGTGACAGGAAATGGTGTGAATCTCCTGGAATGAACATATTGACAGACAATCCTTTGCTGTAAATCCATGTTACTGCCAATAAAAATGGTCCATTTGTAAAAATAATCTTCTAAAACATCTCAATTAGATAGAAGTTTCCATTGCATTTTGTCTGCACACAAAAATACTTTGAACCACTGTACACTGAATTTGTCAGTAGTGCAGGATATTTGGGGGCCATTACTGGTTTGGTTGTTTGCTGAGATCTGAACAAAAAAAAAGAAAAAAAATCAAATTACATCTAGTTTAGGTCAGTGCAAGCCTGGATAGCAGCTAAACTGCTGTCTGGATTACTCTGTGTGGGACTCACATTACAGTCTGTGTAATGCCTTCACTGTTGGAAGTGATTTTGAACCCAAATCTAAAATACCAGAAGGCATAGGCATCTCCTGATTTAAGTGCACTGTTTAAATCAGAAAATAGTAGTAATTAGAACATAGTTTTCAGCTGCACTCCAACTACTACTACTGGTGATACTTTTCAAAGATTGATAGCAGAGTTTTCTCCAGAATCCATCAACCTCATTCAGTGCCAGTAAAATCTGGGCTACAATTCAAGATTAAACTGTTTAATACACACCAAAAAAAAAAAAAAAAAAAGTCAGTGTAAGCCAATATTCGAATTCAGTACAACACTTCATTGCCTATCCAGGTACAAGCACAGTAAATATAATTTAACAGCCACAGGAAGAAGAAAAAAAACCATACCTCTGTGACTTTAATGTGATGAAACAAAGAAAATCAGTGTCTCTTTCCAAAGCATAACTAAGGCACATTTTATTTTTTTCTCCTACTCTGTAAATCTTATGCTTATTTATTTTATAGACACCCACATGCACTTCAGCATTCAAAGAATAAAGGAACTACTGAGCTGTGGCAACCCAGGAGGTAAGAACACCTGAGTGTAAACCCACCAAACCCTGAGCACTCCTCGGAGAACAGAACCGCTCTGAATTACAGAGCTGGTGCAGGGAGCCTTCTCATCCCTCACAATAATTCACTCTCACCCTCTCAGTGCATGCCCTCACTTTTTTGTCCCATTAACCATTTGGGATTAAGTCTTCAACTAGAAAATTTCAAACATTTTGCATTGTTATTTTTGACTAACTTCAGATGTCATGGCAAAGATGATATGGGCCATGCATAGCTGGTTATAAGAAAATACAAAATTATTCTGGTTGGTATCAAATATTCTTTTAACAGGAACACAAATGCATCATTCATGACTGGATGGAGATTCTGTGACCAGAGCAGCTCCGTGTTCAGCAGACCAAACCCAACATTAATGCATTATTCCCTTTCCATTCAGGACCCTTCCTGTGGCCTGTGCCATAAACCCCAAAGCATGTCTATTAAAGAACATTTCAGTGACCTTAGAAACAAATAGAAACATTGGTGCATTTTCTAAATTATCTAAAAGACACACAGAGGTTTAGCTGGTTTTGAATGGCCACACTAAGGACAGGGAAAAATAGTCCAGCTTCCAGAAGTAAATTAAAAAGTGCTGTCAGTGCCCTGTATGTGGACAGAGATTATTCTAAGAAAGGTTATGGAGCTGAAAAGCATCAATGTCATTTTTCAATGTACCTGGAATTTGAAATATATTTTTTCATAAGAAAATTGCAAAATAAACAACAGCATAAAGGAAAAAAAAATCAAAGAAGGAAAGGAGCACTGCTCAGGTTCATTTAAAAATTGAATAGGGAAAGAATTGTTAAGAACTCTTTAAGAATGAATAGAGGTGTAATTAAGGAAACCTGAAAGATGTCAGAATTTCACTGCATGTATGGAAAATAAATATTGCTTCCCAGAAACACACTGTGAGGAAAAGGCAAAGCCTTTCTCAGTCCCTGTATACAATGGGAAAGGAGAACAAAAAGCATAAATTCATTTGTAAAAAATAAACAAACAAAAAATCCCTGCCTAATATTACATTTTTTTTCCTCATTGGTTCTGGTTTTCTTTTTTCTTAATGTCACAATCACAGAGAACTCCTTTCCCCTCTAAATGAGAGGGGGCAAGATCCACTCCTTTTGCCTTGGAGAAAACAAGCCCCTGTCTAGTTTCTTCAAAACATATTTACCAGCACAAAATCACCATCAAGTTTTGAGAGCCTTTTGAGGTTCTTCTGATTCTTGTCGCTGCAACAGCCCTGAAACCACGTTTGGGCTTCCTTGTGGTTCTAAAGATCCTCACACAGCTTTACTGGCTGACAGGAATAACTTCATAATATTTAAACCCTTTTTTTCTGTACCATGGCTCATCACAGCCACTCTTCTCAGCACATTTTGGACTATATTCTTAATATATTTTCTGTTTCAGGCATGGGCTTTATGAAAAATTTACCTGTACTAATAAAACTACCACAAGAAACAAATCCATGCACTTCTGACTCACAATGCAGGAAAGTGTGACTCCATTTGACTTTTGTATAGTTGCCAGAGTACAAAACCTCATTAAATACTCACTAATCAGCATTTCTTTTGGGGGGGAGAGCCCCCCTGACCACAGATTCCCTTAATACAGACAATTACATTAATAAGGCAGTGGTTCCAAGCCATCCATGGCAGCTCTGGAGTTCACACACACACAGGAGATTTGCAGCCCTTGTCTCAGAGTTTGCTTCTGGCTATCCTCAGCCTCGTAACATTTGCACATTAATTTTGGGCAGCAGGAATTATCCCACTTGGGGCATTTTAAACATGCTTTAAAATAAATAATTAATGCATCGGACACTATTAATTAGCAAAATTCAGAAACAGCTACTGTTACAGAGCCTGAAAAGTTTTTCTAAACTTGTCAGGCTGTTAATAATAAATAGGGTGGAAATGGCCAATTAACATACTTAAATAACAACCTTTATAAACACAGGAAAATACCAGTTTTCCTCCTCTTTTGATATGAGAAATAAAAACCACCAACTCTGCTCCTTTAGTCCTAATTCTTCACTAACAGAAATGTGGATTTACACTGGTAGGTGAGGCAGAGCTGTGGAACCAAACACAATATCTAACCATGACAATCTCTTTCAGATATGGGAAATACATTTTTTTGCACTTTTTATGTGGCAATAAAGTTTGTTAAAAAATAACATGTGAAAGTAAAGATCTATGCCCACATTTACTCATTCCTCCAATTTTGGAAATCACAGACCTACAGTAACACAGGTTATATTATAAAATATTACTTCTCTAGGGCATTAATACCAAATAAAAAGAATTTATTTCCTAGTCTCAACTTTTTCTAACAAAGACTTACTTTTGTTGTAGCACTGGGAGTAATGAAACAAAGCCAGGCTGATGATTGGAGCAGTCAGCACGGGTGTCCAAAGCAGAAGGACATCACATGAGTGCCACAGCCCTCTCCCACACAGGGAGAGCAGGGCTGGTGTTTCTCTTGGCTTCAGCAAGGCTTCCAACGCTGTCTCCCCCATTTTATGGACAAACTGCCAAGGCAGGAGCCAGAGGAGCAGAGAGTGGAGCAGGTTTGAGAGTGGCTGAACTGCTGGGCTCAAAGGTTTGGGATGGCACATTCCAGCTGGAGGCCATGCTATTGTATTAATGGGAAATAACCCACAGTGGGGTGATGTCAACAGGAAAAAGGAGAGGGAAAGATGCAAAATCAGGCAGCAGCAATTTTCCTTTGCTTTCCTTTCTCATAGAAACTAATAGAGAAGGCAAAAGAGAAAATTATACTAAATTGACTGCTGTAGCATTTGAGTGTTAGCCATATTCATCCCGAGGTGATCAAGAGGCTGATGGAGCTCCCACACAACACTGGTTTGTGGTACAGCATAACCATCTCCTTGACAGTCAACAAAAACAGCAGTACCCTGAGCTACAGCATTGTTGCACTACCAGTTCATTTATTCATGAACTGCAGAGGAAAATAAGCACGTGGAATGTATATAAATTTTCAGTTCAAAAGTTACTGCCATCAAGGGAGAGCCCTAAGTTATGCACTACCTTTATAAAAAAGTTTGTGGCTTGTTTCTTTTTCCCCAGGAATGCTGCAGTGCATCTAATGAGCACACCCCTTAGCCTCTCTCTTTTGGAACAAAGCTTCCCTTTGTTGCTCGGGTCTCACACTCAGCTGACATGTGCACCAGAAACAAAACTGGTCTAAAAGTTTTGAAATAAGTGTGTTCCATTTACTGCCTCTTTCTTTCCCTTTCTCTAAGTACCAAGAGTCCATCTTTTCCTGTGTCCTGGCTGGCTGCTCTTGCCTACATTTGGCCATGCACTAAAACCTCTTTGCACAGCAGAGAAATCCACCAAAGGACACAGATTAAGAGCAGGTATTTAGGCAGTAATCAGACAATAAATTCCATCCCAGGAGGTAACACAGTCCCAGAGAGCATTTATGTTTCCTTTACACCATTACAACACTTGAAAAGTGTTAAATTCTTGACTGGCTTATGCAAGAACAAAATAACCTGGGTTTGAATAATGCAAATTGTAATCTTTGCCTGAGCTGGGCAATTGTCAGAGCAGCCTGAGCTCTGGCTGTCCTGAGGTCCAGCTGCCACTAAATCCAAACTCCTTGGGGACAGGACACAGCAGGGACCACCCAGGAGGAAGCACAATCCAGACCCTCCTCTCTGGGTGGACTGATGGACTGCACGAGGTGGAGAAGTGGCCCAGTCCAGCAACTCATGAAAGCTTCAATGTAACAGCATGGAAACTCAGTATATTCAGGCCTTTCAAAAAGAGGTGAACCAAGATTCAATGCCCTAAGTTACCTCTGAGTTCTAACAAAAAATGTGTAAATATTTGTGCTAACATCAGTATTTTGGGTTTATTAATGAGTGGTGCTCTGTATCAACAAAAGCACAATGTTGTGGGCTTGGGATGGTCTTACTATGCAAAAATCAATGAATATTTATAGTTTTCATATAAAAAGTTGGTTAATGATTACATGCAATTTATAATTAAGAATTACAAGTAAAGATGTTCCTAGCAATGTTCCTACCTAATGAAATTTAAAACCTGACCTGCTCAATCACCAAGCATTCCCAATAAAGTCACACTTAGAGATTCTGAATAACCATGAAGACTTCAAACATATAAAATCTTCAGGTTTTACGACAAAATTAAAAAATGTCCAAAAAGCAATGATGGCTTTACCTTTAGAAAAAAACTAAGGGTAAAGTGCATAACTACACATTCAAAATGAAAAAAGTAGTGAGGGAGAAAGAAAACATGCAATTTGCTGTTTCCATATAAAATCCAGAACAACCAATTAATTAAATTCAAAATATATTATACACATACTTTATAATTTTTTTTTATTCTTCAATTTAGATCCCACAATGTGTTAATTACTAAAAGAGGTCATTAAGTCAGTTCTTCAAGCTAAAAGAACCAAAATAAATGGCTAAGAAATGTCCCTTCTTTTTCCTTACATTAAAGTCCTGTTTTACTGTAGCTATCAAAGTGTTCCCACACTGCTTTGTTTTCCTCTGTCCACCTCATGCAAAAACAAGCACCGAAAAAATGGGGGGGGGAGAGAGAGATGAGGAAAATCTCTGGTGGAGCTGCCATCTGATGTGAATCCTGATTACCACCTGCTGTATCGTTTAACTGGAAACAAGACCTAAACCCTCTCTGGAGAATATATGGCTGTGATTTAGCTAACAGACATCTGGATGCTCCACAGAAATAGAGCTGAAAGAACATTTTCCTGGCGCTTCCAGGCCCGGCTGATAAAGGAAGCAGTTTGAGCATTGAGGCTTCAGGTGGCTCATTACATCTCTATTGACAGCTCAAACATCTTCTCCCTAAATCTCCAGCCAGGTGCTGCCCAAACCTGTGGCACCAGGCACAGGTGGCACCTCTGAGCAATTTGGGAGGGCAAAACCCCACATGGAGAGCACCCATGAAACTGCCAGGTACAGACAAGCAAGGAGGCAGAAAGGTTTCCCTGCAAAAGTTGCATTTTGCAGTAGGGATTCTGCAGTTCTGTTCCATATTTTGCAATGAAAACTGCAATGACTCCAAATAGGCATCTTTAAATACAGGTTCATGTCATTTGTATAGGTCCAAAACCAGCGTAGCACAAATAGCAAATCAGAAGTGCATAGAAGCACAAGTCACTGGAACAACCTGTTTAAAGTCTGAAGTAATTTAATGCAGTTTTTTTAACATTTCTTGTCACCCAGATCATCAAACATCATGAAGAGAATCAGATAAAAAGAATATTATCAAGTAGATTCTCTGCTCTTGACAAATAAACCCACCTTGTTCAAGCAATTCAGCAGAGAAAAATAAAAGGCATTTTTTTTATTCAACATTATGAAGTCTTACTAGAAAAAGAGAGGGAACGAATACTCAGGCTAAAGTTTAGCTTATGAAAAACTTAACAGCCTAAAGCATAGATTTATACAAAACACCTGTAAAACTACAAAATTTTGCACTGCTAAAATATAAAAATTTTTGCTTGTGATAAAAATCACTTGGAGATAGATTTTTTGTGGTACAGCTGAGCTTTATTTTCTGACCAGACTTAAAGAGCTTCAGCACAAATAGTCTCATTTTCTACATTCATAAGATAAATAAAATAAATTTAATTTACCCTCTTAAATATAAAAAAGTCCAAACAGATAAATGCATCTTAGAGTCAGTACCAACCACAGAACCCACACTCCCATCAAGCTGTTACCCAGTTTTTATAGAATTAAGAGATTCATTCAGAAGCCTTAATATGATAATGCATTAATATAATGGAGCACTGCGTCTCAATATCACTACAGGACAACTTCAAAAATGCAAAACAATTAAGTTGCAACATAACCCAATTCAATCCAATTTGTTAAATCCCTTTTAGTCAGGTTTGCAAACTCTTTTCTGCCAACTTCAGCTGCTTTGGTTGCCAGTTAGCAACAACACTGCTAGAGATGCAAGGGAAGGTGAAGCCACGTGCTCAACTGCAGACCTTACTGCCTTCTGCAGGAAATAAAGGCTGGGTAGAAGAAATCCTGATAGACTGGACAGGAGTCAAACACTGCAACCCTCTAATTTCTCAACAGTTTCCAAAAATTTCTGTCATCACAGGTTTCCTACATTAATATGATTGGTTCACTTCATGGAACTGCTCAGGAGATCATAAAAGCAGTAAATGCTCTCTGAGGAGGCAGCAGTGGTTGGGAATTTTCTGCTTAGGGGAGAAAAGGGAGGGGTGCCTGGAAAACACAAAACTTGACGTTTCTCCTAGTGCAGAATACACGAGCTTTAAGTGGATTTTCCCAGGTCTGTTTAAAATTATAATGGGTCAATTTTGTTTACTCTGATGATTTCTTCAGTTACAAAGCTGCTTAAGAATTTCTTGGCTCGAAGCTGCAGCTCAGTGCTTTTTATGGTTATGGCTGATAACTGAAATTGACTGGGTTAAAACAAGTTAGATTTGTCTCAGAAGTCTAAAAATTTACAATTTTTTGCTTTGATAATCCAGAATAGTCCCACTAACATCTAGATCAGCAGAAGCAAGGTGGCAGTAATGAAAACATGTCCCAGAGCAGCCTCTCTGAGCAGAAACCCCAAGGACACCAGGAGCTGTGAGGAACTCTCTGTAGAGCCTTGCAGTGAAATGAAAACTACTCCAGCATGATTATTTCTCTTTTTTAAACTCATTAGTAAAACATTTCAGTTTCTCATTCCAGTTCAGAGGGACCACGCCAGGGGCTCCAGGACTGGCACATGGGAAGGAATGAGCAGCCTGGGGCAGGAGGTGGCAGGACTGCTGCTGGCAGCAGCTTTCAGCATTTGCCAAAATACAGCTTGTGGTGGACTCTGTGAGACCCCTGAGGAGATGGAAGGGCCTGCCCGTGTCAAAAGGGGCAATCCCACTGCTCCCAGATCCTCTTGGACTGGCCACACATTCACCTGACCTCTCAAGAAAGCAGTTCAGCTTTTTGCCAGAAAAATAACAATTCAGAAGGGAAAAAAGTGACAAGTATTGGAGTTGACACAGGAGAAGCTGGAGAAGTGCCTGGACTGCAGGATAAGGGAGAGGAAGCCCAGTAGGAAGCAGCAAGCTGTTAGATGAACTCAGGTGTCATGGAACTTCACGCTTCAAGACCTAGGTTAAAATTGCTGTTTGAACAATTCATTATTTCAGGCACACGAGCACTCCCAGGGAAATGAAACAAAAGCAGTGAACTTCATTTAAATACAGGCTGGGAACAACTGCCAAGAGGAGCAAGGTCAGCATCAATTCCCCTGATCACATCCCTTTAGTGCTGTAAAGTACATGCTGCTTTTATCTTTTACCAGTTGAACTGATTAATACGACTAGCTAAAATTGCCAGCCTCCATGGGATGGAGGGGAACAGATATATGTGAACATGTGCTGAAAATTAAAAGGTGGTAGGAAATGAGCAGGCCATTCCCCCAAAGTCTGCAGAAAGCACAACTTCCAGCAGCCAAATTCTGAATCGTGGCTCCCACCCTCATTGCAGAGTTGCCAAGGCTGTGCCAGACATGAAGACAACCTCACTTGGCACTGATGTGCCTTGTTTTCAACAAGACTTTTGGGCTGATGGAAGATAAGATAGAAGAAATTCCATCTTTAGTCACAACCTCACACCACCACCATCACGCTCAAAACAACCACGAAAAAGGAGAGAGCTCATGGCTGGCACTCTGAGATAACTCAACCATTGGCTTCTTCTCTTTCAATTTTCACAGTATAACCCAAAATACCTTGGTTTAATACCTGTTCTTGTCAAGAATGCTGCTGAGAGCTCAGAACTTTTCATAAAATAGATTTACTGAGGAGCTGGGAACAAATCCATTTAGATGAATTGTAAAAGGAGGGCTTGGCATTCAGTGACACAAAATGACAGGCACATGCTGAAATGAATTAACCCCACTGGCTTGGATGTAATACCTGGTGTCTTTAAATGTATCATTCCTCCATTTCTAAAATTATTTAAAAAGAAAAACCCCTAAAATGTCATGAAAGTAACGGAAGAGGCTGAAAGCAGAATTGAGCTCCTCATTCGGGTTTTGATTTCTTAGTGATTTTAGCAAATCACGAACTCATTCTTCACTTTCTGCCTCATAAAACTGAGAAAAAAAAATTGATATATACCTGACACTTTTAATACGAAAAGCACTTTAGAGAAGCTTTTTGACACAGGATGAAAGATTGCACTTTGCCATACAGAATAGCTGTATTACCTGACATGCTCATTATACACTGTCAGACCCCAACAACTTCCAGAATATTTTCCTCTTATTATTCCTCACTTTGACTGTGTTCAGTAATTACAGATGGAATTCTGTAGATTGCTTGAGTGACTTAGGAGAGTAATTCCTTCAGAAATCCAGATAAACCTGCTTCTCAATTGTCCAGAGATGTTTTCCAGAGTCTTGCAGGTACTTGGGTAAAGGTTTTTGTAATGCAGCCTTCTCAGTNGAAATATTGACTTTTTAAAATATATTTGACTGTTCCACAGAATACACAGCAGTGAATAAAGACCAGTGTCTGTTATATTATGGCAAGAGTTCATCTTGTCTCAAAATTTCTGTTAGTTACAAGTTTAGCCTTAAGGTTCTGTAGGAAAAAAAAAAAAGAAAAATTGTTTAATTTCAGAAGTAAGAGTAACTCCCTGTTATAAACAACATGCACTCTGGGGCCAAGATAATTTTACTGTGCACTTGTTATTTAAATGAGTGCAGTGTCTCCATATGGCCGTGTGGATGTGAGATATATGTTCTGTGCTCAAGGGGCAGTCAGGGATTTAAAGTACATATGTTAACAAATAATGCTGAGCTGGCGCCCAGCATTGCTGCCTTCACCACAGCAAACAGAAACTTGCTCTGTTTTTTCATTTGTTGTTTTCCTTAGAAGTATTTCTAAGAGCTAAAAAAGCACGTGGGGATTTCACAGAGGCTGTACTGTATAATACTTTATTTCAAGGATTACACTACTGGAAGCAGCCTTTGGCTTGCAGTTACTTCTGGAAGTGTCAATCCTACTTTTGTCTGTGCTCTTCAAAGCAAAACCAACCCAAGTTCCATAGATAACCACAAATATTGGTGAAATCTAGAATTCCCAGACAATCTTCCCAGTATTAACACTTCTCATTTATAATGATACTACGTTAATTCATGCCAGATGGAGACTATTCAAATGTTCATGACTTTTACTTGTCATGAACATATGGTCCTGGAATAATGGAGTGGTTTCTTAGCAAACAACAACCCATATTTAAAGACCTATGATGAGGCTCATAAAAAAGAAATAAATAAATAAACAGAGAAGGGCACAGCTGGAAAACAAAAAAAAACCCTCAGGTTCTTCACTCCTAAGAGGATTATGGAGGGCAATGCATTCTCTGCACACTCCTAACCCTACACTGGGCACAGAACTTTAACATATCCCAACCAAACACCTGGAAGGGAGCACTTTGTGTTTTCTGGCTTTCCCACACCACAGCAAGTCTTGTATATTCAAGATGAGAACTCCCAGCGTGGGGGAAAGCAAGATAAAAATGAGATCTTCCAAATGCTGCATTTCATTTCAAGGCCTGCCCTGTAGAAGTGTGCAGGGTGAATGTGTCAAGGATGTGCCTGGGAAGGGGAAATGACAGGGCTTGAATTGAGTAGAATTTGGGGTTGTTGCTCTAAACCCAAGGCAGGCATGGCCAGGGTTAATAAAGGCTTGCTCTCAGTGCTGGCATTGGTCAGGCCATCAGAAATAGGTGCTGTAGAAGGAAGTATCTGTTATTTATTTCTGAAAGGATTGTGCTTAATCAGAAGAACAGATTTCTCAGCTTGCTGCCATAATGTCCACACACCACGAGCACAGCTCCTTTCCCCACCCATGCCCCAGAGTTAACTTCCACCTGATTCCTTTCCAGCACAAGGAAATTGTTGCTTTGGGGTTTTGCCCTAAATTGCAAATCAAACAGCTCCAGCTAGCTGTTACAGACAGGCTGGTTTCTGATTCCAAAAATATGATCTGACCAGTTAAATGCTCTTTATTCCCCTTTGAAATGGAGACAGAATTATCACTGCTAATGCAATGAAAGGGTACAGAGCCCCTTCCTCAGGGTTTGTACAGGAGATACTCAAACTCCAAACCTCACTCCTGTCCTATCTGAAACATGCAGAATTCCCAAACTCTTTGTGCACAGGTTTGAAGGTGAAGATTTGAAAAATGGGAACAAGGGATGATAGATTAACTTTGGGAAAAAGAAAACAAACAGCACAGTTGACAAAGTCATGTGGTGGATTGAGAGGTGGGGGACAGGTACCAGTGGGAAGAGAGATTAAAAATCCATGAAGAAAAGGATCACACACTCCAAATGGGCAGAAAAGTAATGCTATAAGCAGTTATGAAAACACAATTTTATGAAATGAGCAACAAAGGAAATTTACAGTAATATCAACATTTCTTCCACAACACAGAGTTGCTTACAAAGGAAAGAAACTGTAATTGAAAAAGGAAAAAAGCACTTTTGTTTCAAAACAAAACCACTAAGTGAATTGAACAGATTGAACTGCATGTCACACCAAGAGTTTTAAGCTTTAAATTTCAGATGTGCAGAGACATTAAAACCACAGACACAATTTTTATCATTACACACTGATAAGATTCTGCAATAAAAACTTGATTTGAAAAAAAAAAAAAAAAAAACCCAAAAACCCCAAAACCTTTGATTTTTTACTTTTCCCTGCTGGGGAAGTAGAAAATAGGGAAAGCTGAAGGGTTTGTATTTCAGAGGCTCCACAAATTCATTTGACTGATCAAATCAATTTGTAGCCCAGTAATAGGCACCATCTCAGGCCACTCGGGGCCAGGATACCACCCATTTTGGAAGGGCAGATGGGAGAAAGGAAGAGACAGGAAATAAGGACTCAGATTTTGAATTCTCATGGCAGAACGAGCTCCTGCAGGACTGAAAAGACTGCTATAATATTTATCGAGTTCTGCCAGTAGTAATGGCAGCATGTTCCCCCCTCTGTGCTGACTCAATGGGCACAGAAAATGAAAACCTGTTGGGTGAGATAATAAAATGTGCATGCGTTCTGCCTGATAGCAGTAGCCCTGGTGATAATCCTATGAATTCCCAAAATATGTTCCAGCATGATTCAGAGGACAAGTATTACATCCTGAACAGAAGAAGAAGGGGAAAACAAGATGTGGCAGTGGCAATGACCAAATCCTCCAGCCTAAAAAATGGATAAAAAAACCTTCTACACAACTGTTTCCTTCAGAGGAAAAAAAACCCAAAACAAACTAAAAATAAAGCTAGAAGCAAACCCTCAAGAAGCAATATTCAGCCTTCAGTCAAATATAACAAAAAAACGCCATCACCAATAAAACACACATTAGCTTTAATTAGTCTCTGTCATGTCTGCTTTGTTTACAAGCCCTGAGAAATGGTCTCCAAACCATGCACCACCCTATGGCTGAAGCACATCAAATGTGTCCTCAATGTAAAGGAGAATACTACTAAACACCCTAAATAATTTGGTTGTTCCTATAGTATAAGAGCTGCTGTGGAGAAAAGAAACAAGAGACTCAATCATTTTTGTTCCTACTTTGTGTTTATCCATTACCTCAGCAAATGGCAGCTTCCTGTTTTCAGTCTCCTGAAGGAGTGGGAAGATGAAGGAAAAGTTGGAAATATTTTGCATATTCTCTAGAAGTGGTGAGCTGAGGTTACTTATACCTAGAATAGGTTATGTGCATTCATATAAAAGCCATGTACATGTGTATATATAAAAATAAAGCAGCTTTTTACATGGATAGTGCTACTCATTTTGTTATGAAGAAATGAGAACTTTTGAAAATACCAAAAAGCCCCTGCTAGCAACCAAGCAGAAAAAGAAATGTATTCTTCTTGTACTTTTTTTTAAAATGATTTGTTCAATTGCTTTTTACTACAGACCATTTAACTTGCTCTCTCCTTCAGTGACAGAAGACAAATCAAAAACTGTCAGATATTTTAAACTGTGATCTGCACTACACTTGAAGTTTGAACTGCAGCTCAGAACCATTGGACTCAGACCTACAATTGTTGCTATTCCTAGACATGTCACAAAATTCAGCTCTGCCAGAGCTAGATGGATTCTGCCCAATTCAAAAATAGGACAAAACCTTGTTCAAGGCAAAGAAGCCCTGGAGAGCCACGGTGCCTGTGAGCCATCCCAAGGGCAATGCACTCCCCTCAGCTCCCAGCACAGCAGCTGGGCTGCTTCAGCCAAGCCTCTTCCCCATCCAAGGGCTTGTTTTACCTGTGCATCTCCCAAACACTCTCCCCTCAGAGAACAGTGGATTCTCTGACCTTTCTCTGGTTCCTGTTCCCAGTCTGATCCCCAGGTTCACCCTGAAGCTCTTTTTGCACTTTCTGCCTTCCCTATTCCCGCATCTCTTGCATCTTCCCAGAAAAAAAGCCGAAAATTCCCCTTCCCGTTTTGCAGCCACATTTATCACCTTGCCCATCTCACCCTGCTAATTAGCCCAGCTGAAGGAATGGTTCCCACCTCAGATGGGACTTCTCAGTCTTTTCATGTCTCTGCAGTTTTCCAACTTGTTCTGGGGAAGTAGGAACTCTCAGTAGCAGGAGATCCTGCCTGTGCCCCCACAAGGGATGTTCTGAAGCATCTGACATATGCAAGGAAAAAACTTGCAAATCAATGCTTCTTGAAGGACTTATTCCATGTGACTCTTCAAAAAGACTCTGTGTGACTTTTCCTGTCACTGCTGAACATTGAGATTGCACCAAAGGAAAAATATTCCAAAGGACAAACCCATCAGAAGTCGAAATTCTTTATAGATTGCAATAAACCAAACCCATACCCCAAGTCTCAAACAGTACATCTTCCATCTTCTGTTCAGTGCATAAATCAGTGTTACTAAGCACAGTGAAAAGGTGAAAAAGGACACTCTGCACTTTATTTGAAATATACTGCCCATACTCCATTTTATATTCCTTTTGTTATTCAGTGAGTAATGTTTTACTGCACCACTTGCCTAGATTAAGAATGTTTCAATCTTTGTACTTATCATTTAAAGCCACGATTCCCCCGAAGGGAACACAATGGGAGAACAAGATGTTAATTAGCCTTATGGCATTATATCCCAATCCTGAGCTCTCTACACCACAGTTGTTGCATTCCCAATGCCAATTCCTTCAACCTCTCATGGAAAGGATCTGCACTTAGTCAACTTGGAGCATATTACTTTCCCATAAGGGAAAAAGACTCATGTAAAATGTACAGGGCTGAAGTGAACACCACTAAAACATTAATGCTCCCTTCTTTAAATAGGCTTCCCTTTTATGTTCGCTTTATCCCAGTGTCATGTGAAACTGCTTGACAAGGTTTGTTTGGCTGGGGTTTCAAAGAGTGCAAATTTTGCTCAGTCCAACTTCCAGGCCCCTGCAGCCCATTCATCCAATTAAAGGACTGTGGAATGAAAACAGAAAAAGCGCTTTGTGGAGCTTCAGAAATATTGTCCCTCAGGAAGGCTGCCTGCAAAAAGCGAACAAATCCATTGTGCAAACTGGTGCATTGCAATAGAATAAAATTGCTCCTCAAAGTCTCTTTATCCAACATGGATTACTGCCTCCTGATAGCTGTAGGTTAGTTGAAGGTAGAGTCTATCGGAGTCAGGAAAGCTCTTATTACCTTTTATTATCACACATCCTCCCCCCATAATCTATAAAAAAGCCTCTAGGAGCCCATTCACTTCTACACCTCTTCGCCGCCTTTCCGTTTCAATAATGCTGAGTACAATTCAGGACTCTGCAGTCCACTGTAGTTTCCATATGCATTCACAGCCTAAATATCCCTAAAATGCCCTTGGGAAAGACAGGCTGCCATTTATGATTTCAGATTTCTGGGAAGTGCAACCCTTGCAACTCCCTGGGAAAGTTGTTTCAGACAGTTCTCCTAAAACCTACAACCTTAGCTCTTGACCACACTGAGTGAAATTCATTATCCTGCAAAGTTCCTTGTGGTACCCTTTTACATGCATTAGGATTATAAATAAAGAGCAGGGGAAGACATTTAAAGTGGGGCTGACAAACAAATGCTAAAGACCAAGTTTTTATGATTACGGAGCCAAGATTTGAGGAAGGTCACAACAATAACTGCAGAAGATTAATTATGCACTGCTTCTTGCTGATTGAAAACACAGGGATGCTGCATGATTGTCCATGTCTGACACACACACATTCTCTTCAGAGAGAGCTAGCTGCACAAACTCCTACTCCTTTTTGTTAAGAAAGAGCAGAAAAGCACAAAAATTGAGCTACCACTCCTGTATCCCACCCTTCAACACACTCACAGGGTTTTGGTCACCCTGAAATTAATTCACTCCCTTTGCCCCCGAACCAGAGGACATCCCCTTTCACCTTGACCACAAGTTAAAAGAGTGGTCACTCAAAAAATGCATTTGGACTGGTTTGAATGAATCCCAAAGTTCCAAGGAATTTGATATAAACCTGAAGAATTTTTCAGGTGACTCAAACCTAAAAATTGTTTCCTACCATCCAATCTGTTACCACATTTCTTGGATATCCTGCATTTCTTGGATAATACTGAGGCAGTGGGTTGGATGTTGCTTTTCCACTGGTGTTTCCAAAAATTATATTCACATTACTTCTCTTTTTCCTGTATTCTCAGAAGAGATTGATGTCTCACCGTACTCCAGAGCTGTTACTTGAAATCTGTGAGAGTGATTTGCCAAAACAAATCACATCCTGATATGGAGAGAGCCACTCACTTCCTGCAGGCTTTAAACTTGTTAATTATCAGCAAAAATGATGATCAGAATCCTGGACTTCTCATTTGTATGTAACAAACAAGATTCTTGGCAGAACTTGTTGCAATGTGAGAGGAAGGAAACCCCCGTGGTCCTGTTTGTATTCCTCAGAAATTTGTTCATGGAGCTGTCACAAACTGGCAGGGAATGCCTGGGTTTGTTCCAGTATATCAGTATAAGTTTCAACTGTATTCAAGAACCTCCAGTAGCTCCTCAAAGACCATTTTTTCCTTTTTTTCTTTAATATGTAAAAGGAAAATGTAGCATTGAGAATATATTTCCTTTTTCCTGTACAGTATATCATGGCCATTTCAATATCAGACAATGGTTCTCAATTAATTTTCCCATTTTCCAATTGGCAATTACTAACCCAAAAGCATTGATTAAGGGAAAGATTAAGCTAAGAACCAGCTTAATTGAATTCTTACTATTACAAATTTTCTTGCTGTTGAAATTTGTCATTATTTCCTACTAAAGAAGGAAGGTAACTTTCCTACCAGCGACTCATAATTACTGATTTTATACACATGTCTTGGTTGATATATTTCACAATTTAATTTAAATATGTGCAGAAACATCTGGATCCTTTCCCTGAAATTTGTCGTGACAGCTTTTAAAAATTATTGAAAAAATTTTGAAGTGAATCTTATATCCTCATTTTTTCTCTCCTGGTACAATATGGATAATTAATCACTCTAAATTATTTACTAATTTCTGAATTCTAAATAATTTTATAATACATATACAAACATATAAATACTTGATTTATAGAACTTTTCTTCTCTGTTCAATTGATGAAGTCCCTGATTGTCCACACATCAATAACAACCAATATAAACTTAGAATATCAGTACCTAACAAAGGCAGTTTGAATAAAATTAAATTTAAGTTCTCATAAATAAATATCAACTGTTTAAATTTATATTCCAAGCAACTCAAAATACATGTGGTCAAGTGAGGACTAATTTTTCTCATCAGTGACTCTGATTCAACATGTTCTTTCTATCCAGCTATACAAGAGAAGCCAATAAATCTCCACTTTCAAATGAGATAAACTTGATGAAAACAGGCAGCTTGCAAATTAAATACTTATTTACTTGTTTACTGTATGACAAGTTAAAATAGGATTCTCCCTTAAATGAGGCAAATTATGGCTAAATTACCTCCTTTCATGTCTTAAATGACAAGAAAGTCAAACATAGTGAATCATTAAAAAAAAAATAAAAAATTGAAAGAAAGCATTTATTAGAATATTTGCTGTCAAAGGGTTTGGACCTGCAAATCAAAGAGCTGCCCAAGCTAATGGGAATCCCATTCCCACCTGGGACATCCATTCCCACTGCAGGTTCCCTCCTCCCCATTTTCCTTTTGCACCTTCTCAAAGTCCCCCTGTGCAGCTTGGCCAAGTCACTCCTCTGCAGCAGCAGAGTCTCCTCTCAGATGGACCCAAATGCAAATGTGATAACCATGGGAGCACAGATCTGCACACCTGAGCATTCCCAAAGGCTCAGCAGGAGATGAAGCTCCAGAGTCCCACACATGTTTGTTTGGGAATTCCAGGAGCATTAGGTACCATGTTAAAAAAATATACTTTAGCTCCTTTCTCTTATTTTGGAGCTCACATTCTGCATTTAGGGTGATACAGACATCTTTTTCCTGAGGATAGGATGAAAAATGTTCTCCAGAACCAATTGTTAAATGTATAAGAGTTAAATCTTATTCTGAACTCCTGGAAAAATGATTTGCCAGTCTTAGAATAAAATTAATGACCTGAGCAATTTAATCTGTTAATATATGGAATCCTCAAAGCAGGAGCTTTTAACATCTTCAGCTAGACCTGTAGGACAAGAACACTTTCTAAAGAAAGCACAGCTATAAATACAAACTTGGGATGTCAGCTACCAAGTGGCATTATCAAATAATGACCTTTTTCATCTAGGAGGACCTCCTGACCTCTCAGACTTTGGGGCTGCGTGCTGAGTAGATGGGGTCTTCAGAGCTGACAGTGAGGCAGAAACAAGATGATGTCCTTAATCATATTCAGAGCAGCAGGATCACCTCCTGCACCTCTCAGCAAGCGCTGCCTCAGTACAAACCCCGAGCACACTAAGGGGGATCTGCTCTCTTCTTTGCCTCACAGTTTGAGCTTAGGCTGGAAATCAAAATTTTTGACAGCCCCCTTTGCTCAAGTTCAGCACAAGTTGGGAATGAGACTCCTGGATCATCAGCTGGGGAAACTTTTATGCATCAAGTGGAACAGAAGTGTTGTGGGATCACTGCAAGCCCAGCAGCAATATGGACACAACTGGCCTGGCTCACTGCCCCCAAACCAACCCAGCCAATCTGACAGTTTGTTCACATCCTCACTCTCACTCCTGCCTGGCCTGCCCTTCATTCAGCACCACAACAGAGATTTATGCAGTAAAGATAATAAATAATCACTGCCATGATGTCTGGAGTTCACTGGGGATGGGAGCAAAAACAAGTGTGAAAGGAGCTGAACTCTCAGTAAGTTCTCCCTTCTCCCAGTGCCCACTGCTGGCTGCAGCAGAAACACCAACTCAGACTGCTGAGGTACATTTTTAATTAGCAGGTAACCAAGCCATTCTGTGCCTTTCCAATCATTATAACCACACGAAATTAGTTTAGAGAGAATGAATAATGCAGAAGTGTGAACTTCTAAATTATTACCTGAATTACAGTTCCACAGTAATTACTCAGTAACTTTTTGCAAGAAGCACATGGGACATGCACTTAATTCCTTTCCTTTGACATTATTTCTATCCTCAGCTTCTGTTTGTAGACTTCTAAACTCTCTGCAAACAGAAGAGTTGGGAATACAACAAAAAAACAGGATCATGAGTAAAAAGTGCTAAATCTGTTTAAAAAACAAGCTTAAATATGATGGATAACTTTAATGTATATATAAGAAATATATTTATAGATAAAAATTATGTAAAATGTCATTTTCTTACCATAAATTTATCTGAGAGAAGAGAAAAATCAGCCTCTATGTTGTTAGGAACTTCTGGATCTTTTTCTCAAATATGGATTTTATGTTTTTCTTTTCTTTATGAAAATGAGTCCTGGAAATTCAGCCTGTAATATCATAACAGTTAAATGGCAGTGATTTAAAGACCCCTGTGTATTCTTATCACCCATCTGTCCTCTCTTTCAGCTTAATCCTGATTAGGGTTTCCATCAGCCTGCCAGGGTTCAGCACAGCTGAGTTGTTCTATTTCTCAGCCTACTGAGAAGGAGATTCTGCTCCCTCCAAGGCCCTTTTCTCTATCAGACTGTGCTGCAAGACCTCTCCTGGCATCTCACTCTCTTTTTCTGTTCTGAAAGGGCTTGTCAGGCTACAAGATGTCATGCACCAAGTCATTAAATTTCCTTTTCTTGTGCCTCCAGCTTGGAAGAAGGTTTATGCAGCAACAACAGTCTGGTTTTCTTTGCATTGTTTTTTTTTTTTCCAATTTATTTGTGTTGTGTTTCTGCCACAGTGTCTTAATTTGTGCAGCTGACAGTACTGTCTCACCCACCTTCCAGAATTAATGCCTGGCACTGATGGCTGCTGGTGACTTGGTAAGGCTAAATCCTGGTTTTATTTAACTCAATTTTATTCTTTCTGTTCTGTCCTCCAGGACTGGCATTAATGCCCCACAGGCAAATTAAATGTAGTGTTCCAAAACTACTTATTTGCCATGTGATTTATTTGCTACACAAATGTTTTTCATTCTTCTCTACCTCTCAGCAAGCAACCCATAGCTGGGGCTTTTTTTTTGTGAAACAAGCCAGTGTTATGTACTACATAGCATCAAAAATCTCCTTCTCAATTGCATAAAAGAGGAAAAGGAACATGGAGGGAGGGGGAAAAGGAGGATTTCACACACTTCAGATTTCTCAGAGTGCTCTGAGGGCTCTGGGAATGAAGGGACAGAAGTGTCCATCTCAGTGTGCAGCTCAGGCCCCCCTCTGCCATTGCCTGGGTGATTTCTCTCCCCATTAATTTCTCGGTTATTCTGAGTAAGATTTTCTCAATTTACAATCACTGCTTTTTGAATAAATAATTCCACATTCAGTGTGGGACACAGAGAGGAAAGCTGCTACCTGTCTTGGTGGTAAAGACCCTCAAGATGAGACCTGGGAGATCCAGGTTAAAAACTCTAAAACAACAAATATTAACAGAGCAAGGATTAATTCAGAGTAGCAATTTATGGTGATCTTAGGATATTCTGAGTTGGAAGGGACCCACAAGGATCAAGTCCACTCTTAAGTGGGTGGTCCATACAGGATCAAACCCACAAACCCTGGTATTGATAGCACCATGCTCCAACCAGCTGAGCTAATCTGGCAACTGAACTGTGAGACACTTCCAATCTAATTTATATCAGATAGTTGGGGTTGAACCAGTCCAAACCTCCCACAAAAAGCTGCAAAATAATCCAAAGAGCTTTATCTTTTTTTCTGTAGTGATGGGAGAAGACAAACCAGACAGTACACATGAAGTGAGCTAATAACAAAAACAAATTCGTGACTTTGATCTTCTCCTTCCTCTAATTAACCCCTTTACCCAATTCCCTTTCTCCACAGACTGGGATACTGGCACCTTTATCTGAGATGTGCTTTACCAGCCATTTGCACCCACTGTGAGCTCATCTCACTGGTTTTGTGTGGCCCACGAGGTGCCCACTTGGGAGCCCAGCCCTCTGTGCCCAGCCCTCAGCCCCCGAGTCCCTGGCAGGGGCAGGGGCACAGCAGCACAGAGGGCACACCCTGCTGCTGCTGCTGCTGCTGCTGCTGCTGCTGCATTTTCAGCCAACACTGAGCAGCTGCAGAGAGCACCCCCAGTGCTTGTGCTGCTCCCCAGCCCCGCAGCTCTGTCCTGGCAAGGGCACTGCTGTGACTGTCCCCAAGGTGATGTGACAACACAGGAGGACAGGAATGCAAGACTTGTCTCAAGTTTAAGGGCTTTTGTGCTCTTCGCTGACAGGCTGAGGAGAGCTGCACCACAGGCAGCAGGAATGGGTCAAGCACTGGTGATGGGACTTCACACTGTGAGGAAGAGCACTGAAGGGGGGAGTCTTTAACATCATTTGAGAAAAAAAAAATAACAAACCCCAAATGTCTTTTCTTTAATTCAGAAATGTGATTAGAGATTCAACAGTTGCTTCTAAGGTGACACAGTGGAAAGGCTTGCTAAGGATTTCACAAGACACATACACACATACAAAAAAAGGTCAAAAAAGAAAGAAAATGTTTTTTTTCCAGGGCATCTAGACAATGCTGAAGAAACACAAAGCAGCAAACATAAAACTTGATAATTTATAATGTAAGACAATGAAAAGATGCAATTCTTCAGTAAACATATCTAACATGAGAAACAAAAATCAAGGTTAAGTGAAAAAAGATTCAATTAGTATAAGAAATAAAAATATCCCCAAGAAAGTCCACATTCACACAAAATATAATTTCTTGTGAACACTAGATTGATTCCCTTCTAACTGCTTTTATTGCCAAAGAGAGGAAATCTCTGAAATACTTTGAAGAGTTCAGGGCACCTAATTAGGAGTTTTTAAGCTAAAAATCCTGACTGTCCAGCAGAGGGTAACCAAAGATTCAAGGCTTTTAATTATTCCAAAAAATGAAAGATGGTAATCCTGTCATCTCTGACAAAGATGAGGGAAGAGCAGCAAGCCAAACCATGACTTAAGACAAAAAGATTTTGAAAGTGAATTCCCTTTGGAAAAAATTTTACAATTTTGCATAAAAGGGAAACAAACTTTGAATTAAAAATAATTATTGCTTTGCTGATTGAGGTTTATTTTTTGGCTACAATGTGCTCTTGCCTCTGCTTCTAAACTGACAAAGAGTTTGCTCAAAAGCCCTGTGTCAGCACAGCCATATGATGAGCACCCCAAACCCACCCAAGCATTTCAGAGCAGCCTTGCCTCTGCTGTGCCTCTATTCCCCCTCACTGCAGTTTTAAAAGAGTGAAAAAATGTTTAATTTCCTTAATTGCACATATTATAAAAACATCCACAGCAGCATCACCAGACAGAAGAAAAGCTGAAATACCTCCAGGTTTAAAAGCACTGGAATCATTCATGAATGGCTTTGCTATTTCCAGTGGGTTTGAGTTGGTGATGTCCTCCTGCTGAAATTGCTGGAAAGCTTTCACCCTTCCTTCCTGGGCCAGCACAGAAGGCAGGAGGAGGCCCAGCTCTCACACTGCCCCTTCTGCCCTGTCTTTTCTGTCTCCATGAATAGCCCATGGTAAAAAGGGTTGACTGACAGACTTTTTTCCAGAATATTGGGGTTTTTCATTAAGCTGAACCTCCAAAAAGACCCCTCTAATGGAACTTTTCCCCTGTCAAGTTCATGCAGAGGAAGTCAAGCAAACTTCTCACTGCTTACTTACACCCAGCAACTTACAAAAGGGGATTTTTTTAGGTTTTAAGAATTAAAAAGTCCTACTGAGTAATTTATATTCTTTTGCTAGCCCATAACTTAAGTAAGAATGTCTTCCCAATAACAATTTCAAAAATAATTTCTTAGGGCTTGATTTCCAATTCAATCCAACAGTAAATCTAGTAAGAAATTTATATGACTTAATTTAAAGCATCTAATTGAATGATTTAGCTTTGTGTAGATGTAATGAGCCATTTCATAAAATCAATAACATTGTAAAGTATAAACTAAATTATTATAAATGAAGGCAATAAAAAAAGAGCTCCTCTGTATTAGGCAGGGTGACACTTGATTAATGGGATATTATTGTAGGTTGCAGCAGAGCAGGCAGAAGAGGCTGGGGTGAGATTTCCAGAGGTGCAAAGGTTAGCTGCCCAGCATGCAAACAGCATCTCTGCTGGGAGCCCAAATTCCACAGAAATACAGATGTACTCCCAGGAACATGAGCTGGAAGGGTCAGTACTCTCCATGAATTAAACCTTAATAATTCTGATACCTTCTTACAAACACACACAAACTTCCTTCTGTGCACAAGGAACACATTTAGAATAAATACAGGTTTATTCAGACAATTGACTACTCTTAAGCATTATTTCCTAATCAACAAAAATGAAGGGCTAAAAACCTCCTCCAAAAATGACCATAAAAGTGGAACAAGTGCAGCTGGCTTTATACACAATATATCACACCCTTCTGCCCACACAGCCACGTATCTCCAAGCAGGATAAAAATGGAGTTCCAAGCCTAAGCTCCTGGGCCAAGCTAATAACTCCAACATTTAGGAATGCTGTGTCTGTTCTTCTTTCCTTTGCTAAACTACAATATAGTCAGAAGTGTTCAGGAAAGTTTAATCATTAATTACATGGATAGAACTTCATTTGCAAACGTGCAAAATAGCACCAAACACTTACTCTGACATTTCACTGCCCACCAAAATTATTATAAATACAATATACATTCGTATATGGGCACATATATATGCTCATGTCAATGATGTTACTAAATTATATTGGCACATATTCCATGTAAATATGTTATATATGACATACTTTATGCAACATGCAATTATAAAATGCAACAATATAAAGATATCAATGCATCAGCTAAAGCATGACATAATAAATATTATTCACATGTTTCCTGTAGATTAAATATGTTATATACCTATATGTGTGTACATTGACTGGCTGGGCTGGAATAGCTGCAGCTATTTTAGCCTTAGAGTTAACAGCTTAGAGAGAGACATGAGAGGAACCATATTATTTTCACTGTATAATGAATGAAAACAAGATTGAAAAAATAACCTTTCCTTTGGTTTCTCTCAGTGATTCCATACCTGCAGAAACAATGAGGACAACCAAACCAAAAAAAAAAAAAAAAAAAAAAAAAAGGTAACACAAGAAATGTAAGTTAATGCACGAACAAAAAGAGAAATCTTTTAAATAAAACCCCACAATTTTTCACCATAAGGCAAAAAAAAAAAAAAAAAAAAAAAAAAAAAAAAAAACCAAAAAAAAACCCAAAAAAAAAACAGGCTCTCCCCAGATTTCAAACATTCTACTTGACTTCCCTAAACCCAGCATCATTTATTGCCCTGCAGTACATACAGTGGCTCATGCAAAAGGAATTGCTCTCCAGAACAGCACACACAAAATCCATCTCTTCCACCGAAGATTTTGGCTCTTGCATCATAGCATCTCTGCCTTAAAAGCTATTACAAAATGCAAACTGTAACACGAGGTGGAAAACAGCTGTGATTAAGAGAAAATAAGAATGCCACAGGCAGAAAGTGTCTCGAGCTACAGCCCTGCTTGGAAAGCACAGAGGAACACGAAAAGCTCCAACACAGGTCAGCCTCGGGGCCCAACAGATTAATAGAGGGAAACAATCAATGATGTGAAAAAGCTACGCGCAAAATCAAGCCACATGCTCACTGAGTTACAGATTTATTGCAAAATCCAGACCCTAAATTCGCTCTCAAATAGCCAAATGATGGAGGACAACAAGTCTTTTCCAAAGGCAAGAGCAGCACCCCTACTATGATCCCTTGATCAGGGAGGAAAGAGAGACATCTAGCTGCTGGAAGGAAGTTAGCAGGGGCCACCAAATTCCCCTGCAGCACCCCAGGGTTCCAACCCTGACCCCTGTGGTGCAGGGGGACGGAGGGACCGGGACAGCTCATCCCTGTTCCACACCGGAGGGACCGGGACAGCTCATCCCTGTCGGAGGGACCGGGACAGCTCATCCCTGTTCCACACCGGAGCAACCGGGACAGCTCATCCCTGTTCCACACCGGAGGGACCGGGACAGCTCATCCCTGTTCCACACCGGGGACGGACCGGGATAGCTCATCCCTGTTCCACACCGGGGAGGGATCGGGATAGCTCATCCCTGTTCCACACCGGGGAGGGACCGGGACAGCTCATCCCTGTTCCACACCGGGGACGGACCGGGACAGCTCATCCCTGTTCCACACCGGAGGGACCGGGACAGCTCATCCCTGTTCCACACCGGGGACGGACCGGGACAGCTCATCCCTGTTCCACAGGAGAGGGACCGGGACAGCTCATCCCTGTTCCACACCGGGGAGGGACCGAGACAGCTCATCCCTGTTCGACACCGCAGGGACCGGGACAGCTCATCCCTGTTCCACACCGGAGGGACCGGGACAGCTCATCCCTGTTCCACACCGGAGAGGGACCGGGACAGCTCATCCCTGTTCCACACCGGAGGGAGCCCAAAGGCCACTGCCCAAAGCAGCAGCTCATGAGACAGTGAGTGAAAAGCCAGTGGATTTTCACCAGGGAAGATAAAAAAGGTGAGGGATTGCTCTTCTCTGAACCGGAAGAGTGGCTTTCGCTTCCAAAACCCAAAGAAAGATTGCCTTCCCTCACATGAAGGATGAGAGGCAGAAATCTGGCCGGACACAGGAGGAAGAAAACGTTCTTTGTACTGCAGAGCATTTGATGGTCTGTGGCGAGAGATAAGGAGGAGCTGGTCAGCAGAGCAGCTGGGGACCAAACACCCTGCACCGGCAGCTCTGCTCAGGGTGGGACACAGAAGGCAGGCAGGGAGCACCCCATTGGTTAATTTGGTCTCTGACCATTAAACTAAGTATTTAAGCACCTGATTGTAGGTTCCAGAGGAACTTCCTCCTGAGCTGAGGGTTTCCCATTTTGTGAAAAGCAGCTTCTCTAACCGGAGATTTCTGCCAAATGTGTGGATCAGAGGCTGAATTTTTACTTGGGTCTGTCCCAGCAAAGCCCAGCAATGACAAGGGACAGAGGGGCAGGGAGGGCACTCTCCCTGACACCCGGCTGTGTGTGTGGAAGGAGGAGGGATAGGCACTACTTCCACACAAAATATCATTTCCTTTCCCACCCTATGCCATATCTATAATGATTACACCCAGGAAATCCAGCCCTGCTCTTTTACTTCTCACATGTGCAAGAATTTTGCACGGTATTGGCCAGTGCTGTGGTTTAATCCACCTGATTTCCATGAGAACATCCTTGCCTTTGTCACCTTCATGGTCTGCTCCATGGCCGTGGTTCAGAATGCTTTTCTGTGCACACAGTTGTTGAGATCTTCATAAGAAATGATGCAGATTTGAATGTTGGGGCTCTGGTCAAAGATTTACTGTTACACAGGATGTAATTCAGCATTCTCTGAAGAAATAACTATGCATAATGTACAGAACATCTCCTACTTTTACTTATTGAAGGGATAGAATGGATCTGTGAATAAAGTATCACAATATGAGCATTTCAGCAGAACACCTTTTTGTCCGAGGCTGAAACAATGCATTTTGTTGTTTGTCTGCTTCCAAATCAGTACATTGACAAAAGAACACCTATGAACCAAGTAAAAAATAATCACAGCAATCCCCAGTGTCCTGTATCTCACACTTGTGCATCCGCCTGATGTCAGTGAAGAATTTCAGCATTTTAATAACTGATATTCAACCAGTCACAAAACCAATAAAATTATCCTAGATTTCCATGCACAGAGAGATGTTACCAGCTGAACGCTGAGTGCCAGCACTGCTTATTTTGGTTTAAACTGGATAACTCACAAGCAGCTCCATTCTTTGCCATACCCAAAATATTTGCCATAAATCCTACCACTCAGCAAGGAAGAGGAAGAGACTGAAGTTACCCTCTGGGGTTCAGCTGCTCCCTTAGGACCTGTTTATCTCGTGACATGCCCATCAGTGAACTGGCCTGGCACAGGGGGGCCTGCTCAGCACTGAAGCTGGGATGTGCCAGCCAGAACTGCCTCAAAAGCCCCAGAAGCACCATCCTTATCAGCCCCTGGTCACAGCATCAAATGCCACGAGTGTCAATTCAACAAGCAGGGCATGGAAAATCATTCTCTTCTCAAACAAGTCACAGAACGTGTCACATGGATATCTTGTGGAAAAATCCCAGTTCATGCAATTCTGGGAAAAATTCTTCTCTGATCAACAATATTTGTAAAGCTTGTCAGCTTTGATCAAATGATGGAAGACTGTTTAGATCAGTTACCCAGACAGAAAAATCCTAACAATAGACTGTGAATATCTAAATATTCTATTTGCTGGTTTTTCTTCTGTAAAAATTGCATCCACTGCAGCAGTGGATATTGCACAGCCCCAGGCTCCAAACTGCTCTCAAAGACCTGAAGCTCCCTCCAAGGTAAGGAAATCAGCTTTGGTACCTCACAGATTTACTATTCCACCCATCTGTTCAACCAAACACTGGAAGTAGGGAGATACCTGTGACCTCTTCCAAAGTTTGGGATATCTGTCATTTTCGATGTTTCTATTCAATAATGACTTGAAAGGATTTTTCACATATGATATATACTGGTACAAGCATCAGCACTGCAGTATTAATCCATATCTTCATTCCATCATTTATTTTCCCTTGAAACGCATTTATCTTCCTGAACTTTTTGCATTTTGAGCATTTGGCATGTCTGGGGTACATTGTGTTAGCTACAACCTAAGTGGTTGTGAGTGCCAGGTTTGACACTTTTATTCTAAGCTGGAACCAAAAATGGCTCGTAAAAACCCATTTGGCTGTGTCTTGTATTTTGGTAGCTTGTGAGGAGGGGGTTTCAAGGATCAAATTTTTGAATATTGTAAAGGAGAGAGGAGAGGAGAGGAGAGGAGAGGAGAGGAGAGGAGGGGAGGGGAGAGGA
>JACBWW010000046.1:473934-485716 GCA_020086605.1 Lanius collurio | reverse complement strand
AGGGACTACGTTATGGCTTTACATCTGTTTTTGTTATGATCAGATCTGTTCTTCCTCTTATCACAACAAAAACAAGTCTCATGTCGTTTCCTCATTCATCTAATGCAAACCAGATTTTCAGCTGTAAAAAAAAAAGATATAAAAACCCACCAACCAAAAGAAACACCCAGCCCAACTAACCGTTCTCTAACCCAAATTTTAAATATTCATCTTTACATTTTTTCCATCTCTCTCTGTGCAATAAATACATTCAATCAGAAGAAAAATACACTAACTCACTGTGACAGATTGGACTCCATCTGTCAAGATTTCATGTTTGATATAGACTGGAAATTGTAGATAAAGGGGAAATATTCAGGTACTGTTCTTTCAATGAATGTCCCGGAGGGAGATTAAGGGAATGATAAATTGGTTTTGGTTACACCCTGAGCCAAGCCATTGGAAGCCAAATTAGAATCCAGAAGGATTGCAGCCAGGAAAGACAGATGCTGGAAAGAAGAGTAGTATGAGGAAAAGGATTTTAGTTTCAACTGGGACAGAACAAATGGAAAAATGACCTTAAGTGTTAGCCAGAAAAGAGTATATTTTGTCATCTTGGTACAGAAGATGTTCCTGCAATGAACATCCTTGCAGGATCCCAGCAAATCCTACATGCAATGAAGGATATTTTTGAAACAAGAAAAATATGAGGAGATTTGCTCAAAATGCATTCAAGGGAGGAATAAGAATCCACTAACTCGGAACATTAGGGTAAAAATTAGAAATGCAGAAGATCTGTCTTACAACAGCATCCTGCAGGATTTTGAACAATTAATTTAATTTCCCTGACTTTCCACATCTGCTAAGAGTCTCCAATGTGCTTTTTTTGGGAAAAAACCCCAAACAGGCTAGCAAGGAAATGTCCCAGTACCAACAGGGACCACAAACATTTGGAGATACACGGTGACTTTTACACCAAGAAGAAGGAAGTGTCTTCAGGTGACAGCATGGGAACAAACATTAATTTCACCTAATCAAGACAAAGCAAAGCACCTGACGAAGAATATTTATGCAAATTCACTCCAACTCCCTGCAAGCAGTCCGGTGACTCAAAGTGACAGGCCAGCAGAGCTGGCAGAGGGCACGGTGCCCCTCGGGGCCGGGGAGCTGAGCCCTGGCAGGCGGCGATGCTGACAGCACAGAGGGCAGGTCCGGCTGCTGGGCTGAGGGCTGGCATTGGAGCTGCACAGGGAGACAATGCAAGGGGGGATTTTAGCCCCAGGAACCTCAGTCAGGAGCTCAGCAAATGCCAGGACTGCAGGAGCAGTCGCTCAGCAGCGAGTTCAGAGAAACTCTGCAATGTCCTGGTGCTGATTTTCTCAGAGGGCATCACTCTGGGCCAAACAATAAAAGCTGCAGCACAGATAACAGCCAGTTTTCCCCTTAAATTCTAACAAAAAATCCCCCAAACCAAAACAGGAATCATCCAAAGGAAAAAGTGTGAAAAGAGATTCTACTCTTGTAAAACAAAGGGAAAACACAGCCCCTGAGCCCTGGATGTTGGGCTCACGAGAAGAGCTGCTGCAGGAAAATCACCAGCATCTCTGCCTACACCTCTGAGGTTTGATGTTTGTCACACTTTGCCTTTGGCTCTGGAAGGCTGCTCAAAACCTCGACCTTCAGTCACTCCAGCAGCCCAGGAACACAGGATTAAATGAGTGATCTTCCCTGTGGCTCAGCAGGACTCCCTCTCTGCAACTCCATCCTTTCCCAACCACAAACAGCAATGCTTTTGCTCTATAAACACTCCTGCTAACATTTCTGCTTTATTAATCTTTGAAGACAAAGATATAAGCCACTACTTCCAGAAGAAGAAAAGAAATATTTGTTTTGTATTCATGAAGGAACTATTACTAGCAGTGAAATTTTCCATGCAACACATTCCTGTAAATGAAATTAATTAGATAAAAGCAGTGCAGGCTTCGGGAAGAATGAAATCCAGACATTTTCCTTGACAGACATGAAAAGCGAGACAGGTATGTCCATGTTAGCAATACAAAATACTATCAATTTCCATATATATTATCTCATGTCAAGGAAAGACAAATGCAAGTGATAGCAATGTTACTTGTGGTAAGTTCAGGGGTTAAAACTTTCAGTTAAACTCTGCCCAGCCTTGTCCTGGGAAAGGCAAGACAAATTCACTCCTGAATTTTGTATAATGCATAAGGCCAACAGAGCAACTCTCAAACAGGACAACGATTACAGACTCATTATTAAGCTACAGAGACTTTGATAAAAGATGCCTGACAAATGTGCTTGAAAATAATAAACCAAAGAATTCTTGCAAGCAGTAATATGTGATTTTTGGCCAGCAAGTCACAATAATTGACCTCTCTGTGCATTTACAGTGCATGAGGATTGTTTGCACAACAGTATTGGGTCCTGTAACTATTGATAATTTTTGAGGTAGAAACAAAACTTCTGTAATTTAATGACAGAAGATTAAATTAAAAACCCAACCCAATTCCCTCTAGCTGTGACACTGCACTGTGGTACTACTATTTAGCAAAGAAAATACAGAATATATTAATCCATGCCCAGATTTATGTCAGAAGTGTCTTCTCCCTAATTCAGAATCTGTTCCTACTCAATTTGTTTTCTTGTTTCTGACCTATCAAGCTAAGAAATGGACTATGACACCACAGAACTAATTACTTCTTTTTTTTCTTTTCATTCTCTCAAAGGCTAAGGAACTAAACATCACAACAGGAACTCCAGCAGTAATTGAGCTTCAGCATCACTCTGTGCCAGCTGCCTCTGAGCTGAAACACAAACTTTAATTTAACAAACATCAGCAGCTGAACAGAGAAGCCTCAGCCCATCAGAAACTTTGGTAGGATGACACTGAGGTGCACATTTTCAGTGCACACTGGGTTATGAAAGCTGCCTGCATTTTTAACAACAGGCACTTGCAATTACTGTAAGTCCAACCAACTCTTCCCCAGTCATTTCCCAACCCAGGGTTGCTGGTACGTGACAGATTAGAGGAGTAGGAATGGGGACTATTATGGAGAGTAGTGAATATCAGTGAAAATCAGCAGTTTATATAAATGGCTTTCTGCTTTCATTTATATGAGCTCCAAATTCCAGGAGAGTCCAACCCACCTGCAACCAGTGCTATCAAAAAATTTTAATTGGCTTTAAGCTTTATTGGCCTCCTTAATTATGACAAGAATAGTTGGGTGGTTTTTTTGCTCTTTGTTGTTTTTTACAAACATCTCTTCAATATATTTGTTATTTTGCTGCTTTAATCTGTATTAGTGACAAAGGACCTGGAGGTTTAATTCTGAGGATCACCCAGCTTCTGACATTGGGAAGATTTAAGGATCACAATTTGGAGATCAAGGGAACTTTGCTGCTGGCAGCAGAGGTAGGCAATTTTGGGATTTAAGTAGCTAAAGCAGCAGTCAGACCACAAGATTTGCTTCCTTGATTTCTAACACTGTATTTGAGGAACAAAAACCATGAATACAGATCTCTCTGGGGTTTAGCTCACAGAGGTGCATAGGGCACTCTCACACATTCCAATTTTTGTGTCTTTTTAATGTTCCAGGCAGGATATCTTCCAAACACAGATAAAAATCTTTTTTTTTATATCCCTTACTCCATACAGAATAACACCAAGTACAGGACAATGTGGCCTTGACTCTGATTGTGCTTTTTTTTTTTTTTCTGTACCATTCAGTATCATAGAGAGTTTTGCAATCCCTAATCAGGAATTACTTCACTTCCTTTCTGACATGTGCACAACACTGCTGGCTGCTTTCCAGACACAGCAGTTTAATTTCCTCACTTTTTGGTATGCCTAAGTTTCTATCCAATTCTTTAAAATGTAACCATGAGCTGGGTTCTTTCAAGTTTACTTAAGCTTAGCTTTGTAGGTCAGCTTAATTCTTGTCCTGAACATTTAGGCTCCATTGCCTGCCTGTGTCAGACACCAAACACCCATTTCCTTTTTCTTTGCCACCAAACTTATCTACACTGCAGAGAGTTTTTATTCAAGTTACAACACTTAATGCATTAATCACTTTTATTTTCTGTTTTAACAAAGAGAATAAAGGGAATGATAAATAAGTGTTTAGGTGAGATGATTCAGCAGTGATCCTGCACCTGAAAACAAGAGTCTGGTCTCCTGAGAGATTACTGCATTTGTTTCCACTGCATTTATCATCATCTTGATAAATATTATGACTTTCTTAAGCTCAATCAACCTTCTGCATTAACAGGAAAGATAATTCACCACCTATGCAAGGGCACAGCAAGAAAAAAGAGCTCAATTTGGGAAGCAGAGTGGGAGCCTGGTGTGGTTAAGTTTCCTCATTACATTGAGGATTCAGTCACTGCTGATATCAAGGAAAAAATCTAGGAAACTATCCTATCAGTGAAACCTATTAATTAAAGTGCAGAAGAAAGAGAACAATTAATTATTAGTTGTGTAATTGTTCACAATAACCACTGACAGGAAGAGGGTATTGCCACACTGAGATCTACTGTGTTTAATCAGCAAAATGAGACATAAAGGCCTTTTTTACTCCCTTCTAGAAATACCTGAAGTATAAAACATTTCTGGTAGCCATTCTTGACATAAAGGGGAGAAAAGTGAATAAAGAAAGAGCTGTGATTAACTACTTGGCAGAAAATAGGGCATCAATCTCCCAGCATTGATCCCCATTCACCTTCCCTCTGGCTGTAGGATGTTTGGGGAGCTCAGATTTGTGGGGCATTCTACCCTCTGCACCTCCTAATACCCCAGCAAATATTTGCCAGACAAAGGATGTTAAATACTCTCTTTACCAGTGTCAGTTTGACTGCTCCTTGTTTGCTTCTCTGTCTTCTTCACTGTTGTCTTCCATCACAGCTCACTCTTCTAATTCCCTTTTTACTTCCTTATTCCTCACTCCAGTTTTTCTTAGTTGATTATGCCCTATTCTCCTGTGACTTTCTTGGCTGCTCAGTGCTCTACTTTTCTTGTCTCCAACTTCATCCCAAACAATTTCAATCCCTATTACTGAACTTCATGGATAAACAGCATAACAAACAGACACAGCTGAACCACATTTTCTGAAGAAAATATCTCCATTTTTTTAAGATATTGTAGTGAAAAATAAAGTTAAAATATTACTTAAAAGAAGGGGACAGAAGGAGGAAAATAAAACAAAGGATTTCTTATCAGATAGGGGGGAAAAAAAGACACCAGTGCATCACTGAGGTACCAAACAGCTGCTTTTAGACCAAATGGCACAAGGTATGTTTGAAACTACCAGGCCATGTGGAAAAGGACACATCACCTTTATTTGCAGCAATAACCAGCTGGGGTTTGGTGTTTTCCCCCTGAACTCACTCGTGCAGCACCAGCAAGCCCAACCACAGCAGTGGCTGCTGGGACCCAGCTGGCTTTTGTCAAAGCAGGCTCCAGTTGGAGGCTCTCAGTGCTCAGGCTGTTCCAAGCTGAATTGCTGTATTTACTCCTCCTCTCCAGCCCTGGGAGATGTTAAGCTGCTTTCAGTGGAGAAAACACCAGAGCAGCTCTCAGGGCAAGGCCCACTGTCACATCAGGGGAAACCTGAACCACTACAGAAATGTCCCTGTACTTTTCTTTGCCTCAGTTTTTCATTGCTTGAGTAGTGAGGAAATAATTCCTGCAAACCACTCTTCTATAACAGGATTAATCATTCTGTAGAAGTATTAGAGCCTTTGTGGGGGTGGAAATGCAGATATTATCAGTGCCCTGCATCACCTCCCCTTCTTGGATCTTAAGAAACAGTCCCCATTTATTTCTTTATTCACAGAAGTGAATTCATTGTGTTAATTGGGAATGGGAAAGAAATTACTTTCATTCACATACTTCAAATTGATTGGCTGTCTGATTTTGTTAGAAAGAGTGAATAAAGCCCTAAACAAATATACTAATCTACCCAGACACACAATTATTCATTGGGATTTCTTTTACTGTGCCCCTTCTTATTCATTCTTGCTGTAAGATAAACAGCCCCAGTCTTCTCATCTCACTGCAAAAGATATTTTTTCGATGGCCTTAGTTAGCCATTCTCACATAAGTCTAGATTAGTTCATTGGCTTGTACTAAAACTACACAAAAATACTGATTTGCTTAAAATTTATTGTCTTCAAAGACAGTTGAGGAAATATTACTTATTCATATGTCCAAGCTAAATTGTTCTATAGTTGATGTTTTATAGTTGAGGTTTTTCAGCATCAAAAAATAACCCAAAGATGTACAGCTATCAAAATAGAATTGTATTTTGTTTTAAAGCAAATTGTGGTGGTCTGGACTATTCTTCACTTGCTAGACAAAGCCAGGCTTCTCAGTGGTATCAGGCACCAGATACCTACAGACTTCTCACAATTTTTATCACATAATGTCCTGGGAAAATGGCCAGAGTCAAATATGTTCAAAAGTTTTCCTTTTTTTTTTTTTCAAGAGAGTTTTACCTGATTGTTACATTCAACAGAAAATGTGAACTTTGAGAAAAAGACTTCTGAAGTCTTTTGAGAAAATCAAAGTTTTGGTTTTGCAGCTTTTACAGATATAAAAAAAAAAGCTGACAAGAACTGCCCAAGTAAAGCAGCAGGGTGACTGACAATAAAATATTTCTCAAAAATAATTTCATTCACTAAATGAGATTTTTCAGAACATTCTTGAACTGTAAATAATATAAAGGTTGGTGCTCAAAGATTAGAGCAAGTTAGAAGATAATTTATTTTCTGTGTGTTTCGCAAAATACAGAAATCCAATTTCCAGCTACTTTTTCCATTACCTGAAATAAATATTGGGGTCTGATCACACATTTAATAAGAATATGCATAACTTCTTGGGAATTTCATCAGGAGAAGGGAGGATATAGACAGCATAGACAAACAATCCAAAGAAATGAGGCACATTGGCTTTGGGGAAAAGATGTTTTCCATTTTATAATAAAAACCCTTTTAGAGTACTAAGGGAAAATCATCTTCTGCATTTTCTTGGACATTTTTCTTTGTTCTGAACTGACATATTTACTTGGCATTTTGGTTAAATTTATTTCAGCAGTGCTGTTCCCTTCCCTAAGTGTTTTAAAACATTTATTTGATTAATGAGCTCAGTTACTGAAACACAGACTTTGAAATAATCCAAAAGATTATTTCCCAGAAGTCAGCATTGGTTGTTGAGAAAACCAGTGCCATGTTTAGCATGGGCACACACATAACACCTCATCTGATGCTGCAGCAGTGGGAAAGGCCACTGGAGGCTGTGCCAGAATCCTGCCCCAGGTAGGGACAGAGCTGCCCACCAGAGGGGACAGCACGGATTGCATCCTCTCTTCTCCATTTGTGTCTGCCCCCATGGGCTAAATCCCCTGCAGATGACACTGCCAGGCCTTGCCAGGACCCAGATTGGGTCATAAAGGAAATCAGCACATCCTGGGTGCAGCTTAGGGCCAAATCCTGCAGGATGGGTGCAGCCCCAAGGAGCAGAAGTCAGAGCCCAGCATGAGCAGGGATGCAGCAGCAGCACCAGAGACTCCTGAGCTGCTTCCTCTTGGCTCTGTCGAGCTCCAAAGCCCAGTAATGACTAACAAACACACTCATATGTGAAAATATTTTTGCCTTTGTTTCCACTTAATTGAACTTCTAAACACTTTGCAGTGAAAAGCTGACTCCATTTTAAATCCTAATAAAAGGGAAAGATGTGCCCAACCCCAATAAGCAGAAAGTGTCCTTGCTCTCTAAACCAGTGACAAAAGTTGCAATGACATGGAGAGAAATAACTCAGCACTCAGAGCACTTCCTTTAGCAGAATTCTTCTACTGTGTCTCAGTAAAGACTGCCATTTGTTAATATAGCACATAATTTGATTTAAAAGTGAGACCAATTCAGAGATTTCATGTCCTGCTATCTGTGTGCACTTCCCTCACATAGCAACTGAATATCTTATAAGTCCATGGAAATGCACACTACAGTGAAATATAATATTTAGTCAGTTTATTACCATTACTAAATGCACTGATACAGTATAAATCTTTAAAAGCATGTCAGGACCTACCTAAGCTTTGTGACAGATTGAACGTTAATGCTTGCTTGCACTGGCCTGGGAAAAATCTAATTTCCCAATATCATGACAGCTCTACAATGTGTAAATGCTGAAGTCACTGATTACATTCCAGTCAAATATTTATTTACCACCTGACAAAGTGTTAGTCCTGGCAAGATAACAAAACTGGATGCTAATTAAGGGCATGATTTTTTCTGATGGCATCCAACACTAATGTAGTTTGTTTAAAACAAAAACAAAATAAAAAAATACACAGGCATTTCAAAGAGGTTTTTTTTCCCCCCCTGAATACGGTATCATTCCATTTCATGCACCTAAAATTTCATGGCATTATTGAGAACATTCTTCACCTCACATTCATCTCACTTTTCTTTCCCACTGCTGCAGAAGGGGGTGCTAACAAGGTACCATAATTGTCATAGTATGGAAATATCAAAGGAAGAGATATTACTGCAGTTTAGTACTACTTCAGCCACTGGAAAACATCACTCACCTCCCTTGAAGATGTGAGGATTCTGGCATGATGTGAACAGGAAAATAGAAACCAGCCCAGAAAGTTTCTGTGAAAGTACTTCAGGATAAAGGAGCTGGAGCTCTGCAGGGAAGGAGCTGAAGACCAGATCTTGTGATCCTGAGAAACTGAAACACAAAACAGGCCACACAGAGACTGTGAACTTGGTACTAGACCCAACTCATAGGAGAAACAGTGTTTTTCCTGCTGTCTTTTCTATTCTCCTCCTTTTTAAATAAAAATTTATTATTTTTTTCTGCTTTCTTCTGTTTTGATTCTTCCCATTGGATTTTCAAACATCTCTCTCAAATGTTACTTAAGAAAAACAGTCTAATCAAGAAAAATTATATAGTAAAAATTGGCTTCTTCATGTTGAAATCAATCTTGAAAATGGAATTGAAGTTCCTGGCAAGTCTGTCTGCCTGAATTAAAACTGTTATTGCAATTTCTTTAAACAGGCAGTAAATTTTTTCTTTTTTCACTTAAAAGTTGAGATTCACATGTGATAAACAGGCAGGTAGACAAAGCATTGAGAAACACTCCCAAGTGCCTGAAAGTATGAATGAAAGGATATGGGGAAATCGTGTTAGAAAAACAGACAGGAAGACAATAAAAAAAAACAAATCTGAGGAAATAAATCCAGTTTAAAAACCAAAAAACAACACAACAAACAACATCCAAATAAAACCCAACAAAAACCCAACAGGGAATGTGTGAAGTAAAGGAAATCAGAATGCAGAGGGAGGGTAGGATATGGAAGAATTAACACTGAGACAAATCCATCATGAGACATTTTGGAGCTCCGTTTCCCTGAGCAATGAATACACACCCTATGATCTGAGTTTCCCAACACACCTCATTTTCCAACATGCTGATATGCTGTTTGTGTGACATTTTCACTCCAAAACATTCATCTTCTTCCAGCTAAAACAGGCTGATTAAACTTTAACCAGAGAAGACACGAGTTAGGGTTTATTTGTGGCTCACACACGGCTCCTGTCGTTGCCACACATGGCATTAGAACACCAGAAAGGGCAATGTCTAGACCCCACTGAATCACTTGGAGTCCTACATATGGTTCCCATTACTCCTCAGTTTCCTCAGAATCCTGCTCTTTTTTCCACCCCCCCTCAATCTGTAAAAGTTCACCCTCCTTCTAAACCTTGCCTCAAAACTCATTTGTGACATTAGAGTCGGATTCTGCAAACATTTGCCCACATATGCCTAGAAAACTTCAGGCTACATCTTCTTAACGATTCCAGTATGACTCAAATAATTAAAGCTCAAAGCATCTGTGAGCTGTCTTGGTTCAGGGTAGAAAGTCACTCCTCCCATGTCACAGTCGATGAGGACTCTGATGTGAGCCCTGGAAACGCCAAAATTCAAAGGCAGCCTCAATGTCTGACGTTCACCTGAGGCAGAGGAGCCTCAGGCAACACAGACAAGGGAATCAGCCACAAGGCTGTGATCAGAGACTCGATTGCCCCCTAAAATAACAAAGCACAAACCAGTCCCAGGTACAAAACAGTAAATATTTTTTTTGTTTTATGAGGAGGTCTCAGATACTTGGGTTTAACAGCCTCAGCAAGGGCAGATACACCTTTATGGCTTGAGGGACACCTGCTCTGAGGAACTCCCTTGCCAGGCTGGGCTGCACCAAGCACTACTTTATTTTATAAGTCTGTTTTAAAGCACATATTTGTGTTTATAAATATACACACACAGCAGTGTGACCTTACAGGCAAATAATAAATTAACCTGGATAGACTGGTTTACAGTGAAACATGTATCTGCAGATTTCCTTAAGGAAAATCCCTCTTCTTGTAGTTTTCTATTTTTGTCTCAGAGGAAAGAGAAAAAAGCAGGAAAGAAGACAAATCCTTTGCATTAAAGCAGTCATCAGCACAAGACACCAGCAAAAACCCACTAAAGCTGTTAAACAAGTATTATTTCTCATTAATGAAACAGCAGAGCAGCCTGAATGGGCATTTCAGCAGAGCTCAGCTAACTTCCTTCCACTGATGTAGGCAAGTTTATCAAAATACACAGAAATATCCAACATAGCTAATTTTATTTCACACTGCAAACATCTTGGCAGCAGAAAGCTGGCTGAAACTAATGAATATTTTCATGTTCCTTCTGTTTGTTTAAGGTGAGATCACTGAAACAAAATTATGTAGGAAAAATATCAGTTTTACAAATTAGAAATCAAGTCTGTCAAAGAAAAGCAATCACAATTTTTTTTTTTTACTTTCTTCTAAGTAGATCTGTTAGAAAAAAACATTTTCCTCCAGGTCACTGGCATTGGAAGAAAAATATCAGGTTGCTATTAAAGCAAGGTAATAGATACCTTGTGGGTATCAGTGGGCTGGGCCTTTTTCTTAGCTTATAAAAATTTCTTTTCATTTTTTCTATCAAGTGGATATTACTTATATTCTTAATAAATATAAGCATACAATTAATCTACTAAGAAAAGAAGTCTAATAGCAAAAAGGACCTAATTTTATTAAATAAATCATACTGTGTTTTCTGATCATAATGAAAAGAGACTGTGAGGAGGTGTTCTTCATCCTTAATAAAAACTTCCCTATGAAATTCTTAGACAAAATATTTGAACTGTACAAGGCAGGACTTTTATTCCTCTGGGAAAACTGGTGTTAAAGAACCTCTGACCTTTTCTTTACAGACAACATTAATATCTCATCAAAGGTATTGCTTACAAATGTCCAGAGCCCAATGTCCATGGGTTTAACCACACTTTCTTAGGGAAAAATATCCACTCATTTGTAATTTTCAGAAGGTTCCTTTGGAAAGAATATGAATCAGTTGAAATTTCTTTAAATGTAAAAGATAGGCTGCCATTTGAAAAACATAATATGTTGGGATTTTTTCTGTGTAAATAGAAGTGCTACAGGATAATTTAGAAAGGCACTCTCCTAAATAAATACGAGCTACCTTCTGCTGCAGAGCTTACCTGAATTCCTCACTGCACTCTGGACCCATAACCAGACACAGAACCTTGGAGTTAATTTCTGCCTCCTGATTATCTGAACAGAACAATCCCCATGGAGGACACTGGGCTGATATTATGGCCAATGTAAAATTAAACTCCCAATAAAACACCAAGCCCTGACCCCTGGAGCGTGGCAGGGCTGGTGTGGGCACTCAGAGTGGGGGGG
>JACBWW010000046.1:440817-473925 GCA_020086605.1 Lanius collurio | reverse complement strand
ACAGAGCCTGTCAAAGGTGATGAGCAGAGAGGGCATTGACACTGCACATCACTGCAGATGCCAGACAAAAGCAGGTGCTGTGGAGAAAGGAAAAGCAACTTCTGGGCCCAATTTGCTGCTATAAAAATTGGAGCAGTTTCTCAAGGAAACATCAAAGGCAGGATTTTTCATATGAGATGGATGTGACTCCATTCTTCCCTACTTCTGCACTTCAAAATATAATTATAAGATGAACTGGACCACATTTACTGATGATGTAATTTCACTGAAGTTATTTCTGGGAGAAAATCTAATCCACTAACATAAGTCTGCAGCATGTTGATAACTTCTAATTGAACAAACTGGATTTCCCTTTGTTTTATCTGTACTGCTTGAAATAATATATTGTTTTAAAAAGAAGATTAAATTAATACCTTTCTGTGTGGACCAGGTTTACACTGTGAGGGTGGGGAGGCACCTGAACAGGCTGCCCAGAGAAGCTGTGGTGCTGCATCCCTGGAAATGGTTAAAACCACATGGAATGGGGTTTGGAACAACCTGGATAGTGGAAGGTATCTCTGCCCATGGCAGGGGGTGGAAAAAGGGGATTTTTAAGGTCCCTTCCAACCCAAACCATGATTCTATGACTAGTAATGATTAGATGTGTCAGGGAAAAAAAAAATCAAATTGTTGGCCTTGGGTAGAATTATGTCAGCCTTTTCCTAAACAAGAAGCTGCCTTGAAATCCCACTGAATAAATTTTAGCAAAATATTTACATCCTAGGCCTGGCTTCAAACATTGACATGGTCCAAAGTGGAACATGGATGTTCCTTTGGTGTCTTTTGCAGAGGGAGGTGCAGAGAGGACTCTGCCAGCACAGGGCAGGAGAGCAAAGAGCTCCACCAAACAGAACAGCAACATCCCAACTCCTCCAGCTGCTTTTAATTCTGCTTAAGGTAAAAATCCCTCTGATCTAACAAAGGTGGCTCCACTTGGACTGAGCAGGTGGAGCCAGAGCTTTAACACCTCTTTGAATTGCCTTTGCCCACATCTCCTCTGTGCCCACAATCCCAGTTCCATTCCCTGCACTTGTCCTTGCACATGTTTTTGCATTATTCAGTAGCAAATTCAGTCCCCAGGCATAAACAAACAAATCACATATGTTTCATTAGCTACAGCAAGGTCTAATTGCAGTAAGCAGAAACACACAGAAATTTGAAAATGTTCAGAATTGTTTCTATAGCCACCACCAAGTGCAAATACTTAATATAAACATTATAATATAAATAATTTAATAGATAGAAACCTAATGAAAATGAAAGGACAACCAGAAAGGAATGTATTTTAAAGCATTAACATCCTGTGGAAAGATATGTTCAGGTATAAACTGGCCAAACACAATTATAACTTTAGTTTCTCTATGGGAGAATGGGTTTCAGATGCTTCTCCCATGCAGCAGAAACAGCTGAGGTTTTCCACTAATGAATAAACAAATAAAAACCCCAGAAGAGAAAATTGAATACCACAGAATTCCAGGCTTTGCAGGAGAGGAGGTGATCATGACATAATTAACAGTGCCAGATTGCTTCTCTCTTCCCAGTGCAATGTAATTATTCGAGACATCCCTTCAAAGCTAAGGTTATCTTTTAAAAATCCTTGTGTACCCTCAGCTTCTCACATTTCTTTCATGTTACTTGACTTGTCTCAGAGTTTGGCTTACAGGTTGTAACACCAAGCTCCTAATAACCCTAGAAGATTTATAAGCATTTAATGAACTTTCAGGAGGATACAGAGGAATAAATAAAAATATATTCGGTTTCTGTAATGAAGCTGCATATCTAGAAATAGCATTAAATATGAGAATTTCAAAGAATATCCTAAAATAGTATTTTCTGTGTTCATTCTGAAACTTTAACTAAGTTAAGAAATTAGCCAGCAAGAACAAACACCACAACACCTTTCAAGGAAAACAGTTACTCCTACCTTATCAAAAAGAGACAAGTACAGCCATTAAATATTTATAAGTCTGACAGTCTAAAACAAACTTATGTAAGAAAAAAAAAAAAAAAGTGGCCCAATTTTAGCCTGAACTTTTTTAAAAAAGAAAAGAGTTTTACTACCATACATTGTCTAGTGTTAACCAGGGGTAGATAAATCTCCTGCAAAATCAGAAACTTTTCTGTGTGTATAAACCCATGTAGATTATATTTATACATCTATACCTGTACATAAATATAAAGGGATAAAATAAATGCCTGCATTGAAACAGGTGACAACACTGAAAATCAGGAGTGAGCCATCAAAGTTCATCACCACTTAATAAATGCAAGGTTTAGACCATATTTTGCATCTACTGCAATGCTGAGCTACCTCTCCCTGAGGACACTGCAAGAATAGACAAACATTCAGTCAAACATCAGCAGTGCTCACAGATCTACAAAGGGAATAAATTTTTTTTCTCTATTTTGCTGGGAATGACTAAGAAACACTCAGATGTTGGAGTTCCCAGCTCCCTCTGCCTCAGGTTTGCATCCCCACAAAACAAATACTAAAAAGAATTTCACAGGAGAGATGAGCATTTGTCCAATTTACTATTTCTCATCATGAAGAGTAAAAAGGTAAATTCAGATGAAGACAAATGGGAGCCAAGACCTTCAGATATATTCTTATAATTAAGAAAGTGTCAGAACCTCTGTCCTAAATTTGTTCTGTCAAAAGAAATAGAACAGGTCATTGTTTCCAAAGCTAAGATACATTAGAATTTTTATTAGGAACTCCTAACAAATGAGAAGTACAAGAGCAAAACTGTTATTTGAATGTCACTGATTCTTCAGGTTTAATACATCTAATTTCCTCCTTCTCTTAGCAGAGCTGCCATTGGAGCTGTCTGCTGCATTACACAGTGCTCAGGCACAAACACAGAAGAGCCATTGGTTTGCAATTGAAATGAGATTTCATAAATCAAGGGAATACAGCAGTGCATGGTAGTGGAAAGCTGGCTCTTTGCTATTTTAAAACAATATTTTCAAAGAATACTTTCATTCAAACAAAATTATTTTATCAGTAGTGTTAGCCCCAGTTATTTTATATATTAATGGTGTCTTTTTCATATCTTACACATAAAAATATAATAGCCTTCCTTTCTTCTTTCAACCACATCCTTTCTATATGCATTAAAGATATCATCCAACCTTAGTTTCTAAAAATCTTCACCCATATTTGATTGTGCAGCTTGGCTGTTAATTATTTTTTCACTCAGTGTTGATTTCCTTCATGCAAAGACTCTAGTTTTATTTTTAGTGCTTTATATAATTGTTCACTAATGCCTTATTAAAGCTGAACACCTGTAGCCTCAGTTATCTTATAAATGAGTTAACAAGGAAAAACACTCCCCCAGGGAAGCTTGTATGATATACTGAGCCAGGAGAATTAAACCATTATGTACCTCCTCAAAGTTTGCTGCTCGCTGGTTCCAGCATTTCAAGCTGTTGCTCCTGCTCTTTGGCAAAGAGAAAAGAATCAGATTAAGCCCAAAAAGAAGGAACATGGCAAAAAGAATTCTTCTAGAGGAAGCTTCTGCAGCAGCCCATGACTGTGAATGTGTCAGTCCTTAAGTGATGGAAGTGTCCCTTCCAGAGGCTGGCATCGTGCTCTGCAAACAGGCCAGAGGGCATCACACGAGAGCCACTGCACTGTTTGCTCAGAATTGTTCACTCTTTAAACGCTGCTGCAGGCAGGGACAAGAGGTCTCTTCACTGCCTCTGCAAATCCTTTCCTGGCAAGGTCATTGCCAGGCCCCAGAGCTGGCAGCAGCAGCCGGGGGCTGTCAGCACCAGGCACTTTGGGGGTTAGGTCAGCTGCCCCACTTGAAGCTGAGCCTAAACCCACCCCAGCTCTCCCTGCCCTCACTCCTGACCCTGGCAGAGTTCACCTCCACCAGGTGTGTCCCAGCCTCAGGTGCTGCTCCACCAACAGAGCTCAGCACAGGAGGAAGGGGACTCCTCCCCAGCAAGATTTGCCCCAGTTCAGACCCCCACACTGCCCCAGTCTCAGTGCAGGTGAAGTTTGCTGCTTGCACTGGCACAAACTTCTGCTCCCTGAGGGCAGGGGAGAGGCCAGGCCCTGGCAGTGGGACACCCTGCAGGGGCTGGCAGTCCCAGCAGATTCTCTCTTCTGGCAGCAGCCTGCCCTTGACTGAAATGGAAGCAAATCCCCAGTACAAACAGGATCTCAAAGAATATATGTGGGCAGAGGCCAAAGAGCAAAGACAGTTTTCCAGCACCCTAGAATCTATTGCTTTAATTTGTCTATACAGCTATATAAAACTAGCAATTTATCTTGTCTTTTTCTGAACAGCCTTTTATAAAGCAAATCAAATATTCTCACAAGTGCCATTCCAGTATCATTTCTGAATGGGAAGCTCAGGTCTTCTCAGTCTAATTTGATAGTGTGTAATGTAATTGGCCCCTGGCTGATATCTTCATTTATTTCATGCATTTTCAGATTCACATCGGTACTGAGATCTGGCACAGCCCTTGTCCTCTTGAGGGAACAAGCTTGTAACATAAACCTGGAGGAAGAAAAAGTGGCTTATCCAGAGCAGGTGTGCCCTGAACAAAAATTTCCAGTCTTTTCAGGCGTGTCTATCCATGCTTCCTTCTGTGCTGCAGCTCTGTTTAAAAGTCTGACAGAGAAAAGATATCTGGGTTAGCACCTATGCACTAAATCTGTAATAGATGATTCCCAATAAAAATAAAAATAAAAAATTCACCAGATGAGCACTAAAGTAATTAAAGCCTATCAAATTGATCCTTATTGCACCATTGGTAGGATATATCCAGACAGGACTCTATTGAATTCCCATTACCTTCACTGAAATAATGCAGATCTACTGCCTCTTCTAAAAATGATTCTCTGAGCTTTTTCACGACTGATCGTAAAACAGACGTACTGGGATGTTGTAAAACAATCTTCGTTTATTTACAGGTACAAAAATACAGCCCCCAGTCACAATCTGTCAGATTCCACAGAGTACCACAAACCCCAGAATATATGCCCAGTTTAAACATGTAAAACAGAGATGACTCAGTCCAAATGATGGCCCAAGGGCCTGCGTGTTGAAAAGTTGACACGTTTGAATTATAGGAAAACCAAAGTGTCCAGAGCTAATTAAATCCATTCATCTTGGATTTTAAGTTTCAGACAGAACTGTAATGAAAATTTATTTCAGTTTCTCTCTGTTACTTATTCCAAATCTCTCTGAAGCTCTGCTAAATGACCAGACGTTTGGCAAATCCTTGGTCTGGTAACTGGGAAGGGCTTTGTGGTGCTGGGAGCTCTGGTTTTTAACAACAATAACCAAGAGTCTCCAACACTGATAATGTATTTACCCAACAAAAAGCAGGTCTATGAAGTTATACTGTGAATGAGGTGTTTAGAGCTCACAAACCCTCCCCTGCCTCCCTGGTTTTGGGTTGTGAGGGAGCTGTAGCACTCACTGGACACAGCTCTGGTCAAGAGGACGAAGAGAACTGCACTTACACAACCAATTTTTCTCAGAGCACCTCAGCCATGAGGCTGAGGGACCCTGAGGGGCAGGACCAGGGCAGCTCTTGGACACCCAGAGCAGAATTCAGGACACAGACACTCAGGACCCTCAGTCCACAGCAAAGCCTTCCCTTGCTCACATCATCAAATCCACCTTGGTCTGGCCCTGGCTCCTCAAGGTCCCTGCCCAGGACCAGGAGCTGGGCAGTCCTTGCTCCATCCATCACTGCTGGCACTACAAACCTGCAAGCTGAGGGTTCAATCCAGGGCTCTGGGGCTTCCCTGCTGCAGAGCTGGAGGTTCTGGGCTGGGTTCCCAGGGCTGCAGTGCACAGGCAGCCTGCACAGCAGAGCAGCCATAAGGCACAGATCCTGAGAGCCCTGCATCTGCTCAGGCAAATTGATGTTTGGGTAGAAACAGAGAAACCAAAACACACAACAGAAGACAATTTCACTGAGCAGCTGGGATATGGAGGGAGTGCACATTTGGAAGCACTGCATTTTATTTCCTGAGTTTGGGGAATAGGGGTGGTTTTGCTTTTAGTTTGTTTCATTTAATCCCTCACTCAAAGAAACAGAAGCATCAAAATGCTTTAGGTTGGTCTCTGAGCAAAGTCTCCCCTTTTCTTAAAATACCCAAAACATGACTCACAAGATGAAGAAAAATCATGACAGCTCCAATAAAGAATAGATGAGACAAAGTGGAAACAACAGACACCAGCTCAGGGAAAAGCTCTCAAAGCAAATATGACATGAGCTCTGTGCTCCCTAAACTTACAGAGCAGCCAAGCAGACACCAGTGCCACCTAAGCAGCACAGGAAGGTGCATCTCTGCCTGCATTCTGTAACCTGCAGACATTAATCATCAATTCCAGGCCTCAGGCACTGCCACGACACCTGGGCACAGATCAAGAGCTCTGCAGGACACTGGCAAAGCCCAGGGATGCCTCTACCTCAGGACTGCTGGCAGCTTCTTCCCTGACTTACTCCTTCTGCTTCAGGTGTAGCAGGAATGATTACAGTTGTGTTCTGTCCATCTCTCACCACGTTTAATTTGGTGCCTCCTTTCTCTGAAAAAAAGAGACACCAAAAAAAAGTAGCTCGGCACATTTAAGCAAGAATGCACAATTTCCCAAGGCCAATCTCTACTATTTAGGTGCTTGTGTTCATCATGATTATGCCTTAATCAGTAGTTGGGACTACAGCCTTAATCACATTTTCCCCCATTATATAAATGATGAATAGTCACAAGGCTAAAAAGTAGATCAAATCTGTTGAAAAATGACAGCTGGAAATGCCTTTTGTTATGACAAATGAGATCTCCAGCTATGACTCTGACTTGACAATTATCACCTAGTTAATCAATCAGGGAAATTCCAGGCAAATGACTCCAACTCAGAGGTCAGGAGTGGTTATCACTGGTGGACTCAGTGCTGCAGAGCATTCTAAATAGTTAAATGGCTTTGTAGACGTGCCTGGCTCTTATTTGTAATTAATTCATGATTTTCCATTAATCACTGACATCCTGACACCTAATTAGTGACACTCCCAGGTAACGTGGGGTGAGAACTACCATAGGTATTTTAATAATCAAAGTTGAGACAGCAAGCTAAAATCAGGGCTTCAAAATGAAGAGTGACAGCCAGTGTTTAATTAGTTTCATCTGTACATACTCCTTCCCTTTTCACAACTCACAGTTCAGGCTCACTCAAAGTCAAACAGAAATTAAAGTAAAAAAGCTTTCAAAGATACTTTATAGAAATGCTACAAAATTCTATTAATATATGAATAGTGTAATTTATCATCTATGGCTTAGAAAATACTATGGAATTCTGTCATCAGCTCTCTGCAGAAATCACTGACATCATTTTTGGCTCCAAAAAGCATTGCTGCCATCCACATGCTAGGCCACAATCTGAGGATTTAGGAGTGAGCATTTGGAAGATTTCTAAGGACTAGGCTCACTCCCTTATTCAAAGATGCTTCAGGGTAGTACCTATTTAATTAGAAATTAATTTCACACTAAACCATTTTTTTCTTGGCTAATTAATGACAAATCTGTCAAGGAGATTCACCTGGAAAAATGTATTTCTTATCTTCTCATCATGCCCTGCTTTCCTTTTGTGTTATTTTGTTGTGACATAAAGTTCTTCTCTTACTCTAGAAAGAAAAAAAATTCAAATCATTCAACTTGAACCAAAATATTTTTGGGTTTTTTTTTCAAATATCACCTTCTCCAAATTTTCTCAAGGTTCAGATCATTATGGACTATTTTATTTTGCTTCAGCCAAGAAGCCTCAGTTATTCCCAGTTATTCCCAGGGTTCCACACAGGGCTCTGTTTCCCCAGCAGACAAATTTAAGCTCTTTAAGGAGTGCCAGGGGTTTTTCACCTGGAGGGTTCATCCAAATGGATGCAGTTGGGATCTTCCAAACACTCAACATTATAGACTTCATCTACTGTTGCCTGCAGAACACATAAAATGCAAGTTAAATTTCTGACTGGGGCATTTAACAAAAAACCCCACCTGACACCATGCAGATAGGCCATCATTTTTGACAGTGAATTTCATAGGGATTGGTTCTTTTTTTGGGATCACTTACAACAGCCTTGTTTCTTAGCAACAGCACGTGGTAGAAGATTTGACACAGGAGAAATAACAATCCCTACATTCAGTAGGACAATGAAAACCAGAAAGAAGCAGCAAAATCAGATTTAGTTTGGGTTTTCTGCCCAAACCACTCACCCACATCCTCTCAGCCTTCTCCTCGAGCAGCAGGGAAGATGGGAAATTTGGGCTGAAATTGAATTTATTTTCTTTTCTATTTATGGCAGCAACAAATCCAAAATAATTTCATGACAGTACTTATCATATCATCACAACATATAAACCCTAAGCAATAGAAAGAAACCCATAATTATAGGAAAATAAACCTTGAGATGTAAAGGGTTTGGAAAACCAATATTTATCAGTTGTGCAAAATTATTCATTACAGGTATTTATAACAAGGTAAATTCTAAGTTGTGCCACTTTTGGTTGTCATTTTGAGTCTTTCAGCCACCTGTTTTAGTGAGCTCCTACAATGGGAAGCACCCTCATATCTGCCTTTTTTCTGATGGCATTTATCCTCCTTTTTCTCAGCAGCTCATGCCAGACTCCAGTGGTGCAGAATGATTGGCAATTTTTTCTCCTCCTGTGAACAAGTGAAGCATCCATCTTAAACAGCAAAGGCTATCAGCACTCCCTGCCACCCAACTGGAACAGAAAGGCAGCAATTTCCCATGTTCTGGGCAGGACATTTGGATGCAGGAGAAGATGAACATGCAAATGGCTGGAAATGACTTGGTGGGCCCACATTTGCACAATGCTGTGCAAACTAAAGCTGATCTCCACTGCCACACAGTCTGTCTTCTCCTGCAATAAAGTCAAAAAAAAATCTAACCATTATTATTTTTGCTTCAGCAAACAAAGGTGTTCTCTGACAGCACAGTCAAAAATGACAGCACTGCCCAATTGTGCTGGAAAGGTGGAAAGATTGCAAGTTATGTTTTTGGAAGATCTGAAGAGCTGATGGGTATTTTGAGAGGCAGAGTCTGCATCCACCCTGGAATTCTGTCACTCCAAAAGACAGCAGCACTCCATAGATGCTCCATTACATAAATGTATGGATGTTAACACGTGTAATGTATCTAAATATGCAATATATTCCTATATAAAGATACTTGAGGGAAAATTTAAGATATTATATTAGTGGTTTACACTGTTAGGGGACTGAAAATGCTCTGAAAAAGTACAAAATACATAAACACTTGTGTTAGAGAGCTCGTACACTGAAACCACAGAGGTAAGACAAACAAAGGTGGGAAGAATCAAAAAACCACAGGATGCAGCAAAGACCACTCCAAACAATTTTAACACCTCTTGAAGCATCTGAGGATCTTTAGTCCACTCATTTATTTATGATTTCTCTTCTATTGTCAGTATTAAATGAGAATCCTGCCATGACCTTTTCCTATGAAAAAAAGTCATCAATCAAAACTCACAAAATACCCCACAGTGCAGAAGGAATAATGAAGTTTTTCTGAGGATTCACAGGCTCTGCTTCATTAGGAGCCCTGAGTGTTAATATAGAAACCTCATTTTACAGCTTATCATCCATGATGTTCCAGTTAACCACAGCAACAGCTAATTATTCAAAGGAATAAAGCTACAGCTCTTATTCCTCTCTACTGCCCACCTGACCTACTTGCTGCTGCACTCACCACACCAGGTACCTTGCAAGGGTAGATTATATTTAAAGTTTGTATTTCTGATGTATAAAATAGACTTCTATCTGTCCAACATATTGCTTTATATGAGAGAGTTTCAATGATTATTGGAAATGTATTGCAGTTCTTCCCCTATGCCCAGAAAGAAGCTGAGCATGTTATCATCTGCACTGAATTTTATTCAAAAGTTATGGAATATACGAGTTCTTTCTTGCTTTAGAGTTGCAACATCATTGTGACTTCTGGATTTTTTTCATTCTAAGGTACCTTTTTTAATTTTTTCTTTTAAATAACCTGTATTTCTTCTTTTAAATAACCTGTATTGTTGGCAGGAGCTATGAATCCCTATCTGATGGCAGCAAATACATTCTGTAGCTCAGGTATTGGGGCTCTCTTTTAAGAGAAACCCATTGTGAGGCTTCCCTTCACAGACTGGGCTATTGTGCAGTTTGCTCAGTAGACAATGCAATGTGTTGCTTTTTGCTCCTGGTTTGAAGAGCCAGGACAGAAAGGGAAGTGTTTGATTACTGTCCAGCAGCCTGGTTTTATTCCTGCCTCCCACTCACAAAACACCCTGTGGACATGGCTTCAGCTACTGCAGGAATGCAAAAATCTGGAAATACCTATTAAACTCAGCAGCTCAGCACAACATTCTAAAAAGGAGCTGATTTCCAAGAGAGCAAGTAAAGACTCCATGAAAAGAATGGACAGAACACCACAGAAATGGCTCAGAAAGGACACAGAACCATGTGCTGTGCAGGAAAGGAAATGGAAAAATGCTGAAAAAACCAGAACAGAGAGTGTGAACAGCTGGGAAAGGAGAATCTCCAGGTTCCCTGAGTTAGATGGTGGAAGGAAAGCGTAGGGGATGATGATTTCAGAGGTACAGCAAGAATCCCTATTGTATAGGGGCTTTTAAGGCAGCAGATGAGTGAGTTTAGCTTGCCATGCTTGAATCTATCACTCGATTATGAAAACACAAATCTCTGCTGACCAACAGAGAGGGTGGGTTTTCACTTTTCTTTATTCCCTTTTTCAAATACTCAACATCTATCAACTTTTCAGACAGAATTTCATAATTCAAGAACAATGGGGGGTTGAAATTTGGTGAAATGGTCTTTTGTTTGCTGGTTCTGTTCCACGTCCCAGGTACACTGAATGTGCTGTGAGTTAGTAGATTCAAACACCATTGTCCATAATATTGTCTGGAAAATAAGGTTACTTCATAAGTAGACACAAAGACAAAATTGAAAGCAAAATTTAAAAAAAAATTACCAAGTTAATTGGGCTCAAACCACAATGTTTTTAAATTGCTCATTTACCTAGAGAAATAAATAAATAATAGAATAATAGAAAACTATCAAACCTTCAGACACCATTAGCTTCACATTAAATGCAGGACTTTTCCTAAAGATCTCGAGCCCTGTGAGGTATTAAAATCAGAACTAGGATCTGACAGCAACAATTTGCTATTAAATCCTGCAATTTTATAGCAAGTAAGCAGTTTAATTAACCAATAAAAGTGATGCTACTTTTAAGAATCTCCCTTGCAAAACAACTGATTGCCCTACTGCAGAGAGAAACAATTCCCTGGACTTCCCATCACTTCCACAGGAGCACACCCATCACCCTCTCAGCCCCTCCTATCAATCCTGGCATTTTCAGCTGAACAGCCACAGCAGGTACAAACTACCAGATCTTTAGCATTTTTCTATAAAATCCTACAAAATCAGGAATTCAGAGGCCTGATTGCATCAGATACTCCCAACAATCGGGTTCTGGCCTTGAAATCCTCTCAGCCACCCTTGGGAATCTGAATTAAAATGTAATTTCCTTATCTGAGAGATGATAGCTCTGTGATCTGTCCCAAACAGCTCACCTTGATAACGTCTGAATTCCTCCAGCAGATTCTCTTTGGTTGTTCTGCTGCTCTGTCTGGTTCCTGAGAATCACAACAAAACTGCCTGAACTGGAAACAGAATCAAGAGGGGTTTTTTGCATAAATACCAGCTCTGGATATCTGTGAAACTCTTCTAAACCAGACTGAAAAGCCAAACCCAAAGATTGATGGGAGTATCAGCCACAACCACCCAGAACCAAGGAACAGCCTGGCTGGAAGAAATCCTCTGCATGTAATGACACTGCAAATAGGAAAAAGAGATCTGTCTGCCAGGGATGCCTTCCCAAAATTTCATGTTGAGTTTCAGCAGACTAAAGAGTTGAAAACCTTGAGGTATTTGTTATCCTGTAATGAAGAGATTTTCTTCTTCTTCTGGTCAGACAGGATGAAACTGAGCTGTTAACACCTGTCCACTGAATGCTCTTTTCTTTTCTATGTCTCTAATTCACCAGTTTGGGCTGCATTCTTCTGGAAAAAAATAAAAATTCACAAGACAAAAGTATTTTTGAGAGAAAGCTCCACTGTTTTCTTGACTTTCAAGGGAAATTGGCCATGTGTGATGGAAATACTGACATTTATCACAGGTTGAATCACATTCAGCTCAAAAAGACATTTATCATTATAAAGAACATGCAGAGTTTTACAAAGAGGGAACAATATATTCTGCCTTTTTTTCCCATCATCTTTAATATGTTTTATATAATCAGTTTCCAGATTATTTGGGTCATTTAAACAGCAAAGCTTGCTTATAAATTCTACAATATAAACAAGGTGCACAGCAGAAGTTGATAATGAACATGAAAAATGTTTAAGAAATGTAGTACTGGAAAATACAACATGCTTCAATGACACCATCAGGAACTGAATTAGAATATTTGTCAAGTAACACTATTGTAATATTTCCATCAGGAAATACAGGAGCCTCTTCAAGTTACTTCTAAAAAATGTAGCTAAATTTTATATTAGGCACCTTGACACACACACACACATTAGATTACACATAAAAAGAAACCACTAATTTTCTATTTTCACATGTATTTTAATCATTCCATGGTTTTGTTTTCCTCCAATCATAATTTATTCTGCAAAAGAACTGAGACAGAAGCACTACTGCCCATCACTGCCTATTGCCAGGTTTTCAGACCCCCATCAGACATCAGCTCTGTTCACTGCTGCCCCTAAAACTGTTCTCCTCTGGGGCCCTCAGCTGTGGCTGCTCAAGGGCTCACATTTCCAAGGTAGGGCACAAATAAATCAGCAGCTGAGCCTCTGCTGTTGACAGCAGCCACTCTCTGGACGTTCCCTTCAACAAAAGTGGTCCCCACGTTGCTCCCTGTCCCCCTCAGATCCACATTTCCCATCTGCTGTGTGCTTTGCCTGGCTGGACTGAACACAATCAGGCAAATAAGGTTTGTTCCCATGTGTTTGGGAAGCAATTAGCACAACACTGGAATTCCAGTCCTGGACCCACCGTTCCTTTCATTCCTTACCTGGGTAATGGGTTGGACATAATGGAAAAATCACTTCACATGCATTGTAAACCCACCTGCTGCAATGCCCTTGTTCAGCAGAGCCAGAGCATCTTTTTTATCAGGGGATGAAAATACAGATTTGCTGATGTTCTTGGAGCAGACTTTTTCAATATGGAGGCAACCCTCAGACACAAACCCCTGCAGCAGGGACTTTGCTGCTGAGGCCATGCAGAGACCCTCCCAAAGCCCCTGCCTTTACCTGCTGGGATTTTGGCCATAAAACTTCACAGATCAGACCAAACTGGGCCGCTGCTTCCTCCCCCCTGCACACCCAAATCATCTTAAACGAGACAGAATTAACACCCAGCCAAAGACACACTCGGTTGGGAGAGCATAAGGAACTTGAAGAATCCTAATTTAGACATAGTCCAAAGACAGATCCCAAAAGGATTCAGAAATGCAGTAAACCTCGATTATTTTTACATTCTCAAAGCAATTATGTTACTATTATCCCTTTTTGTATTTATAAAATGTACTGAGACTGACAACTTCAATTCATGGGGCAACATGAAGGCACACCAGCAGTCAGCCCAGTTTGTTTAAATCCACAGCGTGGATGGTGCTGAAGAGCACAGCTCAAAAAACTGAAGGAAATTTAAATTTTTATCTTTAATCTTTGCCACCAGTTCATTTACCTTAAAACAAAAGCTGAAATACAGAATTCTATCATGTCCTCACTGCCAATTGAACTTTGATTCCTAAAGCAATATCACTACTGGAGTACACACACATGGAAAATACTCCCACAGTACCTCAGCTGGTATTTGTCACTGTCTTACCCTTAACATAGTGAAGGTTTCATACTTCAGAAATCAAAACATTCCACTTAGACCTTCAATAAAATACTATTTTTATGTTGTTCTAGAAACTATTTTGTACTCCTGCTTAAAATAATTACTATGCCCAGCCAGTTTAGGTACACAAAGAAAGATTTTTTTTAAAAAATCCCAACACCTTTTATTTACTGTTGGTTTCTCTGCTTAAAATGAATATATCATGTCTGGAAGCTCTGCTCACTAGAACTGGCAGATGCTCCATGGAAAACTGCCATTAACAATTAACACATAATGAAGAATCAACCTGCTGGGGCACCTGGGATAAATTTGGTTTTTTTCAATGCATTATTATTCCACTTGATTGAGATAATTGATTATAATTTTCGAGAAAGTGACATATGGAACATTTATGAGACTTTGCAAAAATCATTTGAGGTCCTTAACTTAAAACATTTATCTCACTCTTGGAGGGGAAGGACTTTGACAGGGAGGTTTTGGTGGGCCAATTTTCTTAAAGGGAGATTGAAAGACTTTTTATCTCAAAGCCACTTCAGCTTTGAGGCCAAAATTCAGTTTTCAGCTCATGCCTGGCAAAAGTGTTAGATTTGAAGAGATGCTCTTGTTCTTCAACTTTCTCCTTCCAGTGCAAAGACTTGCTCCTGTAGATGTCACATAATGCCTTATTGCTGAGAGGGCATAAATACCTGATTTTGCTGTATAAATAAATACATACACACATAAACAAACATCCCAAACTTTTGGAGAGAAAAATTACTGTTACAAACACCAGTTGCAATTATTTTGAAAAATATCAGGGGGAAAAAAAGCTATTAATTTCCAAGGGCACAGAACTTCCTAAGCCATCTTTAGTAAATCTTTTCCTTCCCAGAGAAGCTGTGCCCAAGTCTGGGTGCTCTGGGGTGAGGAAGAAGTGGCCCCACAGCTGGGCACCAGGCACAGCCAGTCTCACCCACTGCCACCTATTCAGAGTTTTTCTGTTTTCAGGTTTCCTACTCGTTACTTAGAATGGGTGACTGAGCTGTTCCAAACCTGGCTGTGGTACAAAAAAGCTTTCAGACATACCAGGAGAGAGAATCTGTAAACCACACTTTTAATTCTTTAATTGTCAACAGGTATTTTTAGCCCTCAGTATTTATTTGTAAGAGGTTCAGCGGTCTGTATATATAATAATTTGTGAAAAACAGAGAGCAGGGCAAAGCTTTGAAGGAAAAACCCCTTTTTTGCTGCTGAAATGACAACTCTGAGACTCAAAAGTACGAGCAGGCAATGAAAGCTACCTGAGTTCTCTGCATGAGCAGGGGGAACCAAGCCCAGGGTTGTGTTCCTGGCTCTCACCCCTCTGGCTCTGCATCCTTCTCCACCTTAAGGGGCAAATGAACACCTGCTGGCTATTTAGTTATGCCACTAGGACACTAAAAGACAAAAAAACAAGTCAGATATTCCAAATACCTGATGAGTTACAGGCTTTAAAGTGATAGAAGCAGTGATAACAAAAATATATTCTCTTAAATATACTCTAACTAAAATAAGGTGTGATTATATATGAGAATATTGCTTATATGAGAATATATGAGAATATTGCTTATATCTAAGTAAAATGTGAATCTGGAAGGGAAATACAATAATAACAGTTTATTTAACTGAAATCCTCCAAAGTATTTGAACATCTAATTTTAACAAAGGAGAAGAAATGCTCAGAAGTATCTATTTTTTCTTAGTTCTCACATAGAAATGCTAAGAAAAAAGGAGATTCTCATGCAGGCCAGTAATGCCCCAGTCTGAGCTGTGATTCCTCCCACCTCACTGAAGCCAAAATGTCACTCTGTGATGCACTGGGCACTCAGAAATTGGGGAGTTTTGAGTAAATAACTGGTACCATGTAAGCTAAAAGCAACTTTCTGTATCTAAGGAGAAGAAAAATGGACTCCCAGCACACCAGTCACAGATATTTGCATATCAGGCTGTGGGCTCCAAGTTCTGTGAATGCCATTGCATCTCAAACCCTGAACAGCTGCAGGAGCCCAGACACACACTCAGGGAATTCTCCCATCATCTGCTGGGACAGAAGCTGGCACCAGCAAGGTTCTGCCAGATTTGTGGTAGTGCCCCTGAGGCTCAGCAGAGATGGCTGCCCTCCTCCATGGGTATATTTTATATAAATACTCCCTAAAGATAAAGCTGTACAAAACTAAGCTGGTGCTACCAGACTGGGGAGTGGGGCAGCCCAGAGCTCTTGCAGTTCTCCACAATAAATAAAACAGGGTATTTAGGGATGCTTCTCCCTCTGCTTGATTGTTTTTAATCAGAGAAAAGCCAAAACACTCTGTCCTTTCAATAAAGGAGGGTTTTATAAAACAAAGAGCACTGCCTGCCCCTCACATGCAGAGCATGCAAGAGGAGCAGGGTAAAAACACCCAAGGACTGCTGTAAGAATATTAACAAAAGCAGCAGGAATAGTTCTATGGATTTTTCAAAGCACAGTCCACCATGAGCTGACAAAATCTCTGCACTGAAGAGCTTCCTTTGCTAAGCTTGTATTTGTGGTCTTCTTGTCATGCTGTCCTTGAAAAAAATATACAAGTTTACACTTCTGGGAACAGTGAGAAGTTTGGAAAAGAAAGAAAAAGGACAATGAGAAACCCCAGCTCTGGCAATAGCTCAGTGCTTAAAGCAGTCTGAGGAACCAACTGCCCCCAAAGTGTCCCTGGCTCAAGTCACATTTAAAAGGAATTCAGAAACAAGATAAAATAAGTTACTGCCCAAATCCATGCTAAGAGTAAAGGTCACATCTTTCATTGGTTAAAAAGATGCAAAACTGGCCCACCAAATTTCAGTCATTTGTCAATTTGACAGAATTCAGTTAATAGAAAAGTGACAAAAACAAAAAATAGAACAATAAATTGAGGGCTATACTTTTTCAGAACACCAAAATAAAGATAGAACACACTTCAGATACAGGGTGCAATATCTACATTTTACTTCTTTGATTCAATATCTTTCTATGAATTTCACCTGTATCTTTTAGATTTTTACATGAAATAATTAACCACTATCTGGAAATGCTTTTGCCATGTGTGAAAAACAAGGTCAGTGATTAGGGGTTTATGCTAAATTAGAAAATCCCTGGTTCATCTCTTCAACATTGCTGGTGTGATTTCACACACCATGTACCCAGCAGAGGACAGCCTTAAATTGTGACAGAAAGGCAGGGAAAAATCTCACTTTGCACCCCAAAAAGTGACACTGGTTGGTTCATAGCTCCTGCTGGAAAATGGGATAGCTTGGCATGTCCTGGACCATCCATCTTCCCTTCAAAGACATGCACAGCTGAGCGTGCCTCCACAAAACCCCTTCTAATTCTTCAACTCCTGGCCCAGAAACTTTCTCCAGGTTCCAAGATGCCCAGAGCCTTGAGATGGAACAACCCTGACCCTCACTGGGGTCTCCCAGGTAGGATGCCCCATTCCTAAACAGTTTGCTCTGAGTTTTCCTGCCTGTGCTGTTCTTCAGGACATACACACAATACCTAAATCAGCTCTGCTGCCTTTAACACAGCCCACAAGCTCCCCTGAGACTGGGAATTTGGAAATGACCAGATATTTATAGACATTTTTCACATGCAAATGCCTTGTGGATTTTGGATGGATGCTTGAGAGCTGACTTGGCCTTTAATGTGTCCATAGCAAAGCTCAGCAATGTGGGAATCCAAGCACATTTCTCATTTCAGGACATCTCTACTGGGAGTGCTCCTTCTTTTCCTGCTTTTCCCACTGCTTTTCCCTCACACTGTGCCTAGAAGACACATACCTCTTGGAATTTCTGCTGAAGTTTCTGTATTTTCTCATTTTTAATGGGCTAATTTCCCTTCTCAGAATGATTTTGTGAATTCTACAACATCTAGGAAGGCTAAGGACAAACTGTGAAGATTAGACAGTTTGCAGCTTTTTCTGTCTGCTTATTAGGCACAGTGAGTTTGATCTAAATGAGTTTTCTGCATTCTCCCTTTATTTTTCTCCCTATAATCTCTCTTACTCGCACGTAATTCACATATGAAAAGAAAAAGCTTAACAAAAGAAAGAAATGTTAAATCATTGTTCTGCTTTAAATTCTCAATCCCCTGAGTGGTTCCCAACCCACAAGTGCTTCTTTATTCCTTTCATTCCAATTACCATTTAACCATCAAACAAAATAACCAGCAGAGGAAGTAAGTTATGCAATATATGGCATTCCCCTGGAAATATTAAGTAGTTTTTACAATAGGTTATTTGACAATGCTGAGAAACAGATAGAAGCAATTAACATCAAATTGTTACTTTCCTCCAAAGGAAAATATTTGTTTAATTCCACCATTGAAATGAAAAGAGAAATTTAATTACACAGCATTTTATAACTGCCTGTCCAGACTAACAACAGCACAGTCCTATCTCTCTGGAGTCCTATTCAATATTAATGTGGAGTGGAGGTGAGTCAGTGCAAGAGCATCACAGGATGCCAACTGCCACCTTCCTCACATTCCACAAAATACCAGCACACAGCAACTTCAGCTCTGTAAACTACAGCTGCTTTTTGAAAATAAACTCATCACTATCAGACGAGAAGAAAATTGAAATATCCATTTTCCCATCTTTTATATTTGAGCTGCAGATTCAGTATATGTTTGGTCTGCAGGAGCCCACACTGCAGCCTTCCATACTCTACTGCCAGCTGTGAATTAAGATTGTACCCAGGGAGATTTCCACCGAGACAAATCAGGTCTATCACCAATAATCCTTGAAGAACATGGCAGCAAGAACAGGAAACTCTTGTTTTAGTCTGCAGAGAATAAGAAATAGCTGTTCAAAGCCTTAAAGGAAACCACACACAAGCCTTGAGTTCAGTGTGACCCTCAGGGACAGCTCTGGGCTGTGGGATGTGACCACAGGAGCAGCAGTGACAACGGACAGGATTTGGCTGCACAGGAAATACAGCACCTTTTAAAATCCATTTGAAAGTCAGGAACAGTTCCACCACAGGTGTGACAGTAGCTAGTCCTCCCCTTCTCGCTTTTCATTTTGATCTTGCTGTCATTTATTTGTATTTACAGAAAGTAGCTAATTAATTCAGAGTGCCTGTTCATTGTGAGGCTGCATTTCCTTACACACTGAATAACAACAGAGAGACGGGTGGGACAACTACAAAGGGAGAAAAACCAAACAGAAATAGGTTATGAATCTTAAAATTCTTGTGTACTGGGAGAACAAAGAATGAAAGTTGATNGGGCTCTGGGGCTCAGACACCCAGGGGCCAGCAGCTGCAGTGCCAGGGATGCAGGGAGCAGCCCCCGAGGAGGTGTGTGCTGCTCACACGTGTGTGCACAATATTCCCATTCCAACCCCGGAATTGCAGCCTGATCAGTCAGAGAGGGGAGCAGGAGGGGGCTTTGGATCCTGTTTGTGCATGAGGAGTGAATGTGAGGGTACAGAGGTGCCCAGGGAGATGTGTGCACCCACCCCAAACACGTCTGGTCCCACCCACTGCCTCTCCATCAGTGAGTAATTAAGTTCAGCTTCCTCTTTGTTTACATATTTACTTGTTCAATTACACTTTCTGAACTTTTAAGCAATTATAATTTGCAAGATGTTCTGAACTTCTGCCTCCTATGCATAAGTTATTTGCTGGTTCCAAATGCCTGTGCTGAAATGGAAAGGGGCAGGATTTTCACAGGCCAGCTGGGAACTGTGATTTACCTGAGAGAACACATGCAAGTTACAGTGATCAGCTGTCATCAGCTCCGTGACAAAACCTCTTCAGCAGCCATAGGCTCCAACAGAGTGTATGTGATAAATTTTGTCACCTGCAGTGGGATGAAAGGCAATGCAAAATTTATTAGTACTAGACAAAAATAGCGAATATTTGGATAAAAGTTTCAGTGTAAATGGCATAGAAAAGACTTGCTTTCCCCTTCCATTTCAGATTCCAATGAATATTTAAAATTTTCAACATTTTCAACCGATAGTCTAAAGACTGTATAACTTTTCAAATGTAAAAAGTGATGCAAAATACAGAGCAGAGGAAGTGCAGGGTGTTAGGGCTCTTCTTCTGATCATGGTAAATTCAATGACCAGTTGATTGATTGAGATAAATGAGGACCAAAAGCAAACAAAATAGTTTTAGGTGACAGTTAATTGATCACAAAAATAGCAAATGAATCACACTTTGGGGGAAATTTCTAGTGGAGGGAGTTTTGCAGCTGTTTGTGGGAAGCGATCCACTGAAAGTTTCAAAGCTCTTTACCCTCTGCTCTAACACACAATACCAAACATTGATATTCAGTATACACAAAAACAAATTAATATTCAGACCTAAGAAAAAGGTCTGACAAAAGAAGGATTTTCTCTAAGAGCCTTGACAGTTAAAAATTTGTAGAGCACCTTGAAAACTAAAATAAATAGGAAATGTAAGAAAAGCTTCCCCTTTGCAATGTTTCAAGGCAGATCCTCCTGCCCTTCATTATACCCCAGCAGGAATAATGCTGTGAGTGGGAAGGGCTGGCACCCACCACACACAGGCTGAGGCAGCCTCTTTACAGCATCATCATCACAGTGTCAGGAAAATTAATCCACAGACACCAGAGGTTTCTGTCCAAAAAGGAGCCAGAGGAGTCCCGTTATTTTATTCAAATAAAGGCAGAGGCCATGGGGCATTTCCCCTGGGGTCTCTCCAATTGTTAGAGGATGCAGCCTCCTTTTTATCCTAATTTGCCTGCCCAATTTCCCTCTCTCTTTCCCCATTGGCTGAGGTACTCGAGAGGCACAGACTTCCCGAAATGTCTAATACAGATCCCCCCTCTAATGTGTACCCCCCTTTTTTCCTATGGAATTTATGGTTCTTCCTATTGCTCCTTTTGTCTCTCAGTATCTGTACCTATGAGCAGACCCACGGTTTGTTTGTAAAGACAAATCCCTCTTCTTTCATCACTCAGTGGAACTCCTCCCATTGGCTCTTTGACCTCTCAATATGTAGCTTTTACCTAGCAGCACACCCACAGTTTGTTTGTAAAGACAAATCTATCTCATTCCTTTCAACAGGGAAAATAAAGTCTGAAAACCTGTCCTCTCTCCTCTCAGCAGGCTCCCAGGTCCCTTCTGGTGGTGCTTCTTTCCTGGGTCAGTGAGGCACTCAGGTGAACACTCACACCTGAAACATAAAAGACACTCTGCATCTCCAGCTCCAAACTTCAAATTTCAGACCTGACAGGCACACAGGGACTAACAGAGCTATCTGACCAACATTAGAAAGTAAGAAAAGCATTAATGCTGGAGTGTGAAGTGCACGTTTGAGGGCGACCAGAGGCCACAGAAGTGACCGGTTTCTATACACAAAGAAAGGTTCTTGCTGTATTGCCCATTTCCAAGCAGCAGCTCTTATCTTCATTTACAGCTCATCTGCTAAAACACACCAAAGAAGTGTTGTAGGAGTAAAAACCACTGAATGTTCCAGTCACTGTACAAGCAACACTTAATTTTTACTGTTACTGCGTTAAGCTGAGCAATGGAAGGGAACACAATCAAATGCTCATTGTATTTAAAGGGCTTCAAAAAGATCAATTATCTTTATATGGATAAGAAGCTGCTATCGATTTCCACAGTGTTATTCAAATTCCATTTAAGCAATGAATTGCTGTGCTTTGTTATCAGCAAGAGGAATGCCTTGTGCTGGTGCAACCCAATATTTAACACTGCTCAAGCAAGCCCAGAGGAGCAGCTCCTCTAAACCAGGGAAATCTCCCCAACATCGATCTTTCTCATGGAATGGAGCAGGGAACACGTTTCTTTTCCAGCATTCCTGTGAAGATACTGGGCAGAAATCGTGCATCTCTAAAAGATGCAAGGTAAAACCCACTTAGAGGTGCCAGCAATCCAGTCCAAGGCTGTACCTGGCTGTGGGTTTGGGGACAAAGGGAAATCACTTTCATCGAGTCACAGGCAAGAGTGACTGCCTTCAAGGGACACTCACTGGAACCCAAAGTGGTGCAAAGAAGAAAAACCCTTGCTGGATGTCTAATCAAGCCAAGCAAGTCATTACATGTTACACTTTTTTTTTTTTCTTCCACACTTTAGTCCATTCAACCCGGTGATTTTATGGAAATCCTGGCTTTTGAACAATTCCAAACCTCTCCACAAATTTGTAAGAATTTAGGCAAGAGAAGTTATTCGTGGTTTGAAAGGATAGAGCCAGGCCTAGAAAGAAAATCTGGTGAAAATACAAGTGTTTGCAGCATTTCTTTGGCATGTCCTGTCAGTCTGCTTGATTACAGCTTGATTTTCTTCAGTCAAAACACAGCTACACCCCCAAACAGTTGTATGACTCCAATCAATTCACTTTGTGTTCATCAACAGAAAAAAATAGGGGCCAAATTGGGCTGAAGATTTTTATTAACCTCCAGGGAAAAAAGAAAAATATCAGAACTGATAATACCTAACTCCCTGTGTAGATCACAGCATCAGAAAAAAGCTGCAGAGGGAATCTAAGGTTTCTAAGATTACCTTGGAAACCTTGATAAAAGAGCTACAACAAGAGGAAAACATATCCATTTCTCACAGAATACTGCTCTCTAGGGGAGGGGCAGCTAGGAGGCACAATTTAAAACAGATTTAAAATGTGTTTTATCAAATTTAGGGGTAGTGTTCAAGACTGCCCACTTCCAAACTGCAGGCAAAACCTCATCTCCCCAAAAGGCTCTGTTCAGATGGAGAACTGCAGCTGAAGTGAAAAGGTGGATTCAGTGGCACAGAGCCCCAGAGGACACAGTGCAGGGAACGAGGACAGGGTCTCATTTGACATTAGGATTGTGAACATATTCTCATTGCCTTTTTTGATTTCTCTCTTTTACCTTTCCCCACAATTAAGGAGAATTGCCACCCCAGCCAAAACCAGCACATTGAACCATCTCCAAAGTCCTCCACCTGTGAGATTTTACTGCTTTTGCAGGTTTTATAAAATTTCCAACCTGAAGGATAAAATGCTGACCTGCAGTTGGGAAAAATGCAGTATTTGCTTGCACAGGAACACCCAGCTGAGGGAGGGGGCAGCATCTTGCTGCACTCACCACCACAGCTCCTTGCAGGACCTTCCCCTTCAGCTGGAGACCTCTCACACTGAAGTGGAATGATTTTCCCAAACCCTTCACTCTCCTGGTTACCCAGGGATTGTCCTGAGCCCTCCCTCTTGGACAGCCAGCTGCCACAAGTTACTATTTTCTGATTTGCTGTCTAATAAATCCCTAGTGTGGAGTTTGCAGTTGTCCTGCTCCCTGTTAGGCTGGGACTGGGTGCCTGTGAAGAGCCCTGCTGTCAATAGTGAGCACAGCAACCAGGGGATGGCTGATGTGAGAAATGAAAAATCAATGTAATAGGCCCTTACTGGAGGCACCTGCAGATAACATCCAATAGAATTGATTAAGTCCTGCACAATAGATAATAAAGCTAATTAAAACCCAACTGGAACACCACAGTGCAGCTCCACATTTAAATACAGTGGTGAGGACAATGGAAGAAGAAATTAAAGAGAAAACTTAGATATGACTAATGGAGGAAGGTATCAATCTACACCTAGATAAAGGTTTATTATTGCCCATAAAGTCAAAACACATTCACAGTGTTCATGCTTTGCTTATCCTGAACACAAAAAGTATAACCTCATATGTTGCAGTATAACTTTGACACACTTTTTAAATTAAATAGCAATCCACATATTCACGTTATTCTGGTGAGATAGAATAATTTCCTTCCTTCTGCTCCTAGATATCACAATTTTCAAGATTTAATGATTTTATAATCTTCAAGCGAAGTATCCAAAATAATATCTGAAACAAAATGACAATGTAATAAAAGTAGCACCAAACTTTAATGTGACATTTCCTGCATTCCCTGTGAATCCAGGATTTCATTTAGGTGAAAGTGTCTCTATTGCCTGCATATGTACCCCTGTAGTTATAACTGCCAGTTTGAAAGGAAGAATGGGATAAAGGAACAAAAGGAAGGGAGCAAGGGAGTAAAAAAACATTTCTTATTTTAATTGGGTATTGCAGAAGAAACCCTATCCTGGATGTAACTCTAAAAACCAACTAATTCTCATTTTCATTTCTCTTATCCATTCCTAAAGCTCATTCCTTAAAAGCATAAAGCAAACAGAATCCCATCAGAACAATCTGGTTTGCATAGGAGATGAGACTGGGAACGATAAATGCCTCTCATTATCTAGGGAAACTTTCAAAAGAATAAAAAGGTCACAGTTGTTTGTAAGCAGGACAACATTAGAGAGTGTGTTAGCAAGTTCTGAAATAACATTTTTCATTTTGCTATTATCAAAGAACACTTCAGACAGGAGTAAAGTTTGGTGCCCTTCAGAATAAACTTCAGAACAGCAGGGGCAAAAGGAACAGTTCTGTGCTGTGTAATTCTCACAGCAGCTGTGCCAGCCTGCAGTGCCCGAGCCCCTGAGCAAACACAGTGTGCCCTGACTCCTCTGGGCAGCAATTTACCAAACAAAGGCCTGCTGGATTAGACAAGGCTATGTCTAGGTTAGTTTATCTTCTTTATACCTGGCTAATCTGGGTTGTTCCCACCAAGATTCACAGAACAGGTTCAAGGCACACAGAGCAAGCAAACCCCAGCCCAGCACTGCTGCCCCACGCACGAGGGGCAGTGCTGCTCCCAAAGTCCTGGCACACACTGATGGCCTCAGTTCAGAACCCCTCAGCACCCTCCTCCATCCCCCTGCCATCCTCCATCACTGTCCATTATGCATTGCTAATTGGGCAGGTATTTAGCCTGTTTAAAGGGGGTCTGGAAGCCAATCAATGTCCATGTCCTCACTTTGAAGTATTCCCATTTGGGTTCTGTGCTCGAAGCGTTTCCTGCTTTGACCTGTCCTCCAGCAGCCTTTCAGAGGTCAAACAGGAGGCAGAGGAGCTGCAGTCCTGCACTCCTGCACAGACTGGGCATTGGTAACTGGGCATGAACTGTCTGTCTGTCCAGCTGCTGGCTCGGGGCTGTCCTGAGCACTTTAATCATTAATTGTCCAGCTGAACAACTGGGCCATCCCCAGCCCTCCTGAACATGGTGTGTGCAACGGGGAACCACTTTTGGTCTTTATTACAGTGTTTTACACTGAAGGACCAACACTCCACAGGGCAGAAGGATGCTGGGGTAGGGCACAACACCAGGAAAAACACAGTGCAAGTGCAGCAGGAGAGTAAGTCTGGCCTTGAAAAGCTGAAACCACATTTTTGTTGAGATCTGGTGCAACTTATTATCTACACAGTGTGTTAACTTGAACATAACAGCAAAAGGTCTTTCAAATCAGTTTAAAACTTAAGATAAAATAAATTCTTCTAACAAAAAAAAAAATCCTAAATTGTCTGTATTTTGCTTTTGTGCAGAAACTCCATAAGGAAACAGATAAAACACAGCTCTATACGATGCATCCTTTTCTTGTGAAAAGATCCTGTGAGTGACAACTCTCCTGTGGTCTCGAGAGCAAGCTGCCTAATGAACAGCAAGAGCTCTTTAATGTTAATGAAAACATCCTGTCTAAGTCCCCTTCAGACACCGACTTTCACTCGGAGACGATCACCTTTTAAGTTGCCACAATTCCCTGCTCTGAAGGAGCAGCTGAGCTTGTCAGCAGCCTGGGTGCAGTGTCAGAGATTAGCTGAGCTGCTCCTGTTACTGCTAATGGAGCCACCTATCAAATCCCCACGTGTTGGCTTGTCAAGGTTTTATTAAGCAATAACATCTTTGGAAGATTCCAGCTACCAAAGGTTTAAAATGAATGGTCTGGGGTTTTTTCATCCTTGTATTAGAAAAAATGAAGTCTTCCTTCTGACATTTTAAAAATCTACCTCGCATCTCTTTCTAATAAACAGAATTTTCAAGGGTTTAGTGGGGTATTGTGGTGACATCCCAACAGCAGAAGAGCAGATTAGGACTTTCAGTGATTGGATGGAGAATTTTACGAGTAGAATAACACACAAAACCATGAGAAGGGCTCGAGATTTCTCTATGCCACATGCACATATGCATCAACTCTTACTGACATTTTGGGTATTATGTACAAAGCAGAAAGCAGCAGACTTCAGATGAATTAACATCCTGTCTTCTTGTAAGGGAGAATAAGGACCCTTAGTCTTGTCATGTATCTACAGAATTCATACATTTCTCACTAACTTTAAATCTCTATTAGCCATATGTAGCAAGTCCATCTGTTTTAACTAAATTTGACTATGAAACCTCTCTATGCATATGATAATTACATATTGATCTTGAATATATTATTGCATACTCAACTATTCCACTGGAGCTCGTTGGCCAATCTCCTTATGGTAATTAGTGGTTAGAGAAGCCCTGAAACAATCTCGTTATGATAGGAAGGAAAACAGCCTTTTCAGGACACCAACAGTTTTGGTTTTGTTAGGGCTTTTTTGTTTTTTTTTTTTTTCCTGGATTTCAATAAAGGAGTTATCAATGCAGTAAACAGGGAAGAGAATATGAAATTGTGTCTATGGCAACCATATTATAGCTCTCCACTTTGTATGTCTGTGGCTTTTCAGTAGATTCTCATATTCACACTCATTTTTCCTGTAAATGGGGCAGTTAAAACATATCTCAGAATTATTTCACAATTGCTACCAACTACAAGACTGGATCTGTAAATTCTCATTTAAAAATGAAAGAGTCTTCTTAGGAAGAAAAATGGAAAAAAAAAAAAAAAAGAAATCTCTTGAGTTAATTGCTTCCTAGAAAGCTTCTGCTGTTGTTGCTGTCTGGTACCAAACTCTACTTACAGACAATTATTGCAAGACAGTTTACAAGAGGGTAAGTGCAGTTCTGAAGGAATAATATATTTTGAGAAGAAAAAAAATCCTAAGTTTCTTTCTAACAATATAAATTTAATTTCTAAACCTAATTCGAATAAAACTTGCATGTCTCCTGTTGGAGGTGGTTTTGGGGTTGGGTTTGTTTTCCATTACCCAGAAAAGAGCAGGAAGTGCTATCTGTAATAAAACTGATCTGCTCTGAATTCCAAGAAGGAAAAGCTGTCTTTAACATCCAGATTTCCCACTGCTGCTGCAGGAGCTGTGGCATTAAGGCAACACACAACAGGTGTGAGGTAATTGGAAGTATTGGAAATGTCAGTGCTCTCACAGATCATGCTTCATTCATTCTTGTCACCTGTCCTACACTGGCACTGAGGATCATGAGAAAAGGAATTTGACATAATAAATAAAACATACTTAAAGGGGAATGTTTGCAGGCTACAACAGGAATAAAAGAATGCATTATTTTCATGCAATAATTCAGTGGCAAAAGGCTGCCAACCTGCAATAGAAACTCTTTTAACTTGTCATAAATGTTTACTCTCTATTTTCAGTGAGCTGCTGATTTCTCAAACTCATTTTCTCCAAGGAATTTTCTAGAGACCTTCCCAGCATGTTTTCCATGAGGTGAGCTCTGCACACCCTGCTGCTTGAGTACAGCTCAACCTAATCTAGATTTAACTTGATAAAAATATCAGAGCCTTGCAGTTAATGATTCTTTGAAGGAAGGGATAGGCCATGAATCCATGACCTGATATTAGCTTTCAGAACCCTCTTTTGTATTTTTTTTACCCCTTTAAAAACATGATGCAACTCATTTTCACATCAGTGTTTTAAAACTAATCCTCTCTCTTGGCCCCTAAACCATATAAGGATTTAAATCTTTACTGTTATAAAGTCTCCTCAGACTTTCTTAATGCTTAATAAAAAATAATGACAGTTAAAACTGTTTTAATACTCACATTGCGATCCCCTGCCTACCTCTTTCCTCTCCTGGGTACTGTTTTAAGACACGTTCCTTATCCTGGGCTTCCTTTTACATTCCTTAATGAGCAGCAGAGTGGTCTCTTAACTGTCCTGCACGTAAATGGATTAAGTTTCACATGAACAGAGATCCCCAGGTATGTGTTAGGAAAGCTGTAAGCAATTGTGTGAGATGGGATGAGAGTGGAAATGTAATTCACCTGCTCCTGACAGCAGAAGCACCAACTCTCTGCAGCATTTATTTTGACTCCCAATGAAAAGACCCTTTTAACTTGTCGCATCTTTTATTCAGCAACTCATTTTCTGCTAAGCATTAAAAGCCAGTAGGGTGTGAGGATTTGTTCCAAGGCTTGCTGAGATATTACTTACACAAAGGAGTTGCAGATCATTTCTGCTGAGTAAAGCCACTGGGGATGTTTGAAATTCAAATCCATCTTACCCCCACCCAGCACACAGACTTGTTTCTTCTCCCTTCTCTTTGGTACTTCTCCCAACACTTCATTTTGCTCCCTATTTTTCTGCAACTTTTACTTTTTCCACTGTAACTTCTGAAAATAATAAAAACATTTGAGAGCATTATCTACATTATTGTTCCTATCTCCAAGAAAACAGTGTTCCATTAGAACTGGTTTAAGTTTACCTGGCCACTCAACTTAATATTTCCAGGCAAAAATGATCAAAGTGAAGTTTGTGCTCAGGATGAACCCCTGCCATTTTGGATGGGTCACCATCAGATCAGGCCTTTTGTACACATATATAATCCCTCATAGTTCTTGCTCCTGGAACCCTGCATCAAAGCCAGCCCTGCTGGCAGCTGTACAGGTAATGATCTCAACTAACAGCAAATCTGTCAGCACAACACAATCAGAACTTTTTCCTTGGTAGATTTATGGCATCTCTTTCTCACAAACTAAGAAATTACAAGTTTACACACCTGTGTAGAGAGCAACATCATATGAGGAAAGAGAGAAGTTTCTCTCTTAGGGACACTCATGAGATAAACAAACCCTCTGTAAGAGGGTACAAATCCTGAGTGACATGAATAATTCACTCTAGTACATAGCAAAGAAACAAATTAAATATGATTTATATCAATTTATCCTATTTATCAATGTTTTAGTCATTAGCCCTCATTCCCTGTCAAGCACAATAATAATGTCAATGTTAACTTTCAGATTAGACCCAATTATCCAGGTCCTGTAGTGGCCAGTGGAAAACACCTACTAAGGAAAATTATTGAAATATGACCCTTTCAGCTCCCTATTGAACCAGAGAACGACCTACCCATGGATGTCACATAAATTAACATTCCATAGCCTGCAAAGCAAACCTTCAATAGGTTTCTTGCAATATAGACATGAACTGAGTTGCCCCACACTTGTATTTCAGTCTGTGTTGTGTTATCCAACACCCAGCTCCCCAAAGGCTCCTCTGTTACACATCTCAGTCTTACCCTTTGGTATTTCCATCACAGCCCTTGGGTTCATCAAGAAACTATCAGGTAAAATGCAGAAAAGGACCCTGGAATGGAGTAGAATTCTGTCATATGAACATGTATTCTCATTATTTTTGTACCCTGATGCTCACCTCAGCAATCAATGTATCACATTGCTTTTATCAGTGTCAGAGAACCTCTACAATTTTGCTTGGGCATTCTCCAGGGAGGTGGAATATGCAAATGTGTGCCCCTAGCTGATTTAAAAACGAGCCCAAACCTCACCTCCAGGGAGTGTATTCCAACTGGTGCCTCAGCAGATCCAGCACTGGTTTAACTGGACGAGGGCAGGGGACGAGGCAGTAAATGCCACCATGATTTGCTGGTTCCTTGAGAGATCTGCTGCTCTTGGGGGCTGGCAGCTGTAAGGATGTGGCAGAAAACTGAAGATGTAATTGCACCATTATTCAAGTAGAGCTCGGGCCTCTTTACAGCTCTGACAAAGACACAGCAGAAACAGGAGGACAGCAGGATGGGATGCAAAGAGGCAGCACAAAAAGGCCAGGGAGAGTGAAAAGGGGGTCAGGCACTGGTACTGATTGATTTAAGGGGGGTAGGGGGAAGGAAAAAGAAACACAGTAATCTAGGTAAAGAGCAAAACCAGCTTTAATTAGTTTTTCCACCAGCCCAAAACAGATTGGCAAGTGCTAAACTCGGCAATCACAAAAACCCATCTGGAGCCACCACCAGAATGTGCTGCTGCACTCTAAAAGCAAAGCCCAGTGAAACCTTCCAGGGGCTGAGGGGCACCATCAAATACCTACCAGCCCTGCAGTAATCCCTCACTGCCCAAAAGTCCTAATCCAGATCCAAAGTCACCCAGAATAAAAGCTCAATTTACAGCCACTCCAGCTTTTGGGAGTACAGCCACACCAGTGTGGCACTGCCACCAAGCCAGGCATGGTGTGAGGGCACAGCTCAGCCCAGCTGGCACAAGGAGAACCCAAATCACCCACAGATTCAGGCTCTCCTCACCTGTGATGCCTTAAGTCTCTCACCAGAGGTTGTCCAGGCAGTGAAGGTGATCCCTCGATGGTAGATGGGAAATGGCTGAGCTCTGGGGAGCAGCAGGATTTGGGATGGCTCAGCCTGGAGATGAGAAGGCTCCAGGGACACCTTACTGCAGGTTTTCAGTGCCTGAGGAGGAGAAAGAAGAGCTGGAGAATGACTTTTGACAGGGGCATGGAGTGACAGGACAAAGGGAACAGCTTCCAACAGAGAGGGCAGTGTTAGATGGGATTTTGGGCAGGAATTGCTCCCTGGCAGCGTGGGCAGGCCCTGGCACAGGGTGCCCAGAGCAGCTGTGGCTGCCCCTGGATCCCTGGCAGTGCCCAAGGCCAGGCTGGACATTGGGGCTGGGAGCAGCCTGGGATAGAGGGAGGTGTCCCTGCCATGGCAGTGAGTGGGATGGGATGAGCTTTAAGGTCCCTTCCTACCCAAACCGTTCTGGGATTCTGTGATTTCACAACTATATCTTCTGCTTGTTTCTTGCAAATTACTGGAACTTCATGGAGGAAGCCAAGCTCCTGAAGCATTTCTGAATCTGGGCCTTTGTGTCAGGAAATTCCATGAAAACGGTCATGTGTCATAAACTTATCTAAAACACAGATTTTTGGGGGAAAAACCAAGGAGAATGATTCTATGATTCTTTGTGCAGACTAGTGACAGGATGTCAGTCTTCCTTAATGTATTATATTAGAAAGGATTTCAGTCTGAAGCATAAGCATTATCAGATAGATGAGCTTAAAAACAACCTTGGAAAATAATCACAAGCTTTAGTTTTCTTGTGCTGTCTGATCACTAAAAAGCATCTTTAAAAATTTGTCTTATAGTGCTGAGATGAAGAAAACATGCCTTCAGTGATATTTGATTGCTCCTTGGTAGATAATTATTTTTTCAAACAAAAATTTCCCGAATTTCCTTTGCAATCCTTTGCTGCCATCTGTTGGCAGGGAGGTGTTGAGAAGAAGCAATTTGTGGACACAACAAGTACCAGGAAATGCTTGCCTACATCCCATGAAATGCATAAATGGATGGGATTACAGTTGCATCATTTGGTCTGTTGTATTTTTTTCTTCCTCTTGCTGCAACCTTGGATTTCAAAAAGGGTGAGAGAGGTGCTGAAAGTCAACACTGCCAAAATTCCCAAATCTTGTAATGATTAAACTCATTTTCTCAAAAAAGGAGACCAAAAAACCCCCCAAAAACAAACAAACAAAAAAAAAGAAACAACAAAACAAAAAACACACAAAGGGAAGGCTTATCTTCTCAAGAGACTGAAGACAGAGGCAGCATTTTTTTCTTTTTTGTACCAAACCTTTTTTGTACTCACAGGTGAGCCTGTATTTGTTCCAGTGGGAGTTACTTACTGCTCCTCCTGCTGTTTCAGGTAGCTGTGTGTTTGTAAGCCTCATGACAAGAACTGAAAGCACAAGGCCTGGCTGCAGAGCCTGACAGGTGACTTTGCCATTATTCCACCAAGCCTGACCTAACATGGCCTTTTCCATCTTTCTGTTCACAAATTGCAGATCTGATCCCAAGGAACAAACTCCTGAACCTTCTCAGCAAGTCGAGTCACACAGTTCCAAACTCCACGAGGATGTGAGGACATTCTGAGGAGGATTTGGGTGCAGAGGATGATGCCAGAGGTGCCTGGTGCTCACAGCAGACACAGAGCCCCAAACTCCAGCTCTCATCAGCTCCCTGACCTCGGGCTCACTCACCAACCCCAGGAGCTGCCAGTGATGGACAGGCAGGTAAAAACCCAAAGCAGGAACCCGATCCCATCTCAGGCAGGAATGCAAACATCTGGGTGTGACTTTGATGGACAAACTCTACTCCGAGCCCAGGGAAGCCAAATACAGCAGTTAACGTTGATGCTTAATCCCTGAGAGTGGCCCTACACCTTGGGGCTGTTCCTTTAATTCCTGGCTGATGGAAAAAAAAAATCCCCATTCTGAGCTAATCAAATTACCCCAATCACAAATCTTAAAAGAATTAGGAGTCAAGGTAGATGTCTCCCAAGTGCCAGCATTTCAAAATTGGACACTTTCTGAGGCACTGCTGGATGGATATTTTAAGGATAAATTGAAAGATACAAAGGATTGGGTCAATCAGTTCAATTGGAATAATCTGCTTAGTAAGTTTTTACAGTAACCTCAAGTGAGAGTTATACTGAGATCAGGTTTTTGCACTGGCAGCAAGTCCTTTTGTCCTCTAAAATACCATCTGTTAGATTCAGAACACAGCAAAACCAAGACCTCCAGTGTCAGCAAAAAAGCTCTATATATTTTAGGTTAGCTTTTATTAACCTCAAAAGAACACATTTCTGTGAGATCACAAAAAATTAGGGAGAAGTTCTCCAAGTGGAAATCTAAAATTATATTAGTGCCAAAGTCCAGAAATATATGGAATATCCGGGTTGGAATGAATTTTAGTACCAACTCACCCTCTTAAAAAACCAAAAATATCCCAGTTACCAATACTGCCATCTTGCAAAAGAGAAGTTTCCAGAAAGTGCTCCCATCTGAACTCCATTTGGAGAACTGCCATGAAGGGATTTAGTCTACTTTAGCCAATGTCAGCTAATAATTTATCTGCCCAGATAATGCATCACAAGATCTTTATACTTAATCTAAGTCCAAGAAAAATACTCAGGAATAATGAGGGTTCTGTCACAGGTGTCCTTTTCTTTATGACAAATTTACTGCCAAAGGAAAGCACAACATAATCCATAATGGCTATAA
>JACBWW010000046.1:424811-434888 GCA_020086605.1 Lanius collurio | reverse complement strand
AAAAAACCCAAACCATAGAACATTGATTTTATTTTTCTCTCAGCTGCAAGTACAAGGCCTTTCCACACTGACTGCTGAAATCAGAAATTTATGGTGGGTGAACACCTCCAGTGTGTGCCAGACCCACCCACAGAGAAACAGGCCCTGTTCCAAGGGATGGATCACACGTGGGGTCAGCTACAGGGGAGAAACACAACCAGCCCCAACCTGGCTTCTCAGGCCCCAGCACAGCCAAACAAACATTAAACAAAACCACTGCTCAAAATAATATTTTGGCAAATACAAAACTGACATTTAAACATTATGTTTAATTATAAGACTTCTGATGAACTCTAATTTGAATGAATAATTTCTATATTTCAAATTATTTATGAGTCAGAGGAAGAGCTGCTTAGCAAGGCTGTTCAAAATACTTTGTCAATTTGCACAAATGACAGCAAGCCAAAGGAAACACCAAATAAAAGGAAAATGAGCGTTTCTGTAACTACAACCTTACATTTCTTTAAAATGCACTCAAAAAGAAAAGTGTCTGGTTTCATATTTTCCTGTCTTCCAAACAAATTAGAAAAAAGTGCTTTGTTTCAAATTTTCCTGTCTTCCAAACAAATCAAAAAACAAGCCAACTGTTGTACACCAATGCCTTTCAGAGTCACAAAAACATCCTAAGAAGAACACAATTAAGATAATTTGGCTGAAGACAGAGCTGACAGACAATGGAATGGATCACACCAATAAGTCAGATAAAACCCAGCATGAAACATGAATGGGAACAGAGTAATCAACACTAAAAAGGAAAACATTAGAAACAACACATGTCATTTCATTATGGCAAAATTAATGTAATTTGTCACCTCAGCTAAACATAAAATATTTCACCAAATAGCATCTATTTCATGACATAGCATAGAGTTTAGTCCAATTAAAAATGGGAAAAAAAAAGAAAAAATAAAAAAATCTTGCAAATACTTTACAACTGATACTTGTTGAGACAAGAGCTGGAGATTTTCTGTAAGCAGGACTAAAGGGAAAGGGGTTGGTGGTGCACCAGAATAAGGTGACTTAGAAATGAAAATAATGTTTTGGACCAAAAGGTAAAGAAATTTCTAGGCAGGCCTGGAATAAAAACAAAGCAAACACAAATCAACAAACAAGACTGAACAAATAAACAAAAACACAAACACCAAAACTTTGCATTAACTCAATACCTTCCTGTGAGCTCAAATTACTGCTTTTGTACAGTGTGAGCTGCTTCAAAGCTCTGCAAATTAACTCAACTTCAGCTCTAAACCACTCACCTCACTATCAATTTAGATCATTTCTTATAAATAATGCTCAGTGAAAACTTTTCACACGTCAGGGTAATGCATTTCTTCCTTGAAATTCTTCCTCACAACACATAAGGAATTTAAAAGAAACAAACCCAGTCTCTGTTTACACTTCAGGATGAGTTTATGGACCCTCAGGAATGCAGCAAAGCTGGTTTTACTCTCAGGTGAAGGACTAAAAAATGACAAGCACAAAACTGAGTTCCAAAAATTACCCAAACCAAGTGCAGATAATGAAAACCCCATCCACTTCCATATTTATCTAATATTAAATCATGTAGCTCTAAAGATTTTTGTCTGGAACAAATCAGAACAATAGGATTTTGACTGTACTAGTTTACAAAGCAAAATAAATTACCACTGTTGGACTGCATTGAAAGTCTAGATGTAATAAAAAGTAGCTAATTAACCCATTTATCACAAATACCAAACAGGCCAACGGTTTTTGTAATTATCAAGACAATTCAATTTTTGCTTTAGTGTGCAGGCTTGTTTGCCCAACTCAATTGGAGATCATCAAAATTACTTACAATACACTGTCTAGCAAAGCATGACAAAATTAGTCTGCTACAACCAATTAATTGAACTTAATAAAGCTTTTAAATTATTTTTGTTTATTACCACTGCTTTGGGGTTAATGATGTAGTCCTTTTTGGCTAGGAGGAATAATTAATATTATTTTAAAAGAAAATTAGATTTTCAGTGTGTTAAGATAGACCAACAACTCTCCCTAATGGGTAAATAGTAAATTATTTTTCAAAACCAATACTTAAAACAGTAATTTATTCCTCTAATAAAAGCTTCTGCAGTTGTGTTTACATACAGAGACAGATTATAGGCAAGATCTCATATTACTAAGGATGATTGCTGAGCTACTTCTCAACAAATATGTGCTAATTAAAATTAATACTCATAAATAAACCCCCGTTGTCTTTTCTAATGGAGAGCAATCTGACCATCATCATGTGGATACAGCTCTATAAAATTTCATGCCACAGGACTGCAGTTGATTAGCTACAGTCAAAAACTGCTAAGTTAATTGCTTTAATAAACAATGTCAATGCAATTAACATTCAGATACTCAAATGAAGTCATGCCATGTTCACCCTAAAGTATTAATGCTGAGAAATTCTAATGAAATTGTTCATCTCCTTTAATATAAAGGATAAAACAATATATTTACTGCTTTGAAAACTTTTTAATTGTTCACTCATGACAGGAAAATTCCCTCTCCTCTATACCTTAACATAAACATTTCCACCTGAAGAACTCACGGGTTATTTCAGAACGAGGGAGGAGCTAAGCATGATCCTATTTAGGAATTACCACAAAGAGAATTGTTCTGAACATCTCCAGATCTCTTCTGAAGCACTTCTTCCACAAGGGGTAAATATTCCATCACTACAGAAATGGTCTCTGCAGATTTAAAGCAGACAAAGCACAGGAGCAGCAGATTCTCATTGGGAACTGCCCTGCAGTGTCCAAGCTCTCCAGATCAGCTCTGTTCAAAGGCAATTCTGACACACAAATGCAGTGCTGGTGAATTTGGCAGCCTTTCTGTCTCTAATCCACACTGTCCTGGCACCTCCTGAAACCAGAGTGACAGAACTTTCATGAAATAAGAAAAAAGCAGAATAGAATTTTCCTATCTGCAGCTCAGTTTGGGACTTGAAATACAACTTCAATTTAACTTTATAGCTGGAATTCCCTGCTCAGATCCCCTAACTATTGCTGTATTTGTGTACCATTAAACGCTATGGTTTATTGCTAAAAATACCAATTCTTATTTACAAGATTTCTCTCCTTCAGTAAATCTCATCTACAATAACTCTGTCATTATCTGCTGTCTGCTATCTTCTGTAAAACAATTCTTTTTTTCTACCAACTACTCAAAATGTTGTATTATGAGAATAACCCAAAATGATGCATCACAGTACAATTCATCAAGTGTACACATGCAAACAAACCAACTTTAAGGAAACCAGTTTTTAGAAAACAGATTCAAAGAGTGGAAATTAAGCAAAGTCTGCCAAGAAGTGCTGATTTTAAAACAAAATACTCCTTCATTCAAAGGAGGGAAGAATAAGTTATAGGAAAGAAATGCTTCTCAATTATCTTATCCACACAATTTAACTACAAAATACTCCATATTGTTATTTTTCAGACGTGTGATAAACGATTCCTCACTCACAATGGCAGAAAATATCCCAGCAATAATGTGAAATTGTTTTCCAGCAAAGAACCATTTCACAAGTAAAACACTGAGCTCTGTTTCTATTGGGTTTTTATTACAGCTTCTCAAATTCCTCATCAATCATTCATAACAGCTCAGCTTGATTAAACTTTGTGTTATCCTTAGAAAGTTGATTTTATGTCTGGATTTTGCCAGAGCCTTGGCCAGACAGAATGACCAGAAAGAATCCCCAGTGAAGGCCATGGTCCTGTCTCAGCACAGCTTCCTTCTATTAACCCTCCTTCCCACACTGGCCCCAAAATTTAGATTTCATGGAAACCACAGAATCTGCTTGTGGCTTCTTGGTTTTTAATTCCTGTGAGGAGCAGTGAATGGGAGGAGGAATGCATTAGCTGTAATCCCAAAAATTTGAAAATCAGGCTTGAAAAACCCACTGGTTACTAAACTTTATGGAGACAGAAAACTCAAAAGTACATTGGTATCTTTGGATTCTTTCTCAGGGAAAAAGTTCAGGTGATTTGCAGTGGCCTGAGCTCACAGATTGTTGTTCACAGTGTGAAAGTTAAAAGGAAAACTAAAAATCTCTTAAAAGCTTGAAAACTCTGTTTATAGAGACTGATGGCTGCTGGTCCCTCTGTTGCAAAGGTTTTCACACACATTCTGCTTTACAGAATCAGAGAATCACAGAATGAACCAGGCTGGAATTGCAGAGCTCTGTCATTTTGATGGAGATGATGCTCCCCTCAGTTGGAAGATCAGAGTGTGGCCATCTTCAGAGCTTCCACTGCTCTCACCACATTTCCAAAACATCTAAAGGCATGAAATTGGTTCTCAATGTTGGAAATCAAGCTGCTTATTCACATCACTTTCACAGCTTTTCTTTCTTAAAATGGGGCAGAAAGTGCTGCCTTGGAATATTGAAGGGCCTGAATCTACAGAGAAATGCTTGAAAACCAAACCACAAAGGTTACAATACTCAGAACAATAAAATCACCTTATTTTTAAAATGACACCAGAATTTAACTGTGGAGCTTAGAGTATTTGAAATAAATAAGCCTGACAGCTTCAATGATCACGCTTTAACAAAAAACCCCATGAGTACAAATTATTTGTGAGATTAGTTTGCACCATGCTCATCAAAATTTTTGCAAAGTTTTAGCAAAGTCTCTGTGCAAGTGAGTTACTGCTTGTGCTAAGCATAATGAGATATAATTTAAATGATTTGCTTCTTCCATTACAATGATGTGTATCACAGAGACACACCACAGACACAAGCAAACATTTAAATTCTCAATCAATAACGTGCTCCTACTTTACTGCATTTCATTAGATAGACAGTCACCTGAGTTATTATAAAGCAAGAAATTACCGAGGCTTAAACCCAAAGCAACTTCAATTATCCCTTTATTCCAGGCTTTTGAAGTACTTAGTTATTCTTTCAGATTCTATTAAGCCATTATTGCTGCTTTATTGCCAGTAAAACAGTATGTTTTCAAGGCTTTGTAATAAGATGCCAAAGGAACATCTGTATGTGGAACAAGCTGTTTGGTGTTTCCCTGGGAGATCTGTCAGTTGTGCTGAGTTCAACAAAACCCATACATCTGTGTATAGAAATGTGTGTGCCAGGACATGCACTGCACTGGGCTGGATTTGTGTTTCATATTTATAAATATTCATTTGGGAAATTTCCATGCAAATGTCATTAGCAGTGGTCTGTCTTCTGTAAATAAGCTTTTAAAGTGCAAATCACATTTGGAGGGTTATTACAGCTTCTAAAAGCAAAGGCATCTCAAGGATTCTTACTTCTCAAAGGCAAAACCTCATTTAAAGCCAACATTTTTTGGTTAAAGCCTTGCTACTGGGGCCATCAGCTTCCAGCTTTGATGGAGTCCCACCAAATGATCCTTTTCCCAATCCACTTTTCTTTCTCTAGCCCAATACCTGCTTCTCCAAAATTCTTCAGGAAAATGGCAAGAAATGATGACTGACCTGTGTATCCATCCCCAAAAGATTCATGGGGTGCTTTGCAGGGACCTGGTCTCCAAGTCAGACTCCAAGGACTAGGAGTGAATTTCTTCCTTAATGAAATTAGGACAGACAGATGCCAGATGTGCCATTGGTTATTGCATGTTCAGCAATATGGAACAGGACATATACCACAGCCCCATAAAAATATAAAGAATCGTTCATGATGGAAATATTTCTATCTTTACAGAAAAAAAAAGTGCAGAGAAGTAATATTTCATCATGGACAAGCACAGAAGGGTCCAAGCACAGCACCACAGCACTCCCTTTCAAGGGAACCTAAGCAAGTTTGGTGCAGAACTGCTCCTTGCACACTCAAATAAAAATCCTCCTTATTCCATCTCAGAGGTTTGTAAAAGTTTACTCATGATCATTAAACAGGAGCATTTGAGGAGATAACAGCCCATTGCAGGCAGAAAAATACCTCTGGATGGTTATAATGCAATGACTCTTCCTTGCTCTCTGCAAAAGTTACCATCAAGTTGCCTCTAATAGAAATTAATAAAGTACAAATAATTTGGGGATTTCCTATTAAAAAAAGTCTGGGAGTTTTCTAAAAATATGTCAGCATCAAGAAGAAAAACAAACAACAAAAACCCCCACCAAATCCCCAACCCAAAAGTGCATGTTTAAATGAGAGAGTCGGGTTAGAAATGGAAGAAAAATCAATTTTTCAGTTTTGGTCCTTCCTGTTTAGAGTTTGTCTTGGTTGGATGCATTTAATGTTAATATTAACCACAATTCAGAGCAGTGGCCAGATTACACTGGGGGGTGAACTGGAGAAGCCAAGAGCCATTTTCACAGCTACTTCAGCTGAGGAGAAAAGCTCTCCTGCAACAAGATGGCAATCACATCCAAGCACTTTTGGCCCAGTAAGATTTTGGTTTTACCTCAATCTTTCCACCCATGCAGAAGCAGCAGAATGCAAAAATGTGTGATGATAAATCAGCATGAAAGTTCTGCTCACTTCTAGTCTGGCTTTTGTTGTTGCTGTTGCTTTTATTTACATAATTAATTACCACAGCAGCGCTGGCATGATAATAAACACCCATTAATTCAAAATATTTACCAAAAATCAATTATTTCAATCACACACAAGCTCTGAGTTGCTTTATAGTCACTATTCCTAGAAAAAGTGAAATGTCTGAGTCACTCTCACTTTGATTATAATTGGGAAATGAAAGTACTGTGACTCTTGGTCTAATTACTTATTTAAGTAATTGCCTTTAAGAACCATAATGATTCAGTGTCTGCTTATTTAAAAATATGTTTCCATGACAAAATCATTTGTGCTAACAGCCAGTAAACTTTGTGAATTATGAACATCTGTCCACAAATGCACACAAAATAAGTGATGCATCATTACCAGTCCGTGCTCTGCCAGTGGGAAAAAGGAAAATTGAACAGGTTAAGAAAGCAGCACACGAGGCTGTGCTGCTTCAGAAGTGACATTTTGGCTGGGGCTGCAGCAGAGTTACACTTGGGTAACTTTCTGTTTAACTCCCCAGGGTTGCAGATGTTCCTTGTGTTTCCCTCACCTCAAACATCAGTGACAGACTGGTACAAATGCCACGAACAGAAACATCTTTTAAGCACTTTGAGATTAAATAGCTCTGCTGCTCTAACGTTTGTAATCTTTGTTTCTGCTTAAGTTGATTGAAAACAAGTTATTTTTATTAATTTCTTCACTAGAACTTACCTGTGCTGACAACTTAGAATAAACACTGGGCTGAAAGAAGTAGATGGCAATGGAACTACAAGGAAAGTTAAGAAATTATATTAATTCAAGGTTTTATTCCATTAACAATTTCAAGGCTATAGTCCTATCCAGAGTCCCAAATTACAATATTACTGCAATTCATTGGGTGTTACCAGGTAGATCCTGCCATGTGGCCTGTGCATAGTTCAGGCTTAATTAATTCCTCCCAATTTCTATTGCCCTGAAGAAGAGATCTGAAGAGTAACCCCAGAAGACCAAAGTTTGTAATTCAACAACTCACATGAGATTGTTGTAACTCTTGACAAATGCTGGTTTTTATTTCATTTCCAGACCAATTACACTAAAGAAAAGTTGTCTTCAATATCATATGGTAGCATGAAAAATTAGATTTCTAAAATTTTAATGTAATAAATGAAGATTTTTCTTAAGTAAAAACATAACCTGTGCTATCCAAGTGTTTTCAGTGCATAAATAAAATTATCTCCTGGATATTTCATTTTGAACATTTATTTGCAGCACTGATTATGGAAGTGTTTTTTACTCCCCAGAATGCTATTTTTAAGGGATTATGCTGAAATGGCATCCATTCTTCCTAAATCTTAGAGAGGGGTTTAACACAGTGGCAAACACAGGTTTGATTTACAGGATGGAAAAAATTCCAGTAACACAGACCAAATGATTATTAGATACATCTCCAAAGTGGAGGAATAAATGCAGTGGTTGAGAAAAAACACCAAGTTCTCACATTTTAGTAAACTCATAGTGAGATTTTCTGCACAAGAAATCAGGGCAGACTGATTCCTTGAAGCATGGACCTAAATAAGCATCCTTGTGTGCTTTTCTCTGAGGGAAAAAATACTGAAAAAAAAAAAGAAAGAGGTGAGTACCAGTCATCTCCTCACTGATCTCATTAAAACTCACCCAGGTGTCCTCAGAGATGGATGCATCTGGGAACAAAGAACAGTCTAAAAGACACCTCAAGTTATCCTAATGTGTGAATATTTGCAGAAAACCTCCCATATTACAGCATTATTAAGCTATTGTATTTATTTGATTCAATTTTCCTGTCTTCCCTGATTTGGTATGGACTGTACTCTCTTCACCTGGAAAAGATTTTCTGTGAAGTTACAGGTCCTATTTTTCTATCCTGTATTCTCAGAAAAAGAAATACCCACTGAATAATTACACACATTCTAACTCTAAACCCCTGAAAATGCAGACTATTTTCATATAAAATTTATTTCTCCTATTCACAATTCCTGGTTTATTTTTTGTTTTACTAGATATGCCACAGTAACCAATTGCCAAGCAAATCATAGCTTGTGAGGTCATAAGAAATATATCTTAATTTCACTGTGGACTTTTCTTTCTTTCTCACCTGAGCAGAGAAATATCAAATCACTGAAATTTATTATCCAGAAATCCTTGCCTATTGAAGACACTTTAGCAAAAAAGCCAACAGAAATGAAATAAAAACCAGCATTTGTCAAACAGTTTTTCAAACCTTTTATCAAAGTAAGGTCAGTACCAGTGAAGATGTATAGTCTGCTTGCACATTTTCATATTTAGAAAGCTTGAAATCCATTTATATCAATAAACAGAGCCATTTTCCATAAAGTAACAGCCCATGGCAGCAGTCAATCTCAGGATTTCTCATATGGGAAGCATTCACAAGTCAATAGGATTCATTTTGTACAAACCCTGTGATTAAAATGGACAAAAATTTTCAATACTTACGTGCTTCAGCATGAGAATGCTCTCTAGTGTTTATTTTTCCCCGTTTGTAGCTCATTTTCATATCAAATTTTGTGTTTACATTACTTAAACCAGCAAACTAGAGCAGCACACACTGAGGAAGCCCAAGGTATAATTGGGAAATGATCATTACAAATGAGCTGCTCTTTGAGGAGCTGTGAAATACAGCCAGGTGGAACTGAGAGATGTCAAACAGGCCCAGGAGGGCTGCAGTGTGGGGTTGGACAGAGCCCTGTCCTGGCAGGAAGCCCTTGTTTAGATCAAGGGAACTGCAGCATCTCCAGATGTGGGGTCTGAGAAGCCCCTGCCCTGGTAGCGAGGCCTGGAAATAAGGAGGTCACACAATCTCCTTATTGAGATAAGGAGGTCTCAATTCCCCTCTTGGGGAAAGAACGAGCCTTTTTGGTTACGGCGAGAGAAGACAGACCCTGATCCTCTAGGAAACTCTATGTAAAATACCCTAATACCCATTGGTTTCTCACCCTTGCACACCCACCTCTGTACCCCATAAAAGAGACCCCTCTGCCCCGAGTCGGGGAGGATCCGTCTCTGGTCACCCCTTTGTGGGAGATGGAAGAACAAAGCTCCTTCTGCGGCACCACCAGCAGGGCCTCTCCTCTCTCTGTCCGGGCCTGGCCCTGGGGGTTTGCCTTGCAGAGCAGAGCTGAAATCACTGCTGAATCCCTGAGAGCTGATGGCTGCTGAGCCAGGCACCTCTGCAGGCACCTGAGAGAAGCCACGACCCCCTGGGAGACGGTTCCTCACGGGATCACCTCTGCAGAGGGTTCCTCACGGGATCACCTCTGCAGAGGGTTCCTGACGGGATCACCTCTGCAGAGGGTTCCTGATGGGATCCCCTCTGCAGAGGGTTCCTGATGGGATCACCTCTGCAGAGGGTTCCTCACGGGATCAGCTCTGCAGAGGGTTCCTGACGGGATCACCTCTGCAGAGGGTTCCTGACGGGATCACCTCTCCAGACAGTTCCTCACGGGATCACCTCTGCAGAGGGTTCCTCATGGGATCACCTCTGCAGAGGGTTCCTCACAGGATCACCTCTG
>JACBWW010000046.1:403164-417906 GCA_020086605.1 Lanius collurio | reverse complement strand
TGGAGTTGAAAGGACTTTATCAGAAATAACATCCCGATTTAGCAGGCCAGGGTACCTCTCAGACTGATGTCAAAATGTCAGATGATGTAAGGAGCCCACACTGTAAATGTATCAGTGGTTTAATAACAAGAAAATTGACTTCACTGAAGAGATTGAGTCTAAGAGCCTTCAGTCTCAGATGCTTGGAGAACAGCTTTTTGCTTTATAAAGGTCATCTGATTTATCCTGCCAGGTTCTAAAATCAGGAGANCCCAAACTCTGCACAGGTTCTGTGCCAGCTCCTGCACACAGACCCCAGCCCAGGAGAAGCTGCAGTTCCACACACAGAGCTCCTGCCCAATGCACAGCACAGCCAGCATGGGAAATGTTCACAGCAGAACACAGGGCTGCACCCTATTTTTAACTTCAGCACCACTCTGAAAACAGCAGCTATTTTTTTCTGTTGAAATGCTTAACACCCCTCAGCAGAAATATTGTGGCCACTGAAAGAATCAGGTAAGAAAAGAAAGCAGATCCTGTGCTATCATCCTGCTCCCTGTATCTCTGCACATTCCAGCTGTATTATTATTCTGGCATAGATGCCTTGCTTTAATTTGTTTACTGAATGTTTATTTCTTGACGGCCTGTCAATGAAGCTTGGCAAGTCCTTGAGTTATTTCTTTAAAAAATTCAATTTTTTTTATACACAAAGTTCAGTGGTACCTATCTATGGGCGCTTTCAATCAGCTTTCAAAAACTGGAAAAGAGCATTCCAGCATTCTAACTTTCTAGCAAACTATACTGATTTCATTCCATTTTTATCTGGAGTCTTCCTGCTGTGAATTGCCCAAGTTTGTACACCATATTTTCTGTTGTGGTCCTGATATGAAAATGGAAACACAAGAACACTGATAACTTACGGAATGGTAACTGCTGATATTTCATATTAAGGAATAAAAATACAAACAGACCTCAACACTACGTATCAAGCCTTGCATTAAAATCAATTTCTCCTGATGTGAGAAAAAGAATACTTTTGCTTTTAAAAACGATATCCTTTTGCAAAGGTCAGGACCAGACCCTTGATAAAACACCAGGAGCTTTGGGTGGCAGGCGTGTGGAAGCTGCTCCTCCCTGGCTGTAAAGCCCGTGCTGCTGCAGCACCCTCAGTGGTCATTTCATGTGCTCCTTGGACCAGCGTGTTTTGTGCTCTCCTCTGGAAAAAGATGAGAGACAGAATATATTTAGCAATTGCAAATGTCACTTCTATAACGTTCTCCAAAGTCTGCACGTTGCAGCAATCGCCTTCCCCAATAAAATTTATTAAATAGTGCCATCCAGTGGGGAGTGACTCTTAGCACAATGAAACTCTGAAAAACACCACGGTAACTCTAAATTCTTACCCTTGGTGCAACAGCAGAGAGTATTTCCACACTTTATCTTCTAAATAAGCTGAATTTTATAATAATCCCAGCTTCCTGGTGATATTTTGGCATGTTTTATGTAAGATACAGAGGCAATAAAAAAGCAGGAATTCTCTGCGATGTGAAAGGACACATTTAAGGGGCACAGTGACACAGTAGTACCATTCCTAAATCCTTTTAAATCCTTGACAGCATCTAAAAACATGACAAGAGATGTTAAATTTTACTCTCAGAGGTTCTGAATGTGCAGAAGGATAGGAAAACTTTGAAAAGGAGTGACCTGATTATTGATTTTAATTCTACCAGTTCATGTGTAACTGAATTCCCAGAAAAAAAAAGTGACAGAATCGTGAAACAATTTTGTTTCGCTTCCAAAAGCACCATTGTATTATTTGCTGTTAAGGGAACCCAAATACTGAGCACACAAAATGTATTACACCATGAAACATTTAGAAAGAGGGAGACAAAAATCTGCTTTTCACTCACCTGTTGCTATTGTTTACAGACCTGCAGAATTTTGTGCCAAGAGAAAGTACAAAAGCAAATTTCTGTGCAATTGGGAGAGCACTGGAGAGCCATCAGCAACCAAAGAGCTCATTCCTCTCCCCTGCTTTATGTTTCTCCATGAATTGCCAGCCATGAATCACAGTTCTCTTCACATAATGAAGTCTTAGAAATATCATGATCTGATGTAGCAATATAAATCTATATGGCCACCCCCTTAGAAATACCTACCAGGAGGCAAAGGGTGCTTTCTGGAAGTCATTCAATGCCAATACTCAGCTTTTTTTTCTTTTCCTTGGCATTTCACTACAGAAACTATAAGATGATATATGTCATGTAATGGCAAAAGCCACCAGACACAGTTCTGTGAGTGTAAAGTGTCATGAGTCAAAAATATTGCACGTGCAGAACTGGGTTTGTGTGTAAACAGGACACATCAGCACAAGAAAGAGAATTTAGAAATGGGTCCCTATTCTGGTATTCAGATATCCACTGGAACCATGCCAGAAAGGCAAAATTAATACATTTGCTGTGGAGAAGAGAGTCAGAAAGAAAAGTTGAAAGTACAGCACCCAAGTCCATTAAAATTGTAACAGTACCAGGTATTTCTTTTGTTAAAATAAAAAAAAAAAAAAATATCAAGTGACGAGCAGTGGCCTGGATATTAACAGTTATTCAAGGTAAGAAGAAAGTATAATATTCTTCTACTCTGACATATTTCAGGAACAGCAAATGGTTCCATCACCTTTGCTATTGCCTTATTTTTTACTCCTCTATTACAGAGATTATAGTGGAATTCATCTCAGCTAGTTCAGAAAGTTCTTTACAGATGCTTTGAGAACAGTGGAGTTTTAAACTATACAATAATGTATTTTAAAATTATCTAGGGGCACTTGGAGACAGAAATAACAATAATTAGGTACATTTGTAGATATAGAAAGAATATGAGTAAATTTAGGAGTTTTCCCATTACTATCAGCTAAATTTGCAGAAAGAGAAAAAACATCGTTTTAACATGTGGTGGGGGGTTTTTTTAATATCCCTTCATGCTGTTTAATAAAGGCTAGAGCATATAGCAAGAAAATAAACAAAACAAACACCTCAAAACAACCCAGAAACCCAGCAAAACAACCTTCCTGCAAGAATTTCAGACAAGAAAACCACGACTAACATTAGCAAAACTTCCTCATTAGCCTTCCCAAACCCCTTCCCTTTAATGGTGGCTTCTTGTCACAAAATCAAACAATCTGAGTGCTCTGAAAGGGAACAAACTCATCAGTATTTCCACTGGCCCAGTCAGTAAAGCTCTCTAATCCCCATGTCAGCAGGAACAGTGTTCAGAATGCTTTATTGGGCAGCACAGATGCCCACCCAGGGCTGACACCAGGAGGCTGCCACCAGCAGGGTCAGATGGATCCTGGCAGGGGCCACACGCCCTGCACACCCAGGCACAGCCATTGATGGGTGGATAAACACCACAGCACCTGCCCAAAGGAACAAAACCTTCCCCACACTTCACCAAAACCTACACCACCAATTTTTTTATGATGTCAGACACGGTGAGAGCAGGAGATGAGTAACCACACCCTCCACTCTTTCTTTCTAGCTGAGTTAAAATTCAGAGGAAAAGGAGCTGCAGCAAACAAGCCACACCACAATTGCATGGTTACAAGGCAAAATAAGAGAGAGTGGGACCTTAAAAAGAGAAGCCTGAACTTAAATGTCGCCCTGGTTTTTAGCCTTCTGATATTTCCATTCTAGTTACACACTTTCCCATGCTTTGTTCTGTAAACACTCAGTTGTTTTGCATTCCTTCATAGAGGTGGAGAGAAGCTGATGGATGGGTAACCTGTCCAGTGTCATGGGAGAGGTGGCCTTTTCTCCCTCCAATGCCCTGTCTCTTTTGTACAACTATAAGTAGTGGAGTCAGAAAATAAACTTCCTCTTTTCACCCTCACCTTCAGCTGTGTGAACACGCGTGTGCTTTCCGTGTCCTACCGCGACACTTAAATGCAGAATGGGCCAGGTAACCAAGCTAGAAATGGCTCACACACAGCCATGTTAATGAACCTGCACCTCCTTGCTTTATATCCAAGGTCTGGACTTAATAGAAGATCTAATCATAAATTCATAAATCGTGCTGAAAACTCTGGAGGCATTTATTTTTCAGCTCTGGCTGTATGTGAATGCACACACTTAAAATCTTTATGGACAAAGGGTGAGGATTTGCAAACTGCTATTCCTGGCCCAAGTGAACATGAACCCAGCTTTCTGAGGAAGAGTTTAATGCATATAAACCACAACATTAGCACTGCAGCTCCCTATCAGTTGCTTAATAAATGTAGGATTTAAAAGTGAGAAATGAGAGAGTTTCACCTACATCTTCTTATTTACAGGTTAAAAATAGCAAACCTTGCAGGCTGGCAGGCTCCCTGCTGTATTGGCTAACAGTCCTTGTGAGAATCCATTGACCCCTTCTGCTGCAAGGTAATTAAAGAATAAAATGTTGGCATTATATGGAGCAAGAACTGTATCCTCTCTCTTCTATTTCTCCACTTGATAGAGTGGATCTAAAAAAAGCCCTAGCAGCTACAGATCATAAAAGTGCTCATTGCTGTAAACCAGTGGGCACTGGGCCACCATCCAGGTTAGGTCACTTCCAACACCAAGTACTCTGGGATGCTGTGAACTCTGGCAGAGCCCTCTCTCCTACAATGCCATATCATTAGCTCATCACAAAGCTAATTTTCAGTGTTTCCTTGAGCTCATTGAAGGGAAGAAAGAGAAGACTGCACAAAGCCTACACCACTTTCTGTTTGTGTTCTGTGTGTGGCACAGAGAGGTACAAGAGAAGCACTGGACACTCTTTTCACCTCCTGGCTCATGCCAAGAAGATGCTGAGCTGTAGTGCCCTGTTCCCTCCCAAGTCTAACAAACATTACCCCATCTGCTCACCCAGTGTGTGGAATATCCACGTTGCCCAACATGAGATGCCCCATGAAGTCCTGGAGGATGAACTCCTTTCAGCTCTGTTTCCAGTGTTTGTTTTCCACAAATCCAAACCCCAACCCCACACCAGCTACTGTGAGAAATACCTCCACCCCAGCCAAAACCAGCACAATAATGTGCCTGCATTAAAATATGATTATTTTCCATATTCTCAGGAATCGATTATCTCTTTATAAATTCTTCCTTTTTCACACCAAGGAAAATAAGCCAGAATATTAGTTACCCAAAATCTTGTACAAATTATTCTAATGGTAATCTTAATTAATTTAATCTTTTTATAGGCACAAAAATGTCAAGCAATTAGTTTCTTCTAATTGTGCCAACAGAATTAGTAATGTATTAATTATTATAGCATAAAAATTGGAATAATGTAACTGTTAATTAAACTCAAAATATTGCTAAATAATTATTCTCAAGAACATAGCTTTTACTAATTAAAGCATTATTGCTAAATATAATTTCACAAGATATTTTATACAAGTATTCAACTCTTAATTAAATTATCAGTTGAACAGAAACAGTCAGATGCTGACGTTCTGCAGTTTGGAAACAGTTATGGTTAGTTGACTGTATATTTTAAAAAGAAATGCTTCTGCCTTAAAAATGATTTGGCACTTGATAAAAGTTCAGCAGCAGTGCCTTCAGTGAATTCAATCCATCCACTCATCACTCAAGAGGCAGCATAGACATGCACCTGAAGCTGATAAAGAACCAATGAACTCTTTCAAGGTATTTACTCAAATTAATTTTACAGGCAAGAATGCAGGAGGAGGCAGGGAGGGCTTGGCAGGGCTCTGCATAGAGGAATTCTCTTCCTGCAGCACCCCCTTCCTGCCTGCAGCTGATGCAGGTGGGGATTAACAAATACAAGTCTACACTCCATGAAATCACCGTTCAAGAAACAACCAAAACAAGGAAAGAAAAGGTTTCCCTGTAAAGGGAAGTTTTCACCACAGCTCAGTAGCTGTCGGTGTCTCCCTTTTCCTCTATCAGCTCCCTTATCAAAGCAAACCCCAAGGGTTCTAAACAGATCCATCAGTGTCGCCCTGTTTTTAGAAATCTTTTAGCCTTCTGATATTTCCATTCTAGTTACACCTTTCCCACGCTTTGTTCTGTAAACACTCAGTTGTTTTGCATTCCTTCATAGAGGTGGAGAGAAGCTGATGGATGGGTAACCTGTCCAGTGTCAGTGGAGAGGTGGCTCTTTCACTCTCCAATCCCCTGTCTCTTTTGTAAAACTATAAATAGTGGAGTCAGAAAATAAACTTCCTCTTTTTACTCTCACCTCCAGCTGTGTGAACACGCGTGTGCTTTCATGTCCTACAGCGACACATCAGCCCAGTGAAGTTTGTCCCCACTTCTGGATCTCACAGAGGCAGAATCAAATTTCCCCATTCATCTCACACTCACTCCAGTCAATCCCAGAGTTAAATTTATCCAAGGCTTTGATGGCACAGTTGAGTACCTCCATTTTCCAGAGTTCTTTGAACCAGCCAAAATCCCCAAACCTGGAGTGGTGACCATTGCTTGGAAAGGGTCGTGACAATCTTTAGTTTGGCCTCTGTGAATGCTGATGTGAGCTTCCCTCGGGGTTAGAGGTTGTACTTCTGCTTAAAAAGAAAAAAGCCCTCCCAAAAGCCATCCCACTAATGCAGCTTAGCATGCAGTATAATTATTGCAACCTTATCCTGCAGTTTTATGTTGTAATTTAAACACTCCATGTCTAATATGAAAGAAAGAAGAAAAACCTCTACTTTGGATACCTTTTCACAACAAACTTCAACAGTGAAGAAAACCCTCCAAACCCATGAAAGCTGATTTAATGTTCAAAGCACAAGCTCCACTGCTCCTGCCAAACTGAAGAGGCTCCCAAAGTAATCAGTATCATATTCCAAAATTACAGAGAAAGCTTACTGCAAATCTTGCTGAAGGACAACAAATTCCCTATAGCTTTTGAATTATAAATACACAGAAAACATTGCCCAGAGTCATGGGTATTTTCCAGACTTGGCAACTCTAACAATAAGAGGTCCTGGATGATTTGCTAGACTAAAACCTCTGAACTTGGTGGATAAGAGAAAACATAAGGAAAAAAAAAAATGTGCAAAATTCATTATTGCAGTCTTGGAAGAATGGGGACTCTTGATGCATATTGATAACTCTTTTTTCTGGGAAGAGCAGAAAATAAAACATCTGAAGCCCTGGCCATTCCCTTAATGGCACTCCTACATCCTTTCTAGAAGGATGCAATAAACCCCCCCCTGTGTTGATCACCACGAGCTGTTGGAGCCTCCCCCTGCTCCAGCGGCATTTCCAGGTGTTGGTTTGGCCCCTGTGCCCTCAGCTCCTCGCCCACAGAGATGTGGGACACCCTGAGGTTGGTGCCTTGTGCAGGACTCCACCCACACACTGGCACCTCTGCAGACTGGGCACAACCTCTGCACAATTCTGCTCCAGGTGAGCCCCTTCCTGCTCAAGCAGCCCAAGAAGAGATTTTTTAGTAAAAGCTGTTGCACTGCAGGACCCTGAGAGACACCAAGAGCAGTTGCCAGCAGCAGTGTAAGGGCACAGTGCCAGCATCCAGTGATACCTGAGATCTCAAAAGCTTTATCAGCCAGAGACTGCTCTCTTGGAAATCAACGGTGGATTTCACTTGCATGAACCTCAAATCTTTGTTCAATATTCAGTTTCAGCCTTTATTTAGTACATGCTTTTCAAATCCACATTTCAGATAAGATCAGACAGCCTTTGCAGTGAGAGCTTCGGCTGATGGAGCCAATTTGTGCCTCAATAACTTAAAACACTTTTGAGAGAACGTGTTCCAAACAAAACAGACTTTATAACAGCAGCAAAGTTATTTTTCATTTTTCACAAGTAACTTATTTTCATCACCTGTGAACACTGCAAAATGATTGCTGTGAAAGAAAACCAAGCACTGAAACTGCATAGCAAAATATCTGAATGCAAAAACTGAGCACAGGAGTACAAGAAAACAGAATTCCCATAAGCATCACATTGTTACCACCAGGAATAAGGTGTCTTCTGACATTTTAAGCATGACAGTATTTCTTTGCATTTCAATTTTGATATAGATAGTAGTCCCTCCATGAAATTGTGTGCTGTACCCAAAAGCAGTAGCTGGAACAAGATTTATGTTACTCTCCTCTTTGGCTGTGACACTGTGAGCTCTTGCAGAAAAAGATATCTATCAATTTTCCACAAGATAAAGGTGTCCTTTGTGTTAAAGAAGTGCAAGAATTCTGTCCCTGGAGGCACAAAATCCTGTCACCACAGTCCCAAAACAGGACAGAAGTAGAAACACTCTGGAAAAAACAAAATGGAGCAAAACACACAGAAAACAAACAAAAACCCCACCCCTTATGTAGGTGCTCAGAAATTCTTGTGTTTCATTTCATTGCATTTCATGTGCAGTGTGCTTTGGGACCATCCTGTGGGATGTGCCTTGGGACCATCCTGTGGGATGTGCCTTGGGACCATCCTGTGGGATTGCCTTGGGACCATCCTGTGGGATTGCCTTGGGACCATCCTGTGGGATGTGCCCTGGGACCATCCTGTGGGATTGCCTTGGGACCATCCTGTGGGATTGCCTTGGGACCATCCTGTGGGAGCAGGGAGGTTGGACCTGTGGTCCCCTCCAACCTCACTCAGACTGTGAACAATCTGAGTGGAGACAGAACCACTCTAAAGCAAAGGCAGAACACCAAGCACACATTAAATTCATATGTAATGCATAAATACTTAATAGAGCAGAGATCAATTTCCTGGAGGTCTACAGCAACCTGATTTTGTTCAACATTTATAAAATTTACAAAAAAACCTAAAGAACAAGAGGCAATCATTTATGTTTCTACATTCCTCAGAGGCAAGCAAAACAATGCATCTATTTTGAGGAAATATTTCTACCATTGCAGCACAGACACACATATATAGATATATTAAAAAAAACCCAACCAAACAAAAAAAAAAACAAAACAAAACAAACAAAAAAAAAAAAAAAAAAAAAAACACACAAAAAACACACACAAAAAAAAAACCCAACCCCAAAACTTAAAAAAAAACCACTAAAGAAATAAAGAAAATTAAAATATATGTTTAAAAAAAAACAAAAACCACTGAACTAATCCAAACCACAAAAGCACTGAGCAAACCATAGCCAGAGGAGCAAGAGGCAGCAATGACACAGCCTCAGGAGGAGCTGCTCCACCACAGCCAGGGCTGCTGTCAGCATTCTCTTGGTGTCCACTGTACCCTCATGCTCACGTCAGAATTTGGCCTCTCCCCCCCTCCTTATCTCAGCCAAACCTGTTTCCCCACTGCTGTCCTACACCAAACTCATCTCCAAAGTGGGATCCCTCAGTTTAACAAGTGCACAAACCCACAAACATTTGCTGTGGAATTCCAGAGCAGCCCAGTCTGAGAGGAACAAGGAGGATAAAGGGAGAAAATGAGCCAGCAGTGGAAGCACCAGGGCATTCTGGCTTCACTTCAAGCTAAGAGAGATTACAAGGAATTAGTTCATGCACAGACACAGCAGCCCATCCACAAGTGGTTCCAGAGCAGATTTACACAGCCAGAAATGGATGAGACACCCCAAGGGAATGTGAACCATTTTGCTTTAAAAAGGATTCAAATCTTGTCATAACAGGTCCTGTTTTTCCTGTCCTGGAATTTCCACGTTCCTTTGCAGGTGAGAGGACAAAGCTGTCACCCTGTACCAGAATGGCACTCGGTGTCACACAGGAAACCTGAAAACCTTAGAGACTGAAAGAACCACTGAGAGTGCTGGCAAAAGTGGCTGAAGTTTTCTGGATTGATTCAGGGCTGGGAGAGATCTACCCCAGATCCACCAAGTAAAAATTCACATTTTATTAAAGATCTGGTGATTCTTCTAACTTCAGGGCTTTAACTGTGAAGTTGTGCTGTAACTAAACTTCAAAACTGAGTGGAAAACTTTAGAACATACAAATAGTGGTGAAAGCAAAAAAAAAGAAGACAAAGCCCTCCATGGCTAATATTTTGGAAAATAAGGACAATTAGAAAATTTGTCAATCCCACATTACAATACTTTACATCAAAAAAGTTATTTTCATGGGGTTTTTTGTTTTCATATCATCTATTATGATAGAAATTACAATTATTCAGCTACATTATTCACTTTAAAGTGGTCAAGATTACATTCCTGTGTAGAAAATAAATTGATCTGCTTAAAGAGTAAGGGAGCAGTTGCTGGAAAGAAACCTTAAGTTCACAGAATTTATCATCCTATCCCAGCAAACTCACACTGACCACTTCCTTGCATTAATGCTTTAAGGTTCAAGTACTCACTGATCTTTAAGTCCTCAGACAGAAGCCTTTCACTTCTCAATTCTCATCCTCAATACATAAATTATACTCCACTCCTTTCCTACATTTGGATTTTCTGACAGCTTGTGCCCATGGCAATAGAAGGTCCACTTCCCTTTTGTGAAATGAAATATCAGAGAGAAGACAGGAAATTCCAGCTACCAGGCTTGAGTGCTTGTGAAGATCATATAATTTCTCCCAGCTCCTATTAGGAGGGCCTAGGACTGGCCTCTGGCACTACCAGTCACTCTTCCTTTATGATAAAAACACATCAAAATTATCACTCTGAAAGTTTCTTAAAAGGATTCATGAGTTTTGTGGGGATGGCAACTACGGCCATGTAAGGCAAGGTTTTGGGGTGTGGTGCAGCACTCCAGGTCTGAAGGGGGAGTGGGACAGTTACCAAGTAACACAAATTCTCATTAAGTGATGCTAGCTTGGGAAAAGGCACAAATCCCCTTTAATTAGCTCTGATAGGCAGCAGGACACGGATTCTCCCTCTGGGGCCAGAGCCCTCTGCTCCAGCCCTGCCTCAAGGTCCAGCCCTGCCCGTGGGGTTCCAGCTGTGCCATGGTGGGATTCCAACACCAGCATTCCCTGACTCCAGCTGGGCCATGGTGGGATTCCAACACCAGCATTCCCCGACTCCCTTTGTCCTCCTGGCAGAGGAACTTTGTCAAACAGCACCCTTCAGCTCCTGGGAGCCCCTCAGCAGCACAAAACCTTAAGAGCAAGGACAATCCTGCTTTGGATGTGTTTTTCCATCACCACCAGATGCCAAATCAAGCCTAACCCTGCAGCAAGCACGTGTTGTTTACCAGCTCCACTTGTGATTATCTCCTGATGCCAAGGGGGTCAGAGGCTCCTGCTATTAGAGGAAATGCAGTGCATCTTTTATTACCATAATGCATCAGAAAATTCACACTGAGCATTAACTGTAAACATGGGGACAAAAGGCCAGCAATTTTTAAATGCTGTTTACCACTTAACAACTGTTTTTCATTCTGATTTGGCAATACAAACTAAACCTCTGGAGTCTAAGTGATAGAAAATCTTTCTGTTTTATTTCAAGACAATCACTTCAGTAAGTGCAAAAAAAAAAAAAAATCACTCCATGCAAAGCTACTCAAGGAAGAAATTTGGAGTTTATTAATCATTAAAGTCTTGTGCTCTGGCTGCATTTTAAATCTTAGTAAAGGCAACATATTTCTTGAATGAAATTATGAACTTCATTTAGAGTAAAATAATGCCATGTTAGTAAATAAATCATCATGTCAGAACATCACTGGTTTGATCAAACATCAATTTCATCAGAGTTTGGTCATCGAAGCAGAATTACTGTATAGCACAAAGCCTTCCTGACTGCCCCTCCACTGTGAAAGGGCAACTTGGAGCTAATGCTCTTGTGTGTCCACTAATGTAGGAGTGTGGAGAATTTGTGAAAACATTCTTTAACCTTTTGACTGTTCCAGTGCTCAAAAAAATTGTGGAAACACTGAGTACCGAGGATGCTGAACACGTGCAACTCTGAGCTACAATCTTTAGCTACCAAATCACAAGGTTAACAATTAGAACAATATTTAGCTGACAAGTCCAGCTGAATGCATAAGCCACATTATCTGTGTTCTGGGGTTTGGTTGAGAATTCCTTAAGATCCCTTTTAAAGTCACACCAATGGCATTAAATGCAATATATAACTTTTTGTTAAAAGAACTGAGAAGTCACTAAGCTTCAGCTGTTGGTTTAAAAGAGGGAGCTTCCTCTCTCTCCCTCAACACAGATTTTTCACTACAGTAGAAAAAATGTAGGTGCCGCGGGACTCAGTCGGCTCAGGGTGATTTCTGCAGTTCAGGGCAGCTCCTGAAAGGTGCAGTTTATTTGCAAGGGCCGTGGGTGCAGGAGCTCTGCTGGAGCTGCCACAGCTCAGAGCATCCCCAGAGAGAGCCAGAGAGTAAGAGTGAAGAGTACAGAGCTTAAAAGAGAGTAAGAGTAGAGAGCATAAGTGACCTAAAAGTCTCATTACATGATATTCTATCTCTTCCTATACTGAATATGGCAATGGTACAACATCCAATCAATAGAAGACAGAAATCCTTATAGAATTTACACACAACCTATCACAACTACTACATTACCATACTGGGTTACATTTTAACTCTTAAAAACTACTTTCTAAAACTACTTTTGTCTTCCCTGCCACACTGGCAGGGTTTCTCTGACCCTTGGACTTCTCTGTTTGCTGAAGCATCCCCTTCTCTGCCAAAGCCATTGTTCAATGCAGAGGGATTCTCCTTCAGCTGGCCAGCCCATTGGTTTTGGTTGTACAGTAACTCACAGCTCGGTATCTTATATCTCAGAGCCAGCTTTCATTTCTATTTCACTTACAGGTTTCATATTTTCAGAATCTTTTGCCAAGCAGTCATATTTATAAGGTTTCCCTATTTCATCCTCCCCAACAACTACAAGCACAGAATATTTTCTGTGTCCCCCCCCACTTCAGCCAGTGAGAATAAGGGATGTGGGAAAGCACAGATTTGTGTCAATTGGCTCTCACAGACCAAAGACTTGCCCAGAAGCTTCTCCCCTGTGTTCATGGAACCTCCAGTTCCAGGGCTGTGCAGCTGCTGGTGAGAGAACTGCAAACATCTGCAATTCTCACAAAGCTGGGACACGGGGACTCATGCAAAATGCAAGCTTCCAAAATCTCTTCTGTCACAGGACTGGCTCTCCCTCAGCTTTTCTGAGGAATGTTAACCCCAGGAATGCTAGGAATTATTGTAATAGAAGCCTCTTCTATCTCCTCCTGAAAATCTTTCAATATTTGGGGAAAAGGAAAAACCCAAACATTGTTACCTCCTGCTTGCAGACACTTTCAAAACTTGAACTGTTTTTCAGATGCTTTGTTTGGAATAAATACCATTTAAACTAGAAAGAATCTGATTTAGGGACAGCTCTCCTCTCCACTCATTGTATACTTACATTTCAAGTGTGCTGGAATTGAATCTCAGTCAAAAACAAAAGGAGCTCAATATTCTCCTTGCATCAACAAGAGGGTTTAGTGGGGACAATGTGGGATGATTGATGACATTCTTCTTCTCTGCCATTACCTCTGAGAGCCACTGTTGGTAACCTGAAGAGGATAATCACCTCTGAAAAGGAGGGTTTGTGGTCAGATAGAGTAGCTGCAGTCCTAGAGAGCCTGACAGTGGATTAAACAACTACTTTCTATTATTTGATATTGTTTTCTCTCATGTTAGTGCACTGATTTCTCCAACTAATTTCTCTGTGGACATTACAGGATGAGAAGTCACTCAGTCCCCCGTGGTGGAGAGCAAAGTTAAATACAAACCCCGTTTTTTTTCTCCTGCACACTAAAATAGAAATCTCCAAAGTCCTTCCATGTCACCTGTGGCCCCAGTTGCTGTGTATTAAAGCTGCCTGTGACTGTCTGCCACCATTCCCATTCACCATCAGAGACAGGGCTGCTAACAACAAAAAAGGGTATGGGGAACCCCCACACCACAGATGTCAACACCAAGGCTCCCTGTGCCCCCTCTCCTGGGCCAGGAGGCTCTGACAGATCCTCTGCCTCTGTGGAGGCTAAAACCCACCAGAACCTGTAATCCCATTCAGGATCCAGCCAACCCCAAGGACACTACCATCTCCTCCTCTCTGGTTTTTAAATGCCACGAAACAAACTCCTGACAATTTGAGCAAACCTGAATTAAACCTTTGAGTGGACAAATTGCATGGCAGTGGGAATGAGAAACACAGATTCTAGTTCTGGTTACCTTTTTGTTTTTCCTCCTGCATTTGAAAGGGGTAGTAACAAGTTTGTTTTGTTTAGTTTTTTTTCAATTTTGCAATAAAACCCACAAAATTATTGCTGAAAAATGAGATCAGCTCTTACGTGCTGAGTATTTGTAAGGAGCAATAAACAAAGCAGAACCAATAACACTTTGTTGCTCTTCATACAGTAAAGAGGCTCCCTTGCCACCCCTTCCTTTTGTAAACAGAAGCTTGAAATCAGTAGGTTTGGATTTCACATTGATTCTGATTTCTATCAGAGCATTTATTTCCAGTTTTTCTACTCTTGAGCTGGCTGCTCCCTGTGGCACTCAGAGCTTAGCATCAAGCTCTCCTTGGAATAAAAAAACCCAAATCAAGTGTGTGCTCTCATTTAGACACCAACTGAGCTGTGCCAGCAATTGAAAGCCTGGCTTATGCCAAGCCTAAAGCTTGGCTGCATTTGTTAGAATGCCTCTTAAAGGAGGACACTGTCATGCAGAGGAGTAATCCTCACTCTAAGAACATCAGGTTACAGCCTTGCCTCTTCCTTATCTTTTCATCATTAACATTCTGGATTCTATATTCTGAAAAAAAAAAAAAATTAGTAATTGTTATTTTTTCCCTCTTGAAAGATACACTTTCTCTCTTTAGCTGGCCCTTCACCAGCTGATCA
>JACBWW010000046.1:352883-388200 GCA_020086605.1 Lanius collurio | reverse complement strand
AAAAAAAAATCATACAAACTTTGCTTTGTCTTTGGGAGGACTGTCAGCCAACACTTTACTGCTTCCAACAGCCAAAATCACTGGCACATGTGGATTTTTTTTTTTTTCCTCAACAGTGCCCTTTGTTTTCCTGAATAAAGTAAATGCCATTGTCCTCTGCTGCACTTTTAAACCATTTTACACTTTTACTACTGGCACACTTGCAGTTTGCTACAGTCCCTGGTGTCAATCTGTCATCCAAAATAATCCTTTATTTCAGTGGCAGCTGAGTACTGAAGGAAAAATGTTATTTATTTGAAAGTTTGCCATAAAACAGATGTAAAAACAACAGTCTAGTAGAAACATCAGAGTTTCTAGTTTTCTAGAATTGTAAATATGGCACAAACCCCATCTCACATTTCTTAATGTAAACATTTTAAAGGAGAGGGAGAGAAATTATTTTATCTTTTCTCTTTGGCTAGGGATATCTTTTGGCAATAAAATATAGGTAGACCTTTAAGCAGAAAGAGCAATATACATTCATATATAAACTGTAAATTTAAGCTCAAGAGTCTTTCTATGTTTTCCCAATTCAAGATCAGAATTTCCAAATACTAAAAAACAATCTTCACCCTTTCATTCATGATATAATTGTTCCCATTTAACTGGGGTCTAAATGCCTGCCCATCTAAGGGTATCTGCTCTGATGTGATAAGGCCAAGAGCTCTGCAGGATAATAACACTCCAATTTATTCACCTGCAAAAGCAATCTGCTCAAAAGTGCCTTGTTCTTCTAACAAGCCTGAAAATGACAACTCTAAAATGGCCTAATCTCAGTAAAATGTGTTTCCCAGTGTAAAAGGCCTCACTATTCTACTACAGAAATTCCAGTCCAATAAGAAAGAAACCCCATTTATCTGCCCCCTCATTCATCTGAGACACTTTTCTCCCTTTGCCTTTAGTCTGGCAAACCAGGAAACTCTGCTTCCATGTCCCAGTAGGTGTCATAAGTACCAGTTTGTGTTCAGTTTCTTAATCTTTCTTGACCTATATCTCCCATATAATAAAAATAACTCACTGGAGTAAAATCTAATTCAGACCCACACAGTTGTTTCAGGAGAAATGAACCTTGCAGACTGCGTAGAGCTGGGCAGAAATTCCATTTAACTCCTTTTGACCTGGAAAGAGCAAGCCACACCAAGCAGGCTGCACAATTCCTGCAATCCATGGCAGAAAAATGTCCTGCCTGGTTCCTCTGGACTGCTCTATATATAGATGTTATTAATATGTGACCATAAAATTGTCTACTCCCTCTCAGATTTAGCCACTGAAATTTTTAATAAGTAATGTGTCTAATGTATTAGATATTAAACTAGACATTAGCTGCCAGATCTCACTAAGCTGTGCAAAATTATTTTAGCTACTTATCAAGGTGATATCTGCTGCAATCTCATTTTTAACAAAGCACAGTAGGAAAGCAAAATTTCTCATGCAAAATTCTCGGGAGGACCTTGTCATCCCCCCTAATCAAAAGGGAGCAAATGAGTCCTGCCATAGGAATCCATCTCTTGCCTCCTACATGTAGAAATAAGGAACTTCTGCTTCCAGATGGACCTTCAGAAATCAAGCTCATCATTCTCTTACTGACACAAACCACTTAAATGCCAAATATACATAATAAACCTTTGCCTGCCCTCTTTATTTAACGTGGCTTTTGCACCACTTACACACCACTAAATTCCATTTCTTCGGAAATACAAACTAGAGGTGCTGCCATACAAGTTCTCAGCCTTTATATCTTCAGTAGTATTAGTTTTATGCCCCTTATTTACAGGGCTGGTCTTTTGAAATGGTGGTATGAATTTATGCTCTAAACCAGCCAGGAAGTGTGCTCATTAAAAAACTCTCCTATGTGTAAAAAAGAAACATGCCATGGACATTGATAGTTATCCACAGAGCTGAAAAAACCACCCCAACTAACCAGGGTAGGGATAAAACTCTTCATGAATAAATCAAGCACACAAAATTTGGCCAAGTGATTGGTACCACACCAGAAAGCAAGAGAGGGGCTTAATTAATTGCCTGAACCTAAATATACATTCATATTTTTTAGTTTTGTAGAGCAGACAAGTCCAAAATACTTCACAACAGATGTATAGAAAGGACAAAAAACACCATTCAAGTATGCAAAGTTCCTGCCCACCACAGGGGATGGCATTACACATTTCAATTTTAGTCAGACAAAGAGGATTTTGCTGAACAATTAATATGCAATCTGTGACGTTTTTATCCAAAAATACATTGGTGAGTGCTAATAAGTAGGGACTGATTAATTATTCACTGCCAAATTTGTGTGTTTGGACTGAATTCTTTTCTGCTGCTGCTTTTATTCCAAATGCCATCAACATTGTCAAATACTGGGAACTGGAGTAACACAAACCAAAGAAAGCCCTCCAATGCAAAACAAGAACTAAAGCTTGAGCTGACCCCCAGTCTGCTTAACACAGCTTCTTAGGGGGTTCTGACTTGTTTTTTCTCTCAGTCTGAAGCATTTCTCCTGTTCCCTGATGAAAATCATTGATCAGTTTAACGAGCACGTTCAAGCAAGGCTGACCAGAGGGGTGGAGGAGGGATGTTCTGAGTCTTTTGTGGCTCACACTGCCCAACTGCCCATCCCTCAGCAGATCTGACAGACTCCAGACATTAAATTAACTGAAAGCACGGTTCAAAACGAGGTTTTCCTTTCTCACACACATTAAACAGCCTGTGAAATGCCTTGGATTTTGTGTCTGAATCCATGAAATGCAGTGGGGGGGGAATTAAAAATAGAAATTTGTGGTTGAGTTTGTGCTCACCAAACCTTCCCTGCTTTGAGTCCGTGGCTGAATTGATCTGAGGGGAGCAAAGCTCTGAGCACACTGAACAGCACAGAAATGGAAGAGTGAAATGGGAGTATTTAAAAGAACACAGCCATGTCAATGGGTTTCCTCCAAGGAACCTGAGCACTCCATTGCTCCCCCAGTGTAGAAAATATATATAGGGGGTGCTGTGCTCAGTCGGTTCAGGGATGATTTCTACAGTTCAAGGCAGCTCCTGAAAGGTGCAGTTTATTTGCAAGGGTCGTGGGTGCAGGAGCTCTGCTGGAGCTGCCACAGCTCAGAGCATGGCCCAGAGAGAGCGAGAGAGCATCAGGGTAAGAAAGAAGAGTAGAGAGCTTAGGAGACGAGAGCTTAAGAGAGAGAGCTTAAGAGAGCTAAAAGTCTGGTTACATGATATTATATCTCTTCCTATACTGAATATGGTAATGGTACAACATCCAATCAATAGAAGACAGAAGTCCTTATAGAATTTACACACAACCTATCACAACTATTACATTACCATACTGTGTTACATTTTAACTCTTAAAAACTACTTCCTAAAGCTACTTTTGTCTTCCCTGCCACGCTGGCAGGGTCTCTCTGACCCTTGGACCTTTCTGTTTGCTGAAGCATCCTCTTCTTTGCTAAAGACATTGTTCAACCAAGAGGGATTCTCCTTCAGCTGGCCAGCCCATTGTTTTTTGGTTGTACATTGACTAACAGCTTGGTATCTTATATTTCAAAGCCAGCTTTCATTTCTATTTCACTTACAGATTTTATATTTCCAGAATCTTTTGCCAAGCAGTCATATTTATGAGGTTTCCCTATCTCATCCTCCCCAACACCCCAGCAAGCCCTAGAAGGATTCAGGGCAATCAGCAAAGACTGCTCATGGCAAACCATGGATATTTAAAAGAGTGGTGCTGCAGAGCCACGGGGAAACGTGATGATGGACTGGATGAAGCTGTGTCACAGGCAGGAGCAGGGAGTGTGCCATTAAGGACTGGAACATGGCAGCTCTGTGAGACCCAGCAGGATCTGGCTGCAGCTCCCAACAGCAACGCTTAATTTGTGCTCTCCTGATAAAGCCCCACGCACAAAGATGTGGAAGTCAGCAAGGGGAGGTTAATGGCAGTGAACTAGAATAAAACTAAATGTCACTACATGTTACTTTTCTGTAGAACCTTCTAAGTAGATAAGACATGTTCAGGAAGCTGTAAAATGTGCCCTTTCCTTACAAGAAAAAGGTCAGTTCTGTGCTAACAAATTGTAATCAGTTAGTCATAAATGATCATATCAGCAGCTGAAGTGTGGTTCCTTACATGTAATTTAAATATTGTTACAACTGCCTGAGTCACAGAGAAGCCCACTTTGCACAGTGCAAACTCCTGCATGCATTAAAATAATGCAATTCATGAAAATATGAACACAAAATCATGAAGAAGGAAGAAATTACCAATTTCACAGCAATGAAACATGCTTAAATAACCAATTGTACAGTTGCCTTTGGCATTAAAGAGTAATACAAGAAATGCTTAAACATATTCTGTGATTCAGTGGCTCTCTGCTGCTTTAAGAGAGCAGCTCACAGAACAGTCAGCTCTGCTGGTTGCAAAGCACTGAAGGAGCAGAAGTTCTGCTGCTCCTTGCTTGCATCACTCACTCAGAGAGCTCAAGCTCCCTTTGCACAGTCCCCAGCACAGTTTTATAAAGCACACAGAGCACCAGGCCATTGCTTTCCTCTTCTCTCTCAAGAACGAAAAATCAGCAGCAAAGCCAATATTAATTAGCAGAAGTCCAATACCACAAGTGCAATATTGGGATAGTTTTGTTAAGATAAAAGAAACCAGTTCATGTCTCGAGGCCAGATGAGACTTTTGCTCTGCACCTCTTATTTTTGTGGCACGGTGTTGTTATTATTAAAGAATTTTTAATCAGTTGTGTTGTTATTTCAGCATTTCTTCCTATTCTGGTGCCCAGAGTCCTGTTAGGTCCTTAATAACAAGTGTGCCATTCAAAGAGGGTCCAAGTCATGGGGTGCAGACAGAATTCCCTAAGAAAAATAAGTCCTGAGCCTCCACCTGCTGAGAAATGCCAAACTTAATACTCAGTTCAGAACAATCTTAGGGGCATTTCACACAGATTTCTTACACTGGTGCAGCACATACTGTGCTCAATAGTTAATTATCGATGGTATTTTAATTCCCAACCACTAACAAGCCTGTACAATAAGGCTGTGGGTGTTTTGTTCCTTTGAACACTGTATTGAGTCGTGCATTTCAAAGCTGACAGACCACTCTAAAGCTGAAAGGCACACACTGAATACTAATGCTTGTTCTGAGGCGAGAACAAGTGTATTCAGCTCTAACACACATTCAGAGCCACTTCAGTAAAATCTACTCATGCTAATATTTTGCAAAATGCAGGCAAAGGATATAATCAGGGAGCAGGAATGCTGCAGCTCCTCTCTTTGCTCACATTGACACACTCTGCTCTGAAATACCCTTTTGACACTGCATTTTTAGCATAGCTACTAAAGACTAGAAAGTCACACCCAGGTTTAACTCCCAGGCCATTTATCTACTAATGACTTAAAAAGGTGATAAAAAATGTCACATGGCATTGTGGTTCCTGTGTTCTTTTCAAAAACTCAACTTTATCCTATATCCTTTAAGACAAAGCCCACCCGGATTATGCAGATAAAGTTGGGTTTATCCCAATTATGTAAACTTCAAGAAGGGGCATTTACAATTTTCATTTGATTCATACTGTGCTGTATTTCCCAGGAAATACAGTTATTTACAGAGAGGTACAAACTCAGTTCAAGTAAGAAGAGAGATCAACACAGCTGCCATTTTCTGCTTCATTTCTGACATTATTACAAGAGAGATTAAAGAAACAGTACTTATGGAACTTCTGCTGACATTTCAGTTCATTTTTAAATTTTTATCTCAAGGTTTACAAATGGTGAAAATCTGAATTGCGTTGAGGTCAATGAAATGTTTAATTTCTCTTTAGTTAAACCAGGTTCTGAGTGACTCAGAATTTAAATTCTTGCTTGAAATAGCTAAGCTTATCTCCTTTTATTTCTTAAGATTCTATATCTTCAGTTTCTCTTTGTCTGAGTTAGATTTGTGTGATGTGACTGTGTGAAAAACACTTCTAATGGTAGTAGTTAAATTTCAGATGACACTGTCTCACTTATATATGTAATTTTTAAAGAGAAGTTTACTATTCAACCTGTAATTTTGTAATGCAACAATCTCCCCAATCCCCTCCTTTCAAAAGCCATCTTTCACTTTGAATTCTCTTCTGGGTACATAATCCTGCAGCAAATGCAAAGCTGCAATCAACCCACAGAAACTTCCCATTTGAGTTTGCAGCACAACCATTCCACGTTTGCTTATCCAGGGAGCAATCCAAACTGCCTTCAATTGCAGTGTTGTCCTTGGAAAATAAAAAAAATATTCCAGGATAAAGCACTAAGTTATGCTCCTTGCCTGCAATCTGAAGGCTACAGAGAATCTCTCATCCTTTTCTGAACCATTTCCAGAGCAGCTGGGACTGGAAATGAAACAGAGGCTCTCTCAAGGTGGCAGCTTTGTAAGGAGCATTGCCCATTTCTTTCTTACTTTAATCTTTTAATCCTACTAATCCATATTATTTACTCTTTTTTTTTTGTCCTCTTGTATCTAAACTGACGCTTCTGTCCTTGCCAAGGCCCCTTCTGCTCTTTCATGTTTATTGTTTACTCTGTACTTTTGAAAGCAGTACTGGAACAATGTCTGCAATAAGTTTGAGTGATTCTGACAGAAACTGAACTGATCCAAGGTGAAAATTTAAAAGGTATTTTCAATCAAGTAATGAAGTTTTAGGAGAGTTTCCTTATGACAGTGATGACTTAGTGATAGGATTTAAAAATTTACTGAAAGGACTGCCTGACAGATTTTATCATACAATTATCATTGTCTATGATAATAGCAATGAACTGAAAGAGGAGAGATTTCCATTAGCACCAATGTTCCTACACAATGCCAGAAAATCAGTGTCATAAAATGGTTTAGGTTGGAAAGGATCATAAAATTAATCTCATCCCACCCCCTTCCATGGGCAGGGAATCTTCTGCTGGACCAGGCTGCTCCAAGTCCCATCCAGCCTGGCCTGGGACACTTCCAGGGATGGGGCTCCCATATTAGAGATGGCAGCCTTATTTTAAATAAAAGCAAATATCTGTGATTTCATAGCTTGCTTTGCAAAATATTGTTTTGCAACTACTTGAGACTGTGACACGAAGTGAAGATGTTTCTCTAGCAAAGTTTGCATGCCTTATGGTTTTTCTTGTAAAGTTTGCATGCACAAGTTTTACCTCTGAGTCGACTGCAAGGATAGAATTCAGTATTTCTTCCCAAGGAGATCAAATAAAGTTTGTCCTGCTCCCCTCAACACACACAAACAACTGCAGTAAAAATAATGCCAAAAGCCTGGGAAGCTTACAGAGAGAAGTTTATCAAACCTCACTCAAGACTTCCTAATGGATTTTCTTGCCATAAGACACTTCACCATCTTCATAAATTCATTTTCAGGAGGCAAAATTAAATTTGCTGTAGATAAGATTAAAAGGTCACAAACAAAACCTTGCCATTCAGTTTGCCCTTTGGAGTCAGTTCCCACTATGATACATGATCTGCTTAATTAAGTTAGAATTTGGTGTGACCACCCAGCTTCTCTAAGATGCCTCTTTACCATGGTGAGCATCCCTGAGCAGCTCTAAATGTGCAGTCACAGGGAGGAGTCTCAGAGCACAAAACTCACAGCTGTGAGCTTGGTGGGCTAAAATTCCCATTAGCTCCTCTGAATTGTAAAATAAATACAAAGAATTAGCAAGTGCAAATGTAGAATCTGACTGTTACAGCAGATAACAGGATGCAGAAGGTTAAGTGAGATAAAAAAGACCAATTTTTTTGTTCACACCACTGCTGCCAGTATGTTGTGAATATTTTAAGCCTGCAGAGGTTCAAAAAGCAAATAAATTCCCAGATGAGAAGTCTAAAGAAAAAAAACAACAAACTATTCCCTGGTCTGGGAAATGAAAGAGCAGAGAGTGGGAACCAGGTAACTGCTCAGTACACAAAACAGATTTTTTTCCTCCTCTAACACCTCTTTGTGGAAAGTGCATCACACACAGTGCTGTTGGTGTGGAGAAAGTGCTGTCACATGAAGGGAGCCTACAAGGAGGGGCAGAGGGACTTTTCATAGAGCATGTAGTGACAGCACGAGGGGGAATGGCCTCAAAGCAAAGAGAGGAGCTTTAGATTGGATATTGGGAAGAAATTCTTCCCTGTGAGGGTGGGGAAGCCCTGGAAGAGTTTGCCCAGAGAAGCTGTGGCTGCCCCTGGATCCCTGGAAGGAGTCCAAGGCTGGGTTGGACAGGGCTTGGAGCAGCCTGGGGGAGTGGAAGGGGTGGAATAGGATGATCTTGAAGGTCCCTTCCAACCCAAACCATTCTGTGATTCTGTACCCAAGACTCAGAGGACAAAAGAGAGAGACATGCTGCAAGAAAAAAAAAAAAGGAAAAAATATATCATTCTTCCTGCAAGTTATTTGCAAATCACCTGGTGGTTTCACAGCTGTGTTTTTCTTGAAAGTCATAAAAATAACCTGAGTTATGGAATGAGTCAGGTGGCTCAGCCAGAGCCCTGCTCAGAGCTATCCACAGTCCTCTTGGCTCTGGAACACAGGAGCATCTGGGCACCTCTGCCGGTCCCATGTGGAGCCTCAGGGGTCAAGGAAGGTCACTTTACTTTTGTAGATAAGTGCTAATTAACAAAATACAGAAAATAATCAAAGTGCCTAAGTAGGAGCACAGTTTTTAATACAAATTAAACAAGAGACCCATATTTCTGTAACTTAGTGCAAAGCCTCTCCACAGCAGGAGAGTCCTACTGGATTTCAGTTTGGTTTTGTGGGTTTTTGCTGGCAAAACCATGAGACTGGTCCCAGTAAGTGCTTTCTGCTCGAGTGGAGAACTCAAGAACACTTAAGCCTTTTTGAAATAAGTTTCTGATATTCTCTCTCACATTTAACCTTTAATTATAAAATGAGAGGGACAAAGTGTTTCAGTCTTTTATTGTATTATGATAGAGATTTAAATGAGTTCAGGTATTTGGAGCACAGTGGTTAGGCAAATGGTGAGAGTAATTTGCAGAAATGGCCACTATTTCTCACTCAATGGATTTGAAATATCCTCGACTTTTATGCATAAAATCTTCATCTTTGCCCTGATATGTAAGAGGCAGGGGCACTTATTAACCTGAGATAATTTTCTGTTCCACTGACATTATACCCTAAATTTATACTGTTACAGAAGACTGACTATTCCCATAACCAACCTGCTCCTAATGCAATCATTAACATCTCTGGTCAAATCCAGAATTATAGGAGACTTAATTTTGTTGTTATTTTGAACTTGTGTAGTGTGAGGTAGAGATAAAAGTTGGAGTGGTGTTTTAGGCTGGGTTCTCTTTTTCCTGTCTTTGTTGGTTTTTAGAGGGACTTCATTAGAATATTTTAAACTTTTCAGAATTCATAAACAGCATGGAAAAGTTAATTAACTGCTTTTAATGGGCAAAACTGGAGGAAAGCAACCCAAAATTTTGTTTCTAGCAACTAAATATCACTCAAGGGCTTTGGGGCTCCTTCCCACGTTATGATGCTTTACAGCTAAATTCTGCCTTTGTCACGGGCCAAAATTGCTGTTTTTCCTGCTGAGAAGGTGGCTGTGCTGCCTGAGCAGCCACGCTACAACACTTGTAAAGTGTTTGGAATTGCACCTAAAACGTGTGCAAGGCACTGGGGCCATTCCCAGCTGTCACAGGGCAGGGAACACCCCAGAGTCCCCAGGAGCACAGAGAGGTTCCCCCAAAGGGCAAGGAAAGGGTGGCAGTCACACCCCCATGGGGGCAATTGCAGCAGGAAGCACCCAGAAAGGGGCCATTTAAAGGGGTCACCTGTCCAAGGCAGGACAAGGTGCCCAGGGCTGGTGTCCAGCTGCTCTCAGGGGTTAAACACAGCTGGGCAACATCAGGATGTTGGCACAGCCCCTGAGGGTGCCACACAGCCACTCCCTGCACCCAGACCCTGCTGGGCAGAGCTTGGCACCCAGCTCCCTCTGCCTGCTGGGGTCAGCCACTTTCAGCCTTCTGAACACCCACATTTTCTGCAGGATACAACTAAATTATTGAGTTGTTACTGGGAAAAGATGTTTACCTGCAATTTCTTACAGAAAATAAGATGATGATCATCCTATTCAGAAGACAGAACACTGCAAACCAAAATATCAAAGATTTCATCTCACAAAAAATGAGAAATTGCATGAATGTTGGCTTGACTGCAAAGCACAACCCCTGCCTGTACAGCATTGCTGCATCTCAAAGTGCTCACATGTAAATCCATTGTCACCTCCCTAAAATGTTTGTCCATCAGGACAGGTGGCCACTATAAATAGTGAAAGGGTGTGTTTCTAAGTGAAATAAATATGGCTAATGAAATTACACAACTCACTGTAAAAGAGATTTAAAATCCTGGTTTTGAGGACCAGAGTCAAAGATTATTCTTAAAATCCTTTTTTTTTTTCTTTTATTGAGTGAACTTACAAATCTGTGATATCTGTAACTGCGAATAAACTGATGGTTTATTAAATTTCTGTCTCACAGAAAATCTGCAGAGCTCTGCAGAAGCCAATTCAAGGTTTACCTCATTAAGATATCACAAATAATCTACCTTTCTATTTATAAGTAGCATAGTCCTGTTCAAAAAAATATAAACACCTTGTGTTTAGGTAGAAGAAACAACAAAACACCCACTAGCAAACACCCACTGACAAAACATCAGATATACCTTTTACTTTCTATAATGCCCTTAATCACCTCAATTTTTTCCAAGAAAAACAGTTCTCCTGAGTCACAACAATCAATAGTTCAGAATATCCAAATTAAATTTAAAAAGTTATGCAGGCAACACTTCAGCAGTGAGAGATGAAAACAGAATATTTCCAAAGAGCACTGGCACTTACACACAGTGCAGTGAGAACTGAATTTCTTCCCTCCCAAAGAACTCCTTCAGGACAGAACAAAAAAACCAGTTCACTTCTTCTCTGGAAAAGACTTTTCTTAATCCTGTAGCATCAATCAGCTGTAACAAACTGCCATCAGTTAGACAGTTTATTACCTGTCATATTAAAACCAGCAAAAGAATCTTTAAGTCTTTTTTTTCCTCCCCAGCTGAGCTGTGTTTTCATTTTTTGTGTGGCAGAAGCCTCAGCACTGCTGCTGCAGCCTGGGGTGTGCCTGCCCCAGCCTGCTGACAGCCAGGCAGGGCCAGCACAAACAGGGCAGCTTCATGAATAAACATTTGCTCAGAAATCACATTATTTCATCGTTGTTTTCTTTCTACTGGGGTTCCTCCACATCTGTAAATTGCAGTAGTACCAAGGAAAACCTACTGCAGTGCTTTAGTTTCTGCTGGCACAGAGATTTATGTGGGCCCACAAGAGGCATTTATAGAACAGCAGTGGCCCCAAACTCACAAACTTCCCATCGAGATCATTATTTCAGCCCTTTGGGGGTTCCCATCTTCCTCCATTTTTTACCATGATAAAGCAAGGAAAGGAATAAACAAGAAAGAGGGAGCAAGAACAGGAAAATGACTTTAATTTTCAACATTTTGATTTGTTTCTTGACAATGTATGTTCTCTAATCCCAGCAGGAGCAGAGTCCCATTAGAGGAGGACAGCGTGTATTCCCACAGCACAGATTAATCAACACTCAGAAATTATTGCTGGTTGCAGATTTCCCATTTGAAACACATTTAAAGAGCCACGTTTTACCATGTGCAGAAGTTGCCTTAAGAATTCAGTACTTCATATTTAAATGTACATTCAAAAGTACTAAGCACTTCAAAAGCACGACCTTAGGCTTTACTGTGTATAAATAAAGGAGTAGTCACACAAAAACATGTAAAAATGAGTCCCTCTCCAATTCAACTATTCCCACTTTTCTCTTGCTATTTGTAAAAATTATTTATGTGTAATATAGAAAAAACAGTATCAGGAAAAAAAAAAATCAACCCACCACCCACAAAAATTAGCAAAGGAATTACCCTAAAACATTCTGAAAAACAGCCAAGGGCTGTTCCAGCCTCATGATAGAAACAAATTTGAAGTTTTCTTTTGTTTCCTTCTCAAGTAACCACCTCCCACAGCAACTGCCACCACATGACAAAAATCTCTGAAATAAGCAGGTTTTTTTCACCTCATAAAAAGGAAACACACTGGGAAAGACCACGCTTACAGCACACTTGTTAGGACTTTATAGAAGGGTTGTAGATTGAAATATTCATTCTAAATTAATTTCTTGTGGTCAGTATTGAGTATGGATGTCCTGCACTATCCAAATAGCTACAATTGAACAAACACCATGTTTGTATGATGGTTTCACTATTAGTTGGAGTCTTTTTATATTTATTTTTCTGTGCAAATCCTTCTTTCCTACCTCATGTAACTTCCCATCACTGCTTGGAAGCACGAAATGACTCAGCTGTGTGATGCAGCAAAATGAAAACTTGTCAAAAATGAAAATATCTTCTGTACTGGTATAAAATACCCCTTTTGTATTCAAAACTATTCTATAAACACAAAGCTATTTACACATTTCTCAGATAGGTACCAGCTTTCCTTTATGTATCTAGAAGGGAAGGAAGTCTCAGCAATGTCAGCTGTCTATATGCATGGCAGGACACAAGAAAAGCACAAATTCACATTGAGAACGTGCATGAATCTTTTTCCCTTCTTACTACTCCTTTAAGACAGCCAAGAATAGATGATAATTATATTTATCCAATAGCCTTCTATCCAATGGTTGGCTTTATCCACACTGTAAAGGGATGTGAGAGCTGTTAATGCCTGGACTGCCAGCAATGTGCTTTATTTCCATAAAAACAATTGAAAGAAAAACAAAACTGAAGCCGTGTCTAACCCAACCTATTCAGTTCCTAAAGTCCTGAGGGAGAAAGAAATAGTTGGAGATAATCTGGATTTTAAACCTCACAGGACAATCCCCCATCTAAATTTCATTGTTGGGGTTTTCTCTTGGTTGGTTGATTTTTTACATCATTTTATGCAGCAGCATCATGGATCCACTTGGAACTGGCAGGACAGGAGAGTTCCCAAAGCCTCACCCTGAAAACAAACCTCCCCCAGGTGTCCTGCTGCTCCCAGGACTGTTCCTGCTCCCCAATAAAATACCTTCTTCAATCACTGTGCTTGCTCTGTGCATCGTTTTAATGCCCATAAATGCCAATTTACTGCCATGGCAAAGCCCACTTCTTGACCACAGTGAAACTCTGGTTCAGTAACCCTAAGTTCCTACAGCAGGTACATAAAATTTCCATTTCATTTCCCAACCACTCAGTAAGATCAGCCCAGCAAACAGGAATTGCTGCCTTACCAAGGAGCCCAGCCAAGTGTGACAGCTCTCCCTGGGATGGGGTGGGTGCCTGGAGTGTGTGAAGCAGGGCTGGTACCTATCCTGAGGACATAAAGTTCTCAAGAGAATAAAAGGAAGTTATTTTCCAAGGATTCCTTTAGAAATGCACCTTCCAAGACCTAATGTTCTGTTGAAATGCATACAATGGTGGAAGCTCCCTGTGGTGTTTTCTTTGCTCTTTTTACAACTTCTTTTTCTAAATCTTCCTATAGATTTCGGTTTTTTTGGCTGACACTCTGGAGTAAAAAGCGTGGTTTGGGAGTTCCAGGTTGGGAGGAAGGTTATGAAATTGTCATTGATCAGTTTACTTGCTGATCTACCTTTCCACTCCAATTTTTTTTGTGCTGAGCAGCAGGGAAAGAATGGAGTCAGAGGACAGACAGGGAGAGAGGGGCACCAACCCCTCTGGTGAGGAGCAAAGGGAAACATTAACTTCAGCAGAGGTCATGAAGAAAGAGCAAAACACAGGCACAACAGCAGACAATCCCTCAGAACTCTAACAAGGAAAAAATTGCAATGAAGGATGAGAGAAGCTCAAGGGCAATGAGGTGAAACTCAGAGGAAGTGGAACAAACAGAAATGGATATCACAGAGATAAAGAAGCAGGAGATTGTTAAGAGACACATTTTATAACACACAGGCCTTGCTGCAAATACGTGACTTAAAGTCATGACAAAGTGCCTGTGATTGTGCAGAGCATCCATCTCCCAGAGCCCACCCTGAGCAGGCCTGAACACAGCCAGGCCACACTATAGGGACACAGTAAATAAAGATTTAGGGACAGATTAAGGCATGGCACCTAAACAACTGCAAGCAGCAGCCTAACAGCAGTTCAGACTGGTTCCAAAAATTGGAGAGGTGCTTTGTTACATCAGCTTTTCTGTCACTGCCTGTCTGCTTTCCTCCAGCTGTGTGCCCCTGTTCCTGCCCTGCTGCTCCCAGCACAGAAGGGAAATCCCTCAGGGATCCCACCCATCTGTCCCAGCTCCCTGAGCTGCAATCACACCCTGCTGCCATGGACAGCCTGGGCCAGGTCTGCCCTTCCTGGGCATCCGAGAGGGCACAGTTTGAACATTCAAGAGTTTGGTCCAAGTTCTGTGCTGCAAAAATTTCTACTGCAAGTGGTGGCTTCCTCAGGTTCTTTGAAGGAAAGCAAATGAACAAGTGTGACTCTATCCAACAGACAGGCACACATTATTTTTCTATAGGTCAGTGTGGTTATCATATAAATAAGTTTGGGTTATTTTATAGATATATACATTTGTGTGTGTGTGCCTGTGTGCATATGGAAAAACTTGGTTGCCAATCTTGGTAAACCTCTGAAGAGGAATTTCAGGTGTAGGAAGACATGGTTCTGCCTTCCAGAAATGCCAGAATTGCAGAAATAAGCCAGAGGTTTCCTTCTTGTGAGAATCTAGACCACCAATTCTGCCAGAAGGATAATAATAATTAAAATATCTGCTGCTGGTTCAGTTATAAGTTTAATAAAAATGTCCTTTCCAGACCAGAGTGCATGTTCTGTCTGCAGTATTAAACACTCAAATGATGTAATGTCTATAGATCTATATAAAAATTATGCATGTTCGAATTAATAAAGATCCAAACTGATTATCAGCAAGATGGTTTACAAATGCAGTATTTTTTCAATTTTATTATTGATAAGACCTAAGACTTTCTTATGGCATTCAGTAATATTTATGTACAAACTTATGTATGGCCATGCAGCAATATCTGGTTTGAGTGCCAATTCTCATGGTGTAATTATGAAATAAAATTCATGTCAGAGACATTTCCTTGAAGTTTCCAAAGCAAAGAGAAAAGGCTGGGGAAGCTTTTGCTGTTCAGAAGTCACACAGCACAGAGGGTGATGAAGAAACAGAGCCACAGAGTTACTGTGCAGAAATTAAAATCCCAAATCTATCTACAAATATTTCAACAAGCTGTTTGCTAAAAGAAGAAATTAGTGCTCAAAGGTGTGCCAAAAGACACCCTCAGGACTGTCACTGCCAACATTCACAAACACTTGGAGTGAATGCAAGGGTCACACTTGCCCAGGCCAATGGGAAAATGGCTGTGGAGCCTTTCAAGTTCCTAAAATATTTATCAAGTACAACTTGGCTCACTTCTGGTGCTCAGACTCACACAGGATGCAGGGAGGGGCCTTCAGCTGCTGCTCACGATGCACGTGTAGAGGGAGGGATTTTATTTACCACCTTCAAACTGAGTTCCACCCAGGTTTGTGTACCTTGTCCATCTGTCCTCCTGTCTGCACCACAGAGCTGACACACAAGGCACAGTGCAAACTTAAAGCTCATTTTGGTAGTGAAACATTAGCCTTTGCTGTCTGATAATTAATAACCCAGTGTTTGGTTCAACAAGGACATAATTAAAGTTTCAAATGCAAGCATTATAAATTACAGATACTTTGGGATTATAAATCTCTGTAGTGTTTTTTAATGAAAATAAATTGAACTGACATTGTTTCCAGAAGAGTTGACTTATTTCACCTTCACTCTCAGTATCTGATTAAGCTCTCTGGCTGTGTTTTGGAAACATTTGAAATAACTTCCTAGAGAACACGAGCTTAGTCCCACCCAGTGTCATAAAGCAAGCAACCAAAAAATCCATCAGTATTGGCTGTAAGCATAACCTGACTACACATGAGATTTAGTAACTTTACATTAAAGGCTGAAATAATTACTTTAGGCTTCATGGACACATGAATATTTCTATTATGCTACTTGATCATCCCTAAAATTGCAACTTTATTAAGAGGTTCCCATCACAATAACCTGGTCCACTTTGATTAAAAGAGCTACATTCCATTTCTGTCATAAAACACAGATGATAGAAGCAGGGTGAAAGAATCTCAAGACTCAATGGATATTAAACAGAAGAAAAAGTATATGGAAATTAAAACAATAATAAAGTGTAATGGTATCTACTTTCTAAAAATATATATATATAGTACACATATTTTGTTCTAAAATATTTGGTTAAATGGGAATATGGCTCATCCTTTTCCATGCCATAAAGCCAGGATGAATTCCACCAAGCAGACATTTCATTTTCTCTGAATGGGGATCATCCAAAGTCTCAAGCAACCTTAAATCTTCACATCTGTTTACATAACAAATGTTCAGAGGTTATTACAAGTATTTCTATATTTTAAAAGCTTATTATCTTGTAGGCAATGTCTAGAAAGAGCCAGAAACCAACAGCAGAACTAGCAACTGACACTCAAAAGGATCCTGTGTTTTCTGTCCTAAACTAAACAAACAGAGGACACTTCAGTTTTGATCAAAAGAGCACAACAGGCCATGCAGAATTTGTGCCATGAGTGAGGGAAAAAGTGAACAAATATTGCAGCCCTTATTCCTTTTCTATGTTGCACATGGAGCATTTTGCTAAAGTAAATATTGCACCCAGGAGCCTGTCCCAGAAATTCCAGCATGAAAGGAAGAATATCTGGGAGGTGGAAGAAGCCTTAAGCCAAGCAACTCAGCTGTGAGAAACCTCTAACGCTCTCTCCTATGTAATTGAAGTAAGAAATGGCAACTAAAAGTTTTGTCATTATACAAATCCTGCCACATGGCTGGGGAAAATATCTCTTTCCAAATGAATATTAGCAAATGTTTCATTTTAAGCTTGATCTTTTAACAGTTTCCTTTCCTCTGGCCTGCTTTATTTTTGTAAACTTCTGCCTTCCAAACACTTTCTTTCTCTACTTGAGAACGTGTTACTGGTGAACTAAAGATGGAACTAGAAAAGGTTCAGAGAGAAACTATAAAAGAAGCAATTTCTGATGTATTAACATGGAAAGGTTTGGTCAAACCCAGATCCATTCATGTCTTCAAACACTTTTAGTCTGCTTTCCCAGTTAAAAAAAAAAAAAAAATCAAAACAAATCATTACTGGTTTCTCTTGTAACTTCAGCAGCATGTGAAAATTCATAGGCAAACATGACTTTTTCAGGTTAGAAACAGAGAGGGTGCAAGGAAACCTCCCCAGCTGCAGATGCTTTCATTTGACTTTGTCAGATGACACATCTTTGTCTGCCCAGGGATCTGCTCTGTAATTCTCAGACCCCAAACTGCTCACAGCCCCATGTGGGCCATGGAACACTCCATCATCCTGGCATCCCACAGGAAAAATCACAGCCACACACTCTGCTCCAGCTGATTCTCCAAAGCTGCCATAAGATCTGCTGTAATTTAGTCATTTAGTGCCTTTGGCAGGCTTTCAGAGGAGGGTTCTTGGTGTGTCTGATATTGGACCCCAGAAGGAATGAAAAAATACGGAAAAAAATTAGAGGGAAAAAAAGAGTCTCCCTAAAGACTAAAATGGAAATAACCAAACGAGGAGGAAGGCAGAGGTCCCTCTCCACTTCTAAATCCAGATTTTCCTCTTCTGGCAGTCTCACTGATGGCATTAAAAAGAAAATCATTTCTGAACTGCAATGGACAGGCTTCCAAAGCACTTGGCAAAGCGCCCCAAGCCCTCTGCATGGGTCTCCTATGAAGGGACCTGAAAGATGGCACAGGAAACTCAGCAGAAAGTGAGGCAACATAACCAAAGATGAAAAATACTGCTTTTTATTATGGGAAAAAGTCTTCCTTACCAGACTCTCAGTTTAAAGGAGAATTTCAAAACCATTAAAACTTTAATAAAGTATTCACTTCCAAAAGACTGAGTCAGTGCCCAATCAACATTAAAGAGAATTAATCTTTTTTTCTCTCCAAACTTTCCAATGGAATTTAAAGTAAATACTGCTGGGCAAAGAAACTCAGACCCCAGAATAAACAAAAGTGCAAGAAGGAACTCTCTGCATTTCTATTGTGATCTCATTTTCTCTGGAAAATTAGATTTCTCACACTATGCATGTATCCCTTCATAAAAGCAAGGAAATTTCAGAAACTTCAAGAATGTCAAATAGTTAGAAAAAAAGATTATACAAATTCACTGAAATAGGTACATCATCCTCCACAGAAATAATCTTTTTCAGAGAAAGGCAATGTATCATTACCTGCCCCTAAATTCTCCATCTCCTGTGCTATACTTAGATTTTCACAAAACTCATTGAAGATTTATTCTTATGACAAAATGGAACAAATTATTACCATTGACAGCCTGCAAAAATTGTTTAGCTTTGTGCCAGTGTGTACTTTTACAGTCAGATGGATCACTGCAGCTCCAAATGGTGAAATGGAAAAGAAGAGCTGCTCTGTGTGCAGCACAGGGACTCACTAGAACATCATTTTTCCAGGAAAGAATAAACTCTCCCAAAAGGTTAACTGATGTTAGCACTTAATGTAAAAGGTGTATTCATGTCATCAGCTAAAGCCCTGGCTGAGCTGCTGCAATTGCCTCTCTTAAGTGATCTTCAGCATTGCTTTAAAGGTACTTAAAACATAACAAATGTAATAATTAAACTCAAAATTCAAATTTTTGTGGGTTTAGAGCTTTCTGTTCCTGGTGGCTGTTGAGGAAGGTGAACACTGCCACAGTGACAGAGCAAATAACCTACCAAATGAGGAGGAAGGCAGAGACCCCTCTCCACTTCTAAACCCAGATTTTCCTCACCTGACAGTCTCGCTGATGGCACTAAAAAGAAAATCATTACTAAAATGTAATGAACAAACTTCCTGAGCACTTGGCAAAACACCCTAGGCCCTGGGTCTGCCACGAAGGAGCCCCAAAGATGGCACAGAAAACTCAGCAGAAGTTGGGGTGACCTATCCAAAGCTGAGCACTGAGCACTGCTGCTGTTTGCTGTGGGTACAGGGCTGGCTGGGACAGGCTCTGTGAGTGCTCCAAAGAGAAGGCAGCACTGCTGGGCTCTGCCAAGCTCAGCTGATGGCATTAAAAAGAAAATCATTACTAAAATGTAATGAACAAACTTCCTGAGCACTTGGAAAAACACCCTAGGCCCTGGTTCTGCCACGAAGGAGCCCCAAAGATGGCACAGAAAACTCAGCAGAAGTTGGGGTGACCTATCCAAAGCTGAGCACTGCTGCTGTTTGCTGTGGGTACAGGGGTGGCTGGGACAGGCTCTGTGCGGGCTCCAAAGAGAGGGCAGCACTGCTGGGCTCTGCCAAGCTCAGCTGAGGGGTGTGCAGGCAAGAATAAACCTCAGAGAACACACATGTGGAGGGAGGGGAGTGTGCAGGTGATCTGTGAGTGTGGGGATGTAAATCTGTGCCTGTCATGGGAGCTGAGGCACGGCTGTGAATCAGGGTCCTGGCAGGGTGTGTAACACTGGCACCTGCACTGACACCGGGCTGGCAGATGTGATTTTTGGGCCAGGCTGCTTCAAACATTCATTTGAAAACCTTTGTCATGTTCAGCCTGTCCATTCAGAGGGGCTGGCAGAGTTTCACACACTGGCAGAGGCTGCCCAGGCTCCTGGGGCAGTCAGGGCAGGGCTGGCAAGGGGCACTCGAGCAGGACAAGGGACCCTGGCAGTGCCAGGCGTGGGGTGCAGGGACAGCAGGGGAGGTGTCCAGCAGCTGCCTCTGGAACCACTGCAGGACAACTCCAGTTCTCACAGAGCCCCAAACCCTGGGACCCTCCTGAGCCAATGTCAGACACTCAGGGCAGCCTGCAATGCCCACAGGAACGGCCCCAGTGAGTGACTGGGAGCCCTCCTTTCTGCAGGAGGCTCTTTGGTCTGTCCTGCCAGAAAAGGCAACGCTGACTTAAAGACACTCTCACCTTCTAAAGCAGCAAGCAGAGAAACGACAAAAAAACTACAATCCAAAAGAGAAATATGCAGAAATACGGGGAAAGGAAACAATATTTACAAATACAAACAAAAGCAGGTGCTGTGAAAGAGCCTTAGAATAAAATAACGGGGAGAATAAATAAATCCCTCCCTTAATGACATCTCAAGATATTTCCATTTAAGTGTTTGTGACATAAATATTTATTTCTATTAGATATCTCAGTCCATTGGAATCAGGTAATTATAGTTCCAGGATATTTCAATAGAGCAAATATGGAATATTAGATCCCTAATAGCTTAAACATGTTAACACATGAAGTTTGTAGATGGAAAAAAACCCCACATATCTAGAAAGGATTATTAAGAGTATTTTAAGCCCTTCACTAACGCAGCTTAAAAAGGACAAGCACTCATCATCTTCATACAAAAACACCAGGAATATTTAGTCAGACTATTTGCAATATTTTACTTTTTGTCCATCTGCTGCAATAACATGCTCCATTCCCACATTTTATTTTGATTATTTTCTTACCAATATTATTTTAATCTGTTACACAGCACAACAAGGTGTCTTCAGTTCAGAGACCAACGTTTTGCTTCCCAGCAATTAAAATTATTTCAGTTTCCCAGCCACCATGTATATTCATGAAATCAAATGGCTGGTTGGTACAACTGGCCAGTGACCAGTTTTAACACTCAGTTAATTTCTTATTTTAGGTTCTTTTTATACAGGTTTTCAAAAGGAGCAATAAGAAGTCATAAAATCACTGACAAATTACACATTTTAGGAAGTGCTTTTACTTTCTAAGAAACCAAACTGCAGGCCTGAAGAGAGAATGCTGAAATCTCCCTATTTTATCTTCATTTCTTTTCTCAAAAGTATTTTACCTTCTCTTCCAGCACCTTGCAGAAAATTAAGCCATAAATCCTGAATTTACTGGGTATAAGTAGGTGGTTATATGGAAGTGCAAATAAATGTGTTTCTGTGAGCAACACTGTTTTTAGACTGAAGCCACCACAGCAAAAAGGCAGGAGCTGCCTGGAGAGGGGAGTGTAACTTTGGGGTGGCAGAAGAGCCAGGAGGATGAATCTGTTTTCTAGAATTTCAGCTCTGGGAGCTCTTTGATGCCCCACCCACAGCAGTCACATTTGCCTGGCTGAAATACTCAAACACTGAGGACACTGCAGAAGTCCTGCCCTGAGCCCTCCAGGTGCAAATGAAAGAGCTCCCCTTGATCCCTTCACCTCTCTTGTTCCAGAAAGCAAAAGCAATATAATCAAATTCCAGGGTCAGAGAGCTCAGTGGATTTGTTTGCACAGCCCCCCAAATTCCTAAATACTTATCTACTAAAACATAACACTAAGTTACTAAAAATAATTTAATTAGAGTGGAAAAGGAAAATAAAAATTAATATTAATATAAATGAAAACAAACATAACTAGAAATAAAGATAATTAACTATTTATTCACATCACTAAAAAAAGTAGCAGCCTTACAATGTTCTGTATTTTTTCTATTCATGTAACAGAACACCAGGAAAGCCAAGTCAGGCACACAGAGCAACATGTGCAGATTAAATTATTTCTGCACCACAGTAAGCAAGATGGAGTGCAGAAAACAGCTCCAAGCTACAAGTTGAGGAATTTGAATTAAGCAAAACTAAAATGCACCCACCAACTCCCACTCTCCTTGTCTCTGCCAAGAGAGGTTGCACTGGATGACCCTGAGGTGGCCTTTCACCCTGATATTCCACACTTGTGTCACATCTTGGTGCTGTGCAGGTCAATGGTTCAGCTCCAGGCAACCAGAATTTGAGCACAAGCTCAAATGGAGTTAAACCCATGTTCACATCTGACAATCAACTCAAAGTAATAAATTAACAGAGAAGCATCTCTAGAATCATAAATATTTTTTAAAAGCCTGCTATAAATGATTCAACATCGGAAGAAATCTGCAGGAGTGCTGATTAGAGGACAAGGTTGCACAAGCACAGTACAGAATGGGATTAATTTCACAGTAATTAACACAATGTGCTGTTTATGCATCACACAGATCAGTATATAAAAAATGTTGTTGTTGAAATCACATTTGTATTTAAAAAATAAAAAATCACAAAGGGAGTTGTTGAGTGCTTTTAACAGAAGCCCAGCTTGCCTTTGTGTCACAAGTCCCATCCCAATTCCCTGCTTTTTCTCCAAATGATCACGGCTCTAAAGTGGTTTTAAATTGCTATTGTATGAAAAGGCAAATTATTTTAGGAGGTTAGAAGTCATCCTGTCACCCTGTAATTTCTTTAATTACAACACTGTGTAGGTGGAGAATGTGAAAAATCTAAGTAAGGTGTCTCTGTTAGAGAAGATGTTGGATATGCTCTTCACAGAGCACACCAAGACAAATTTAAGGGAGAAGGAAAGTTGTGCCTGTTGCTGCCAGGTTGGCTCCAGAGGGCAGCCCTGCCCCCAGGACATCCTGCCCCAGGTCCTGGCACCTTCAGGGATGCTGCCAGAGCACAGGTGAAACAGCTGCTCCATCATTACACCCCAATTAGTTAATTCATGGAGGAGAAGTCTGAGTGAAGGCCTGGGGAAGGGGTTCAGGAGTGCCTAGGAATAAATAAAAGCCTGACAGGCCTTTGCCCAGCAATGATTTATTTACCTCCTGCACTTGCAGAACATTCAGCTGCTCACTAATAAGAAACAAGGAGCTATGATGCAAGATTTATACAGCAATAATGAGAGGATTTGTTAGCATGATTCTGATTATTCCATAATGAAAGTCTAATGAAACTAATAAAGCTTTATCACAAGCTGCAGGGATCTTGCCAGAAGCCAGAGAGTGTGAATTAGGTTGTGGGAGGGCTTCAGAAAGTGGAGAAGGGAGCAGAACCCACGTGCCACTGAGGACCATGGGCTGCTGGGCAGTGATGGCCACCCTCAAGCCTGGAGCAGAAATGCTCATCCCAAAGCACACGAGGCCATTTCCCCTCCAGAGAGCTGCTGAGGATGTGGCAGAAGGAGCTGAGGCAACAACCAAGCCCTGCAAAGTCCCAGGAGCCTGCCTTGGGAGGTCACTGCAGATTCACAGCCCCAAATCATGGAAAACCACATTTCCCAGGCTACACCATGGGGTGAGAACAGGGCATGGGTTTGGCTTCCACATCAAGAGGATCAGTGGGGAGATACCTGGGCAGGGAAAGGAGTCTGAGATGGTCACAGTTACTTCTGCAAGGCATGGTGGAAAGGCCAGATCTCCTCCATCTGGACAGAAGCCTGAAGGGGATACACAATTAATATTTTCAAAATCATAGGAGCAACATCCACCTGAACAGAGAACTCTTAATTGCATGATCCTGCACTGCCAAAACCCACAGTAAAGCAGAGAGGCAGGGATGTACCCAACATCCCTAATCCATCACATGTGGGTGCAAGGGAAGCTGCAGGACAAAGGCTAACCAAGAGTGCCTTGGCTCACACAAACACCCTAAGCAGTGTTAGTCTGAAGTGCCTCTGTTGGAGACCAAATATTGGCCTGCAGGGACCAACAAACCCAGCAGGTCAGCTCTGCTCTTAACAATTCAGGCTGTGTGAGAAAAGAGGGAGCTGTCCTTGGGCTAAACCTGCTGTTCCTTTGCCAACAGGCTGACCCCAGACATCTCTTCCTGCGGGAGGCCTTGGCTCTCTCATCAGCCCATGTGTGTGCCCCTGTCTCAGGGGGGTACAAAGAAAGGCAGAAGCAGCCTGCTCGTGCTGCCACAACAATTAACAGACCCACAGCCAAACCCACCCTTCCTGACAGCCAAAGGACCTGCAGCTACACTGACTCCCTGCTCTGGAGCAGCTGATGAGCTGCTGGGCACCACTGAACACACAGAGCACCTGGACAGGTTTATCCTGCACAAGGGCAGAGACCTGGAACCACACGTGCCAGGGAACACCTCCTTCTGAAGTGGCACTTAGAGTGAATTTCACTAGAAGTTAATTAGACAACTTCCCAAGGACCAGCTCACAGAACTGCTCTGGGTGTGCTGGAGTTAATGCTGATAAAGCAGGAATGTCTCGTTAATGAAAGACGCCTGTGTTAATCACAACAGGAAATAAATAGCTTTTACCCTTCTGAGGATCACTCCCACCAATACACTGCCACTCACAGGGAAAAAACCAAATTCTTCTCATCTCCAAGGGAAATATTTGAGTGCTCAGAAGCTCAGCTCACCAACTGTGTAACATTATCTTACATGCAGCACTCACATTGTTTTCCTGTCACAAACCTATCCCAAATTTGAGCTGTACAGATATACTTGTGCAGTTTCCAAAATGTTATTATACATCTTCTTTTCCTGATCAATATTTATTTCTTATAAGAGATATTTGAGCAGGTATGAACAGGATACACTTTGCTTTCTTTGACAACAATAAACACGCATTTATAAAATCATAAAACCCTTTGCTGAGCTGCAGCACAAATCAGCTCGCTCTTATCTTAGATACACTGCTGGCAACCTTCACATCATCCAAGGAGAAACAGCTCCATCTAAAGGATAATTGGCTGCACAGGCCCTGCCTGGTGCTTGCCACATCAGCTGTGTGAAAATCGGGAGCAGTGGGATGTTTATCCAGGCTGGACAGTGAAGAACATGGACTGGAGGCCACTTCCTAAAGCTGGGGAGGAGCTCATTTCTCTGCCTGAGCAGGAAATGGATTCATTAACACTTTGTTCTCCCTTTGACTCATCTCACACCTGTTCATCATTTCATATTTACATGATCCATGTAAAGTGACTTCTGGCTTGCAGCCGACTACCCAACATCACATACAAACAAGAGTCGTTAATTTTGAGGCAATTTTATCATGCAAACAAGAACCTAAAATCTCTTTTAAGTGCCTTGTCTTTTAAAGCCACCCAGCAGCCTCTAATCCCTCTTAAATTTTATTGACCTGAAGAAAAATACACCTCCAAAAGTGACTTTTTACTTGTAAATATCCAATAGCTGGTACTGGAAAACACCATTAGGAATTTTGAAAATGCAGCTTTCAGAAACACATTCCTGGCCATAATGATACTGATTTTTGAGAAGTCATAGCTTAGGAGTATGCTTCCTTCATCAACCAACAATTCTGAGCCCATCCTGATAATGGTACCATGAAGGTTATTCTCAAGATGCATTTTCCAGTATTAAACCTGGAAATTTCCTTTTTAGTCCTCATTTCACAGTACAGCGAGTTAGCCACAGCTAAGGAAAAAAGCAGGACATTTTATGCAACTTCAAGTATACTCTGATTAAAGGTTTCTAAATTATTTTTAGGCTCTCATGCCTGTGCAATCCTGAGCACAATCTGTGCACGCTGTCAAAGCAAAAGCAATGTTTTAATAAAGGCCTTCAGTGAGGATGAAGTGCTTGGGGACTGCGGCCATAATTACAAACTTAATGGGCATTAAGTTAATAATGATGACAAAACCCAAGCTTTTCAGAGCAGAAATCAAGAAGTGTTCATTACCACTATGCAGTCTTTATTGAAGTGAAATATTTAACCTAGGTACAGTATTAGGAACCAGAGAGGGAAAATATGATTATTTTCCAGGTATCAGAATATTCTCAGTGGGGACGGTTACACTCAAAGAGAATTCAGCAGTGCAAGTGCAGACTCCTGGCTTTTATTTAGCCATATTTCAGGTCTGGTTTAAGATCTGCTTCTGCCTCACTCTGGTAAGATTTCATTTCATAATGTCTCTAATTGATAAAATACATTTCATTTCTTTAATGTATTCAAATTAATTTAGAAAATGGTAAATTGAGAAATCACACAGACAACAGTCAAAGTGGCACTGGGCATTTCTTGGTTCTGTGGGATGAAAAAACTACCAAATTATTTAGGGAGTACTTAAGCTATCAATTTAGGAGGCTGCATTTGGGGGTTTCGGGGTGAGTTTGGCTTTTTTTCTAACGTGTCCCTGGTCCCCCCAGCTTCCCCAGTTCTCCCCTCTCTAGTGCTGAATCTGTAGCATTCCCACACTTTCATTTTCTCCCAGCACCCAGCTCTCACAGCCTGCTCCTCTGCCCCAAACTTCCCACAGCAGTTCCTCTTCATCTCCCAGTCTTGGTGGAGAGCTGGCTTTCTGTAGAACACAAAAATTGCAATCTGAGCCCCAATGAAGGCTGCTCCCAGGAGCATTTCCCTCTGATTACCCATAATTAGGATAACAGCAGAACCCTGAGGCATCTCCAGGAGTCCAGCAGGACTAACAGCACCCCAGACCCAGAGGAAAGACAGCAATCCTTGTAAGATCACCCTCCCCATCACTGGCTTAGCTGTCCCTTTTGCAATTTTATTTATGTTACACTCAGAAAACACTGCCTGTACATCATTTTGGGCTATTTCAGAGAAGGAAAGAGGTTCATAATTGAGTGTAACCACTCTCTGCTTTTTGCAGCACTGTGATGGTTTCAAACAAGGTTTTTTTTAAAATTATCACATTTGCACAAATTCCTGCTGAAGGCCAAGAGCAGGCATGGGAGGAGAGGGGCCAGAATCAACCCAGATGTTTCATAGAGATTTTCCAACAACCACAACTCTAACTTAAACCACTTAGAGGCATTATTCTGTGTCTGTTGGCTTTCTGTTCAAAACAAACCTTCACAAAACAAATCTTTCTGAGAGGTTGTACCCTACAGAGCTTCTGCATCTTATTGTTCATCAAGCCTGTAAAATTATTGGTAGATACAGTGCCAGTCTAAAGCACAACCTGCAGCATAATCTCTGGGCCACAGAAGCAACAACAGGAATCCTGGCAGATTAAAGAAGGTTTCCACTCCCCCTCCACACCTTCAGCTTTCTGTGGAGCTCATAAATTGCCTGACCCATCACTGAAGCAGGAGTTGTGGCTCCACATCCTGCTTGGTTCTGCCCAAAACTAATTAGATTAAGCCCCAGCCAGGCTGCCCAGCATTACAAAGCATCTTATTCCTACTGCCCAGATGATAAACAAAAATAAATTACTGTATCTCATAAAGCATTTTATTGGGGCTGTTCAGGTTAAACCCAAACATATCCACTTCAAGAGTTTGTGCCTTGCTTTCTCTAACAACATTGTGTGTTGTTTCTTAAAGTCAATTTTTAAGGAAGCTTTTTCACTTTTAACAACCTAAAAATTTTTTACACAACAATTGTGACTACATTGCCTACTCTCAGAAAAAACACCACAAAACTATTGAAACAGATCAGCATTAGATCAGTAGCAAACTGCAAGGTCCTAAAAATGCTGACAAAAAGTGCAATTCAACTGCTTTAAGGAAGTAATTTTCCACTTGTGTAAGTCTCAGGCTGGTAGAGAGTTAAAAGTCAGTTGCTAAAGGAAGATCAATGGTTGGGAATTCCTTCCCTCCTGCAAACAAACTTGAGGCAGCAATGTGAGATCAGGACAATGTAGATCAGCTGGAAAAATAATAAATTGGCAAAATTAAGGTGCTGAGCATCAGCCAGGAAAGATTTCTGATGTGGACACAATGAGTGCTGCCAGTGGCCAGTGCAAGTGTAACCAGCAGTGGGAACTGTCAGAGAGGTGGAGAAACACTGGTGTGGTCTTTTCCAGCTCAAAGGTAGGCAGTGAACTGGAAACAGTCATTTTTGCCTGATGTTAGATTTGGATAAGGTTTTTAGTTAATAGATTCTTCTCCTGTGAATTTATTCATTCCAGAGATCACATTATTTGAAGGTCTTTAAACAGGTTTTTCTCTTTTAGAGACAGGAACAGATTTGCTTCTAAGAAAAATTGATTAATGCAGGCTTTGCCAGTGGTTTCATGCTTCACTTTCTTATTCCTTCTTTAGGTCTTCTGCTGGTCCCACACTGAGTTAAGGAACCTTGATTTTTATAGACTGCTCAACCCCAGTGAGTAGCTAGCATGCTGTGCACACAGCCAGCATAAAACATTCATGCAGCAGAATTAAAGTCTTCTGCTAAATCCTTTATTTGAGTTCAGGATGTCTCTCCCCCTCAGAGATTCTGCTAACATTAAATATTTTCTTTGGATTACCTCAAAAAAGTCTGCATGAAATTGGCTCAATCTGCACATGGATTCATACCCAGGATAATATATGGGCCAATGTTCCCTTGGACTCTTACTTAGAGGGCAGTGAAACCATCAGAATTTACTCTGTGCATTGTAAATCTGGAGAGGGTGGGGTTTTTCCCCTCTCCTCTTCACAGCTTCAAGAAAAAGTCAGTAATTTCTGCATTCACCAAAAAAAAAAACCCTAAAAATCAAAATCAGAGCAACTCTACATTGCCTTGAACATCTCCATCAGAGCAGCAGAACAAAAGTGGTACTTTAGGAAAGTGGAATCTTAACAAAAGGTATCATCACTCAAGGAAAAATACACCAAGCTGGAGGAATTAAACACCTCCAAGGTGTCCCATCTCACTCCTCAGCTGCTGTGGAGGCACTTGATCAGTCCAGGGTTATGCCCAGGATAAATTGCACCTCCACTGAAAATGGGATCCATTCAGAGGGGTGTTAATCATCACTTCCACCCCAGGAGGGGCCAACCACCAGGACAGCCCCAAAACCCTCCAGAGGTACCGGGGGGGGTCAGCAGATTCCATTTCCTGGTGGTGGGAGGAAGGGAGGCACCTCCTGCACACCCCCCTCACTGCCTGGCCCCAGAGCACTTCCAGATCTCTGAACCCACCCCAATAATTCCCAAGTGCACCCAGCTCTGCCAGGTTATCCCACCTCAAACAATTCTGAGGGGGACTCCAAATGCTGTTAAATATTGCGGACTGATCTCTGATTCCTTCACAAAATCATCCCCACATGGCACCCTGACATTATTTATATGATTTTCCTACAGAAACAACAGAAATACCACTCCAACCACCAGAAAAACCCATAAATATTCCCAGTGTACTGCTTAGGGAGAAAAAAAAGGGGAAAAAAATCACTGAATTCCTCAAGCAAAATGAAATTTGAATTTGTACCTAATGTGATACAGTTTACTGATAAAGGAAAAGCAAATTCAGAAGGCATTTTTCATATTGAGAATAACAGATAAGATTGTTGTGCTTCAATCCATTAACCTTCATTTTCTGAGTTTTGGCAATATAATAACACATAAATTAAATATTCATGTACATTATTTCTGCCTAAATTTTACTTAAGTCTGGGGCTGAGATTGTTTCAAGTACCAGAAGCTGGAGACTCAGCATTAATATCAGCTAAACATAAATTTTCTTATTTGAATATATAAACATAAGTTATGTTCAAACTTATTTAAGTAGACATTGCTTTCCCAGAAACCATGAAATTGTATAGTGGGTTTCAAATGTAAAGCAACATTCTTTGAACAAGGCAAGTAAATAAATCAACTTAGAAACATTTTTTAAATCGTTTGTTAAAGGAAGTTGGGAAATGAGAAAGCAGAAATTAATCACTGTAGAAAGCAAAGTTGGTAATTAAAATTAACACTTAAAATTCCTCTGCACAAAATAAGGAGCTTTAAAACCCATTATGTACTGGGCAGTTATATCTGGTTCTGGTTTTTAGCTCTAAATCATTAGAAGATTTCTGTTTATACAAAGAATGGGTAAAGCTACTCTTCAGTTTTGATGGATCCAAACAGGACAGCACCTGCTACAAACAAGCCCAACTCCCCCTATCTCTGAAACTGTGACTGTGACAACAGAGGGAAGAGCAAATAAAGCAGCAGAACCAAAAATAGGAGTACACCCAGGCACCTTGTAACTACAAATTTGACAAATTTTTCAGTGTTCAACTTGTAATACAGAACTGATCACTTCACCATCCCCAACACATTTTGCAATCAATCTGTTGAACAAATTAAATTTTCCTTGTCACTGTTCTTCCTGATGTCCTGCCTCCACTGGTGGCTGCTCACTCTGTAAAAAGCCAGCTACAGGCAAAAGAGCAAGATTAATGGAAACTTCCCTTCATCTATTTTATACAATAAAAGGTGGACCAGAGCAGTAAATTTCACACAAAACTCAATTGCTGAGTGATAAAAGGAAAATAATAATCTTGGTAGCTATCAATGACATGAGCATTAATCATATGATCCAACACAGGAGAGGCTTTAATTAAACATGTCTTCAGACACACAGGATCACCAGCCTAACGTGGTATCAAGTGTCCATTCATTCTGATTTTATAACTGATTTCATGCTGTGTTTTCAATTTTTACATTCTGATTGGCTCTTATTTAAAATGTGTTTGTTATGAGTGTGAATATAATACACTGACCATTGTGTTATTGTTTTCTTTACTAATTACCAGTGAGTCTAAAAGCAAGACTTCCCATTTTTGCCATACACAATTATTATTTCTAGAAACGCTGTTGGGCTTGGAAGTGAATTACCCAGGGAGATAAGTCTGTAAAAGTGGGATCTGTCTCTTAAAATACACAAGAAAAGTAATTTTCCCAGTACTGTGTCCTGTCACTTCACTGATGCTCTGGATCCAGAATAGAAAAGGAGCAACTGGATGAGTTCCTGCAGTAAAACCATTCAGCAAGGAAAGCCCCAACTTCCCTCACACAAAAATTCAATCTGTTTAAAGCTGCTATAACACCTTTTCATCTCCTCTCCAATATTATGACTTGGGAATGATGGCATCTTGTTCCCTTCCTTGTTATACAGTATCTGAAATTGCCAGCTGAGAAAAAAATCTGTATAATCCAGAGCCAGTGAATGCCTCTTGGAAAATATATCTTCTTCTAAATATATGATGGACTTACTGACAGACTGTAAAATATGGAAGCTAATTCAATTTAATCTGTTCTAAGGGACCTCAAAGTCAGATCAGAAGGGGCTGGAATTTGGTAACATGAATACTTTTCACAAGGTTGTTATTTTAAAATCATTCCCAAGCCAGAAGCTGCTGCCAGGTGACCATGCAAGGACTCCTGGCTGCCCATCACAGCTGCTGAGTTCCACATTCTTCTCCCCTTGTCCCAAAACAATAAAATCCTACAAGGACGGCTTTTCCAACCCTGAAACAACCCATAATTTGACTAAAGGACAGTGTTTCATAGTGACAATATTCTGGTACTCTCAAAATGGAATAATTCATTTGGCCTTGCTTTGCTCAATATTTTTATTCTTAATTACATGATACTGACTTTTATTTTGTGACAGGCTGCATTTACTCATGAATGGCTCAAAGTCTCATTTTTCTGGCTTTGCTTGCTGTTATTCCCCACAGCAAAGCACAAAATCCTGTTTTGTGGGGTTGCTGATGCAGAGACACCACGCTCTGAGGAACCTGTGCTTTATTCCTGTACTGAGATCTCAGGATTACACAGCAGCTGAGTTTCAAAACATAAAAAAACCCCAAAAATCTGGAGTTTTCCAGTGTCTTATCCCCTGCCATGTACTCCAGAAAATTCTGTAAGGAGAGCTGGGATTTGCTGTGCCCAGTCCTCACCAGGGCATCAGCCATGGACAAAAACATCCAAGTGAGGACCTCAACTCTGATCACTGATTTTGGGGGCTTTTATAAAGCAAACAGCAAGACCAGGCTTGCAGCATGGAAGTGAACACTCTTTCCCCCCAAAACAGATTGTTATTTAACTTTTATTATGGAATCAGACAAAAATTGACAATTGGAGATCTTCTGAAACTACTTTAACCTTTCTCATTCTTCAGGGGGAAGGAGACCAATAACCAACATCATAACTCTGTCTTACTGGACAGCTTTATTTCTGCCTGGGTTGGAAAGCAGGAGAAGAACAGATTTTCAGCACTGAGGCAAATCAAATCAGTCTCTGAAGAATTAATTGGGAAAAAAAATTTAAAGACATCATCAAACTAAGCAACCTTGGAACCAACTGAGGCCTGTGTAAATTTTCTTGTAAAGTGGTGCTTAACCTGAAAAGAGAGGGCTCAGAAGTGCAGTTTGCAGTGTCCTTGGCTTCTCAAACATACAGCATTAGCTCCCTATTTTCAGTCTTTGGGGGAAAATACCTGTACACTAGTTAAAATTTCAATTTGACATTCAGGATAGGAAAAAAAAAAAACCTTTTAGAACTGAATTCTAAGCAGGAACTGAGTTTCATACCATTTTTAAGCTGTCAGTGCTGAAAGAAATAAAGTTTGCAGTAGCTACAGCTTTATTTAGGCTAATTATATATAATTGTATCATTCTGTAGTGGTTCCTTAAATGCCTACTCAAGCCTTATGAACAAGGCTGGGAGAAGAAAATCCATATTTGAAAGTCAGATACCACCACAAGTGTCCAGCACTCTGGTATTGATGTACAAGCAACACAAGATATTAGGAGGGGATTTAATCCTAAAACTTAATTGACCCTTTCTGTGTCAGAAATATTATTGCAGGAAAGGAGCATCACTTTGACCTTTGGGAAACTCAGAGGTGTTTGAGAACTTCATCCCAACAACAATCCACATTAATGTTTTAACAGGAACCACTGGGAAAGTTTTTCAGAAGTGCTTCAGAGAGGTTGGACTTTTCTTCTGAAAAACCACTGGCAGAGATCCCAACTCATAAAAAAATCTGATAAAACCAGTATGTCTTTAATTATTCAAGGCTGTAAGAGTTTGAAACTCCTGCCTCATTCTGAAACCACAGGGCAGTGGACATTTCCCAGTCTTGTGCAAAGTTCTGAAGGAAATAAAAATGTTACCCAAGAGAGTGCTGTACTTTCAGTAAATGTTGAAAATTTCTTTCCATGAAGCCACCAGATGATGAATGGACTTATTCTGGGGAGGAGTTTTGGTGGGTTGTTTTTATTTTTACTTTTTTTCCTGTTGTAAAACTGTTTTGACTGCAGCTAAAAAGCTTTGTGGGACACACATATAATGTATTCCATGTAAGAACTGTCATCCTACAGAGCACTTTTTGTCTCTGATGTTCACTCATGCTGCACATTAGTTAGAAATATGGTTTTTGCCTAAAAATAAATCAAACTATTTAATAAGAACTAGGCTTTTCAGACAATAAATGTAAAGCATGAATCATTTAGTAGACTATTTAAATGACTTATTTTGCTTTTTGTTTGTTTTGCTGTCCCTAACAGCATCATCCAGGAATCCCATATGCATCATACTATGGGAATTTGGAGTCTCAAAAAACACCAACCCTCCCTGGTTTTTGGTTGTTTTAAGGAAATGTTAATTAGAGGGAGTTCTTTCTCACTGAGCACTGGGATAGTCAATTTAATTCTCAGACCCTTCCCTGCTGTCCAAGAGCTGCTGGGACAAGTTCACTGCACTACCCCAACATCACTAATTATTGATTGCTGTGAGCAGCACTAATGATGCAAGCCTGGGGACACTGTGGGGTTTGGAGTGCCAGCTGATGGCCCTCGAGATCTCCTTTGCACAACCTGAGTGTTCAAAAGTGCCAACAGTTACAGGAGTTCAGCTGAATTTCCCTAAAATTCAACACATTTCCAATCTGGGAAAGTTTTCAGAGGGGTTTTGTTTGGTTGGTTTTGTTTTTTGTGGGTTTTGGTTTGGTTTTTTTTGTTTGTTTGTTTTTTGTTTGTTTTTGGGGTTTGTTTTGGTTTTTTGTTTGTTTGGGGTTTTGGGGTTTTTTTTTGTTCTTGAAATTTTACTGTAAACTTAGGAAAAAAAACCCTACCTCATCTATTAATACTTAAGAACACAAAGAGGGTCTGATGATTGTTATGTTAAGCAAACAGAAAGGCTTTCAAAACTAAATAAACCTTCTCAAAACTTTTTTTTTCCCCACTAAAAGCTGAAGCTTTTTAGAGGGAAGAGAAAGCCCTGAGAAATAGTGGGGCACTAAAAATGGAAAACTGACATCAAAGTCGTACAATACCTTATAACAGCTTCTCTCCTCATGGCAAAATAGGTTTTCTTACAACTCCAAGTAAAATACATCTTCTCTAAAGCTATTTTTATCTGCCAAATGGATCTCAGGTATCTGCTTTCCTACATTTTCTACTTACAGTCCTCAAAAAGACACAGTTCCAAAAATTACAGGATCAAACAACCCCAGTTACACATATAGAAGTTTAACATATATCTGTCTATACAAGTATTTCTGCTCTTTTTTCTCTTCTTGTTTGTTGTGGTTTTTTTTTTCTTTGCTTGCAGAATTTACTACAAGTTTTGGTTTATATTTTAAAATCAAAATCCCAGAAGGGAATGCTATGAATCATTTTTAAAGCACATTACCTTTGAACTTAATACAAGTGGAAAGACAATAAAAGTCCTAGAATAATCATAAAAAATTTGATTCCCAGCAGCACTGATGCCAGACACATTCTTGTGGAGGGATTATACACAAAATAATTCAGCAGCATATTAGTTTTGATGCAGAGGAAGCCCACCAAGAGCAGGAGGGGTTTTGCCAAGGCACACTTATTAAACACAGCTCCTTTGTGTTCATCCATCTGTGGCTGCAGGAGGAAGGAGGGAATCCTGCCAGAATATTCTGAATATACAACCTATTAGTTATGTTAACCACGATGGGCAAAATTCATTTCCTCTCAGACAAGTGTCCCGAGGACATAATTCCTAAAATGACCTTCTCAGTGCTCAGCCCACACCACACCAAGTCCCACAGGCTCGGCCCCATGAAGCATTGACAGCCACAGACAATTTCCAGCTGCTGCTTTGACATCACAGTGGGTTTAGTTTTGATATTCTACAAACATTGTTTCAAAAGCTTTGCTTTTCTGTGGTATCCAGACAGAAAATGCTCTGTACCTGCCCAGAGCAGCTGAGCATTACTGCCAGTTCTGACATGGAAAGCTGTCAGGGAAACTTATTCCATTGCTGATACAAGTTCTGGATAGAAAACATCTTTCTTTCATGGCTTTAGGCTGTACATAAACCATTCCTTCCAGTGATTGTTGACATTCCCTAAAAATTTCTCCTTGTGACAGTGACAACAATAGGGTAGTCACCTTATCAATTTATATCCATATTGAAAATAAACTGTTCTCTGAAAAAGTACGACTTCTGAAACACAAAACACTTAAATAATTATGATTATTTAGACCTCAAAGGGAGGCACATTCTATTTGTAAAGCAGCACTATCAAACTTCTAAGCAACATCTCCTGCTTGGAGCTCTAAATTATGCATGGAGTAACAGAAAGAAAAAAACACTTATACACTGACACAGTGATTTGGTTTTTTCAGTGAGAAATCCATAACAACAGAGATGATTTTCCTTAATACTTTTAAGCCTGGTTTCACAGAATCCCAT